>JAWWEE010000001.1:37376776-37453831 GCA_035221455.1 Xenops minutus | reverse complement strand
CAGCGCTGGGACAGGGACAGGGACAGGGCTGAGACAGGGACAGGGACAGGGACAGGGACAGAGCTGGGACAGGGACAGGGACAGGGACTGGGCTGGGACAGGGACAGGGACAGGGAGAGGGGACAGGGACAGGGACAGGGACAGGGACAGGGACAGGGACAGGGACAGGGGACGGCCAGGGCATCCTGGTGGCACTCCTCCTGCCCATGGCACTGGCAGTGTGTTTTTGCAGGGCCCTGAGTCCCCTCCGTAGCCACCCATCGGTCTGGAGGAAGCCGGAGTGTATTTCACCTCAGGAAAATACCACCCTGGTTAAAGAGCACGTACTCAAACATAATTTAAGACATCCATAGGCAAGGTGGTTTGTTTTCTTTTTCCTCTTGTTTTTTTTTTTTTTTTTTTTTTTCCCCCTTTCCTTCTCCTTCCCCTTAAAGCACTATTATTACTAGATAATGAAAAGGCTGAACATTATTCTTTCCTTCTTGAATGACTAGCTATGCTTTTGTAAAAGGGCTTCGAATGATTTTCATATTATTTTGCAAATGACCTCGGCCTGATGACATTTCTCTTTACAGTCGTGTCTTATTCAATAACAAAATGCTTGGAGGAATCACAGATATTTCAGCTTTTTACAGGAATAATTTGGGGTTTTTAGATCTCTTCAAACACCAGCTAGTTTTTCTACCAGGACAATGCTATTCACTTTGTATTTATTGTCCTGAAATTGCACGGAGCATTTTTGGGAGCTGCCAGTCTATTTCTGTACACCAAATTTCAGGCCTTGCCTTTGTTTTACTTAGTATGTTTATTGAAATTAGCCAAGTGAACAACATTTTTAATACCAGTTCTAAGGAATAGTGTATTTTATTTGGTTCCTACTTACTGTGCTGAGGCAAATGTTTTCCATGTCAACAGAAATGCTGTTTCAAGCTATGAATTATGAATTATTTTTATTAAATGAGAGACTAAAATAAAATTATATGCATAGTTTCAGGGAGGTCATAGGATCACAGAATTGTGAGGGTTGGAAGGGACCTTTGGAGATGATCTTGTCCAACCCCACTGCCAAGGCAAGGTCACCTTGAGCAAGTGACACAGGAACTCCCTGATGAATTTTGCTTACTTACTCCAGAAAATAACTGACAATTTTCCCTCCTAGCCTTTCTGAAAGATTACTAAAATTTTTTTGATTTACACTCTTTCCATGACTGTGTGTCATTTCAGGAGTATCGCAGGAACAGTGATCTCTTCTCTGCGGTGATGAGTGACAGGACCCGAGGGAATGGCCTGAAGTTGTGTTAGGCAAGGTTTAGGCTGGACATTAGGAAAAGGTTCTTCACCCAGAGGGTGGCTGGCCACTGGAACAGGCTCCCTGGGGAAGTGGTCACAGCACCAAGCCTGACAGAGTTCAAGAAGCATTTGGATGACATTCTCAGGCACATGGTGTGACTCTCAGGGATGGTCCAGCAGGGCTCAGAGTTGCACACAATAATCCTTGTGGGTCTTTCCCAACTCAGCATATTCAGTGATTCTGTGATTATTGGTCAGGCGGCAGCAGCTGCTGGGTGAGGGCAGGCAAGCACAGAACTGAGGGCAGTGGTGAGGTGAAGGGCAGTGCTGTCACCAACACAGCCCAGTCCCACAGCACCCAGCCAGAAGAGCAGGGTGGGGACAGGGACAGTGACCAGGCCCCACCACAGCCAAAGGATGGCCAGCCCAGCCCATGGTGAGAGGCAGATCTGAAGGGACTCCAGAAGACAAGTCAGAAAAATTGGGAGCAGTGAGGGGCAGTGCTGATCTCAGGCACAGCTACAACACTGCTCAGACAGGGTCCAAGAACGTGACCCTGAGCCGAAATGCTGCTCCTGGGCTGAGGCCATGGGCTCCCAAAACAGCATCTCATGGCCCTGTAGCAGCCTTGGCCCCCAGTTATGGCTGCACCATGTCAGAGCTCACCTGGAGGACTGGCAGCCAAGCTCCTGAGGAAGAGGGGAGCAGGTTGTGGGACGTGTTGTTGCACTCAGAGCCCTGAAAACATTTTCTTCATTACACTCTGTAGTACTTCATTACACTTTTCTTCATTGTTTACTTACTGTAATAGAATTAGTGTTTCAAATATAATTTCTTCTAATTGAAATAGTTTTGATATTTTTGTTTTTAAATAGTAAAATTTGGGATGATTTATTTTAAATACTTAACTTTAGGATGATTTAAAGTATTATGTACTAGAAATAATTTCTAATGTAACTGCTAGCAAATTTCCATTTGTTCATCTGCTGCAACTGAAGTGAACTTTTCAGCCACATTCTCAGTGCATATATTTTAATTTCTTCCCTGTCTCATCCTCTCTCAGTGGTAATCAGTTATTCAGAAATTTAGCTTCCATCTGTCACCCACAAATAGAATTGGGAGGGGGGCAACTTAAAAAATAGAGAAAAATTATTTTTAAATTACCTATCTACATTTTCAAAGCTTTTTAGAAGAGCAGTTCCACTGCCATTAGCCAGAGTTGTGTTTATAACTCTCTGATGTACGTTCAAATACCTCATTCATTATATTAAGAAAATCCCATACCAAATTGCTGACCTTTTCGGTTTGTTTTTGCTCATCTACATCATCTCTTGACTAGACCTTGCCTTATGAGACTCAAACCTTTTATTTGTGACTTTAAAAAACATGCTTTGCATATGCTTTACAAGTTATGACAGCCAGTAAAACAAAAAGATAAAAAGGGGACATTAATTTCAAAACAGCTTTTAGATTAAAATAAATTAAAAGCTATAAGTGCATTTCTGCAGAAAAAAGAAGAAAGTAGATCATGGCAGGTACACAGCAGAGTGTGAACAAATATCAAGTGAAATAAGGTATAAGACCAATACATTTATAAAAAAGGGGAACTAGGCATTTGCTAGGAAGATGCCTTGCAGATGGATCTAGAGGGATTGGAGAATTGGGCAGTGATTAATAGGAAGAAATTTACCAAATCAAAATTCTGGATTCTCACCACCTAGGTTGGTGAGAGTTTGGTACATTTCTAATACTAAAGCAATAATAAACAGTTCAATATAGCATTTTTTTAGATCAGAATAAAAGTGGTCATGTTAAAAGAGTAGCATAATTTAGATGCAATTTAAGTGATGAATGATTATATACCTACTAGTTTTCCTTCCTATATATTTGTCACTTGAATTCTTCAAGAAGTGTTGTGTTTGTAGTATGATATGTAATGGCAGGTAAAAGCTAATGCATTTGTATATTTAACTTTAAATACAGTTTGTATTTACTGGACATTGTTCACACCTTACTTTGCAATCTCAGATGACAGATTTGATTGAATATTTTGTTGCAGTAAACTCAGTGTTGCTCTCATGAGAAACGCTCATTTCTTTAGCATAGAAACCACATGGATATAGTGATATTTATGTGATAGACTCATAGCAGCTCTATGATAGTTTCTTAATTGCATTCTGTGTGTTTGAGTGTTTACAAACATACCAACTTAATTTACAGAATTTACAGAAAGGAAAATGAATAGTTCAGTATAAGCCATCCATCAACAACAATATGAAAGTCCATGATAGACAAATCTATGCAAAAAATTCCTTAAGACATAAGCAATAGAAGAAGAATGACATTTTAAAAGGAACCTTTGCAAGAGGGATTTTTGCTTGTAAAAATTAGATGGGCATAAAACGTGCCTAATGATTCTGAAAGTACCTAACTAATTTACCGGCAGGAGTTGATAAATCCTGATATAATACAGACATAGAGGAAGAGTACTGCTTCTAAATATTTTGTTTCTAGTTTAAACTGAAAACTACTCTTTTCTTAAGCAGCTTATGAAATCACTGAAGGGGAAGAAAAGAAAGAGTTTGGATTTGATAGGATTTGTTAGGTAAACCAATTGAGGTGTCATACTGTAGGTTGGAACCTAGTCTAAAAGTGGAGAATTGTAAGAATTTATCCTTTAAGAGGAAACCTGAAAATTAGGCACAGTGCTCTGGGAGAATGCAGGAAAGAGATAAAGGTATCATTAAACCTGTTTTTGTGACAATTAACAAGTTACCGTTTCTGTGTCAATGTCTAAGGATGATGAAATTATAGAATCATTTACAATGGAAAACACCCTTAAAGTTCATTGCGTCCAGCTTCTAACCCAGCACTGCCAAACCCAGCACTAAGCAATGTCCCTAATCCCCATACCTACACATCTCTTAAATATCTTCAGGAATGGTGACTCCACCACTTCCCTGTGCAGCCTGTTCCAGTGCTTTAAAACACTTTCCATGAAGACATTTCACCTAATACCCAGTCTAAACATCCTCTAGTGCAACTCAGGAACATTTCCTCTCATCCTATTGCTTGTTACTTGAAAGAAGGGACTGACCCCCATCTGGCTTCAACCTCCTTTCAGGTAGCTGTAGAGAATGAGGAGGTCCCCCCTGAGCCTCCTCTTCTCCAGGACAAAGATCCCCAGTTCCCTCAGCCACTCCCCATCAGACTTGTGCTCCAGAACCTTCTCCAGTTCCATTGCCCTTCTCTAGACGCACTCTAGCACCTCAATGTCATTCTTGGAGTGAGGGGCCCAAAACTGGACACAGTACTTCAAGTACAGCTGCATCAGTGCCAAGTACAGGGGGACGATCACTGCCCTGGTCCTGCTGGCCACACTATTGCTGATACAGGCCAGGATGCCACTGGGCTTCTTGGCCACCTGGACACACTCCTGGCTCGCGTTTAGCTGCTGTTGACAAGCACCCCTAGGTCCTTTTCCCCATGGCAGCTTTCCATCCACTCTGCCTGCATATTGCATGGAGTTGTTGTGACCCAAGATCTTTGTTGCATCTGTGTAATGCTAGATTCTGTATGCACAAAAGAACAATCCCTTTTTAAAAGTTTGTTGTTTATGTTTTTTTCTGGAAACTCATAACAATGTTTATCATTACTGCAACATCTTTTAGTACAGCATAGTCTTTCCTTTGTCGTTATTGTTACTGAAGCATAAAAATACTTTATGGTTTAACAGCATGGGGATGGTTTCTAGTGCTCTACAGACAAGAATATTTCTGGGTTAACTTGTTTTTACTTATAAAATGAAATAGTCTGTTGTCTCTGATCTTGTCTGCAATTAAAAGAGAAGAGACTCTTCAGATTGTGCATTTCATTTATTGCTGTATATCCTGCCACAGTTGCTTCAGTTACTATATTGTGCCACACCAACATAAAGATTTAGTAAAAATTATCCTGGTTAAAATAGGCAAGTTATAGGAAAAATACAAGCTCTCTACAAGCAAGAATTTGACTTTGTATCATCTGAAGGGATTACAGGAAACAAATTGTGCTTTGTTTCCATCCTGAACTTAAATTATTTTATGATAGGTCTACAATTTTAATTTTCAATGGCACAAAATCTGCTAACAATTGTAGAAGCTACTTTTGGTCACATTTCAATTTGATGACCGAAGAGTGGATAATTGGAAGTTTTGTAATATTGCGTAGATTTAAGATTTTCTTTTTTTGAACCAAGAACATTAAGTGAATATTCTGTTGAAATAACTGGCAGAGGAATAATTAACAGTGCTGACATTTAAGTTGTCATTCGGGGTTTCAGAGTTAGCAACTGACGAGATGCCATGGGAGTTCACATTGCTCACTTGCATAACAATGTATTCACATAGAATGCAACACTATATTGGTTATATTAAGATGGTATTTTTAGGTTATGCTTGGGTGATCAAGTACTCTGCCCTAACTAACTTTATAACCTTTATCTTTGAGTTCACTGTTCAGCTTTCCACTGATATGAATGTTGTTATTTTTAGAATTAGTAATGGGGTACAGTGGTAGAGCAATCAAACAGTATTACTGTATTGCCTTCTACAGCGATTCATTATGACGCTTGAGCTATTTGTCTTGTCTGACAAAATTAAGCCCCCATTTTAACTTGACTGTAAAGAAATATTTGGTCACTTTGATTGGGAATTCAGAGGCACGTAGGATATTGGCTGTGTCACTTTCTTCCTTTTCTCTAGAAATAGAAAACAGCTTTTTATCAGTCTAACATCTAAATTTAACCTTATGACCTTGAGAGTCTAATTCTGTTTAGAGTGCAAATAACAGCAACACAACATTTGCTCCCTGTGTTTGCCTTCTGCAGGTGCTTGCTTAGAGCATTTACACACTCAAGGCAGAGTTTGGGCTGAGGAAGTACTGCACCTACTTGAACATCAAGTTCTTGCTTAACAATTGGCATCTCACAGTGATGAAACTTCAATCAGTGTGAGTGCTCTTTGCAGGGCCAAGTGCATCCAGATATATAACAGCAACAGCAGCAGTGGAAACTTTACTTCAGCTTGCTGGTAAAAGCAAAAGCAAGCAAAGCTTTACTATGGAACTTGAGCTAACAGAAATACTCTACATTTTCTACAAGCTGAAAATGAGGGTTGGAGTAGTCTCCCATTGTTTGTCAGAGTAATCAAATTACTTCTAAGGGGTGGAGCCCTAACCCTTGATTGACCACCTTGTAAGACTACATTACAACTTCATTGCAGACATCACTAAGTATTCTAAGTATTAATATTGTAAGTACTATTGTATTATCCAGAAGGTTAACTGGTCAGACAGATATAAGCCATGGTTAGTTTATTTTTTTATTTAGGGTAGCTGATCAAATTAGTGGGGAAAAATGTTCAGGACCCATGTGGACAGACACAGACACATGCATATGCAAACATACATAAACACAAATGTGCAGCCTGAATTACACTTGTTTTGGATGTTTGACTGGCCAGGGTAATAGCTTCTCAGAGAGGTATTCTTGAAGTATTCAATCTCCCAACTAAGTAGGTGCAGCAAGAAAAATACAACAGCTGACTCAGGTCTTTGCACTTTCATGGCTTTGGGATAGCTTGGCCCAGCTGCTGCTGGACATTTCTGGGCCATAAGGCAGAGTTCTCCTAAAGCAGCTGCTCTTGCTGACCTCCCTGGCCAACTTGGCTGTGCCAGTTTGGGACTGGGGGCTGTGTTTTTCCTCACTGGTACATTCAAACCTGCTGCCTTCTGCTAGTTGCTGGTTCCAACCGGACTCTGATCAGGTCTTAAAGCAAAGCAATGAAGATACCAACAGCAAAGTGTATATTCAGGGAAGGGTTTTCTGATGCTTCTGAACATTGTCACATTTTATGTTTTTGCCATGAATAACTGTCCAGGGTTTGAGCCCATTTTTCAAAAGAGAAAGCAGGAACCATCACTGTTGAATTTCATGAGCTTTAACCTCTGACAAGTCATCCATTCCATTGCTCTTTCTAGGAAACAGCAATTAGGTCTGGGTTTTTTTTGTTTTGTTTGTTTGTTGTGTGTATGCTTTAGAAGCTGATACTATTGATGCAAAGTGGTGACAAGAAAGTAAGAAATATGTCAGCCTTTGTTTTATTTGTGTCTCTGGCCTTTGAGCAATGAGATTTATTTTCTGCTTGATTTCTCCTGCCTGAAACTCAAGACTTGAGAAGGAAGATGGTTCTGGTACCAGTCCATTACAGACATCATCGTGGTGTGTGAGAAACACCAGAAGTAAGAGAAGAACAGAGAGAGCCTGAGGAAGGACTAAGTGGATAAAGAAGACAAAGTAGATACAGAGCACATGGTGAAGAGAGTTGGGAGAACAGTAGTTTGCTGTAAAGTAAGAGGAATGAGATTCTGACGGTAAGGACCCAAATCACCTTTGAACATTTGCAACTGCTTTGGATGCTAGTTGCTTGCTTGTACGCACTCTAATGCTGAGCAAAAGAGCATTTGAAAGAGAAATTGTATTCATAAGACAACATTTTTGCCTTTTGGTCCAATTTTATGATGTACCTGTGTTCCTTAATTGTTGAGTCCATCATGCATACAAGCACACTGACATTCATGGCTCCCTTGCTGCCGGAGTAGGAAAGGATTATAGGTCACTGAAATGATGAACTGAACGAATGCAAAATGGAGAATCAATCCTCCTTCTGCAAAAGGTATGAAGGAGAAAGTTGGAATGGAATTTCCAGAACTTGATTAGCCACTCTAATAATGTTGCACTAAAATCAGATGTACTGTGAACAAAGGTCTGCAGAGAAGGTCTTGGTTCAGTAAGAACTTAATTGTTTTCTGCATAACTAAATAAGATAGTTATTACTAATCACTAAATTATTACTAATTGCTTATTACCAATTACTAAATAACAAAGTTATTACCATGTCATTAAATAACATGGCTATTGAGAAATGTTAGAGCCACCATGGAATTGTTCTCTAGTGATCCTTTCATGATCTTGAATATTATTGCTCTGCCTGAAAAGAATTCCAGTTCCATCTCTTTAAAATCTTCCACATCCTTCACAGCTATCTTGCACATTCTTGTTTAGGAATATTCAGATAAAACATTACCTTTGACTAGACTTGCTATATTCTGCATCCTCTACCATCTCAGGAAGGACTCCATTTTTGTTCCCTTTCTATTTCTGTTTACTTTTCAAATTCAACTGTTGAATAACTAAGTTATTGACTTTTAGAGTTGTCTAATAATATGCCATAAGCACAGGGATTTGTGTATGAGATCAGTGCCCAAAATGTCCTTGTTTAGTCTCCTATTCTAACTGGTTTTGTATTCCTTACTACACCTGATTGCTGCAATCTATGATTGAGTGAATATACCTTTCTTTATGAATAGCTTGTTGATGTCCTAGGATCCTCTGGGACAAAGGCAGCTGCATACATATAAGGTGATATTAGTATTTTCCATCTTATCAGAGAAAGTCCACAGCTGGGGAGATATTAAAGCAATATTTTCAGCTCTCCACATTCCCAGTAGTTTAAATTGAAAAGCCAAATATAAAATTGCTAACTAAAAATAGCTTCCCCTCCTTGATTCACAGTATTATAAAGAACCTCCTACATTACCTCCTTCTCTCAAAGCCATAATGGTCTTTTAAAGGCCAATTCTAGTGATATTTATATCCAGTCTAGATTTTACTGACTGAAACAGTGTCACTCTTCTGGAGGTTTTCTTTAAAAAGCAGATAGAGCTCACTGATGTGATTTTTGTCTTTGTCAAAGATTTTCTTAGTTTGACTTCTCTGACTGAAAAAATTCTTCCTACATAGTGTAGAGACCAGTGAGATAGAGTCAAACAAACCTACATCGCAGCAATTTTTCTGAAACATTTCCTGCTTTTTGCCAAAACTGTACTCTTAAGTCAGTGCAACTATTCAGTAGGATAACCAACCACCTGTAGTATCTGGGGATGCTTCAAGGCAATGGATTTTAGGCCTTCTTATATATGGCTACAGCAAATAAAGAAGCTATCTATGCCAAATTTGTACACAGAACTTCTAGTAATTAGAGAAGGGTGGTTCTTTGAACTCATGAGTTCTGGAACTCAACTCTGAAATTTGTCATAAGCTTCATACGCATTTCAGCAGACTATTAGAATTAATTTCCACCTATGGAAAATGGGGAGAATATTAATTATATTCTCATTTGTTTATCCATCTTTTGTCTTTGGATATTGCATCAGTGACCCAAAATATTTCCTTGTTATTGCGCATGCAATATGTAGGAAACAGAGTTCTGGCTTGGTTAGCAAGTCCTGCCATCCAGTAATTCTCTTGGCTGGGATTCAGTAGCTCAGTGGCCATGACATTAATTATTCATATACATTCTTCATTCTCAGATTGTTCTTCTTACTCACTTCAGCAAAAGTAGTTTAATGCAATTCCATCTTGCCTGACAGAGAAAGATAAATCTAAGCCAAACTAACGTTTGTGTTAATGTGCTGTAATGAAAAGGCATTCTGCATTCTCACCCCATTTTCCAGTGGTTCAACACATTTCATTGCTCATTTTCCAAAATGACTGCTAGAGTTGCACTGAAATCAGAGGGGTTGTGTTTAGATTTTCATAATCGGTGGGATATTGGAAATTTTTATATGGCCTTTAAGCACTACCACTTCTGAAAATTAGGGGTTTAATATTTAAATTTATTTATTTATTTAAATGTCAGTTTATTTGTGTAGAAACATTGTAAATATCTTTGTTGCAGTTTAGCAACAACTTTGTGCTAAAAATCAGCCAGTTTTGACCGTTTAAGATTAAGCTGCTTTGACAGTTCTTGTTACAGAGTGTAAAGATTTTTTCCCACCGAGTTTTCTTCTGAAAAAGGTTCCACAGATCAAAGCATCAACTGAGATGCTGATAAAGATTTTTTTATATTCTCTTTGCATTTTTTTCAAATATTGGGGGGAAAAAAATTATGGGTTTTTTTGAGGTGTTGAATTCTTTATCAGTGCATAGAGAATAACCATATTTGCAAAATGACATAGTGCTTTCTAAACAGACTCACAACATTGCTGTCCTTTCCTTAAGTTTTGGGAAGTGAATGTTACTTTTTTTTTTTTTTTTTAATAAGAGCACTTCCAAGCCACATGGTTAGTCATCTGTTACTGCCACATGGAGCCAAATCTGTGAACGTTTCTGTTTCTGCCTCCTGCATCTTTTCAGGGTCTAGTAGGTTATTTTTCATAGTTACAAAACTTGACACGCATCGTACAAATGGTGGATTTGGAAATATCTTCTATCATTTTTAGTGTGCATTCAGGCTTATAATTTTGCATCCTTCTCACTGTCTGTAAAGCCATTTATTGTTGGTATACATTTGGTATGTACATAGTTTGTGCAAGACATTGTGTTCATACTTGGTGCAACGCAGAGTGAAGTAGCCTAACATGGAATCTTTGAATCGGGAAAAGGTTTCTGCTCAACTGTATTTGAAAAATGCCCAAGGAATCACTAGTCAATTGAGAACACACTATTTCTCTATTAAACAGTTTCCTGTTACAGTTCCCCTTCTGTTATATTTCATTTAGCATATATAACCTCTGCACTATTAACTTCAGTAAAGACAGATTGCCTCTTGCTACTAAGGATTTTCTTTTTTTTTCCTTGCCTGTTGCTATCAAGGATTTTCCCCAGGCCTTATCATCCTTTATACCTCAATATTCCCTTACAATGAGATACATGAAAAAATAATTTTGTAGCTGTTTACACAAGGCCAAGCATATATTTTAATACTGCTTTATAGTTCTTTGGAGCCAATTGTGTGAACATTTTTTATTTTAGTTAAGCAAGGTTCAGTTGCATTGTTTTCATTTCATTAAGTATCTAGCAGTAGGTTCTGGATGCCACACTGTATTCTAGACTTTTTAACAAGTTACTGACCAGCAGCTGGTTCATAGTATGTCAGCAGTTTCATAGTAATGGCACATTTTTTTGTTATTGATTTGTGTTATTGATATGCAACAAATGGGAAGTAATTTAAGCTGGTTTAGCTCTCGATTAAGGAAGCTTCTGGTAAGAGACTTCTCACAGAGAAATTTTGTAATTTAAGGAGATGAATCATAGAATCAGAATAATTTGGAATGAGAGGGAACTCTAAAAGTCATCTAGTCCAACCTTTCTGAAGGAGTGGGGGTATTTTGAACCAGGTGAAGACACAGATGAAGAAGAGACAAAGGAGGAAGAAAAAAGATTGCAGTGATAATAGGCATGCTGTGTTTTCCATGATTCTTTTTAACTTCCTTTTTGAACCCAAGATAAATTATATGTAGAAAGTGAACAAAAGTTCAGACAAACTGTGAAATTTTTTCACTTATATCAATTTTATATGTATTCCATAAGAACATATTTGGTACATATGTGTGTTTAAGTTATCTATATCTTTAAAGCTACAATTAACTTAAATATCTGGATACCATTTAGGTATGGAACAGATTTTTCAAAATCTAGTTAAAAATCATGCTGCTTTTCTCGGATTTTAGGTCAAGTGAAGTTAATAAAAGTCTCAGGACTTATAAAGGTCTACACAATCCTTGTTTACAGCTGAAATTTCTGATTTTCTGTCCCTTGATAGTCCATGAGAAGACACTAGCATTCCTAGGCCCAATTCACCTCTTCCTAATTCATGTAACTAAGATTGTTGAAGCTTGCCTTCAGAGTCCCTGTTTCTGTCCAGTGACTATAAAAGAAACTTAGGGTACCTAGTGTGCATATAAAAGTGTGTATTATATGTCTAAAGCCAAGGGAACTGAATCTTAAGCTCAGGAATCACTTTTCACATCAATGTGATACTTTTCACCACCTAAAGAAATTAGAATAGCAAAAAATACACAGGCAGTTTGAATATATAGTCCTATTACTTAATGTGACATTTCTTTCTTTAAAAATGTTGCTGCTAATGAACTGATATAGAGAAGCTTGTCAAAGCAATGTCTCGGAAAGTGAAAGATGTTACTTAATAGAATTTTCGTTCCTTGACTTGCTGTTTTCTTTTTCTAAAAGACTGCTTTTTGAATAGGGTTTTGAACATGGGGAATCGGGAGGTGATAAGTACTTAATTCCTGTTTGAAAAGTAACCATGTGACATTTCTAAGAGTAGTTATTCAAGTGTTGTTTATTTGGTTTAACTGTAGAGCACTGTAATATCTCAGAGACCCCCCCAAAGCCAGATGATTATTAAGATTTTATTTCTACACATTTCATTTTGAGATCTAACATGGGGTGTTTCTAAACAGCAGGTCATGAAGGAGAAGGTCTCCTCACTTGGCTGTTATTTTGTTTTAGATGAGTTACACATAACTAATTCTGGTTAAGAAGTTACTACTGCAGTTAGCATTGTGTGACTTTTTCAGTAGTCTTACATTGTGTCATTTTCATACTTTTTTTCTGATGCTTTCATGAGTTGTTGCTAGTTAGTTGTGGAGTATTTGGCAAACTTGGTATTGGTTCCTTTGGGTGATTGAGACCATATTCAGACATTGGTGTTTCTAGAATACCATTTATACTCGAGAAATTTGGGAGTGAGGGAGGCATACTTTCTCTTTAAGTAAAAATAACTTTCAGCTTTTTTATTCATTATACTTCATTTTGGAAGCTGAATGTTTAATTCTTATTTTATAATTTTGGATGAAAGGAAATATCGCAACAAATCCATCAGAGAGTTCTACAGTTCATTGTTCTTTGTATGTCTTTGCTTGTGCATTTTCAGTATTAACTTTACCAGTAGGATCACTACCCCTCTTTCTCTTGTGTTATTGGCAGACCTTTTGCCAAGGTTGCAATCATACCAATAATCAGTGGCTTAAATAATTCTGTCCTAATCTGTAGGTTCTTTTTCAAGAATCCATATATTACACATGAGCATTTTTCTAACATCTTGAACAATCATTATCTTTTGCAATATTATGGATTAGCTTTTACTTTTGGCACAAAGTTAATGTGAGTATATGCTGTCTTCTTAGATGGCTATTCCTCCTATTGTCCTTATTGTCTAAAAAGCTTTTCATTATTTTTGGAAATTCTGTAACAACCAATAATGCAATGGTACATGCTCCTAAATGATGTCTTTCTCATCTTGATGTGTTCCTCTGCCCCTGATTATTTTTCTTTATGTTTTATATATGCTAGCAGATATTTTAGTCGCCTTATGGTATCTACTGTAGTACCAGACATCAGTGTTCAGGCAGCCAAACCCTGCCTTTTTCTGCTTGTTCTCAGCAAACAGAACCAACAGGTTTTTTCTCTTCTGGAAATGAGAAGGAAAGATAATTTTGACCTTCTGATTTATGGCCTCTACAGATCCATGGCTTAGCCAGATGTTGCAGCATGCTATGACTTCCCTGAAGTTCATGCACCAGCCTTCCATCCCTTTTCCTTTTCCATCCAGAAAGAGTGACTATGCTTTAAAATACTCTTTCCTTGAGGCAAGTGTGTTACAAGGAGAAGAGAAAGCTCTGTATCTTTGCGTACAGTAAGTTATGAATTGGTTTAGATGTGTAATTTTTAGAGATTTTTTTCCAGAATTTATTTTCAACTAGAAAGACTGATTACTTCACATCAATTTTATTTTTATTATTTCTTTTTTTTTTTTTTCTATCTCTTTTTCACCTTTCCCCACATGCTAGACTTATTTATTTGCATTGTAGTGAGTCCTACAGAATACACACAGGATATGGAGCCTCATTTATCAGACATTACGCAGAGATCCCTGGTCTAAAACTTAAATAAAGAAACAGAGAAAACAGTATCAGAAGGCATGAATTATATTATTAGCTCAAAATAAAGATTTTTTTTTTCACATTATATATAACAAATATCATAGGAGGCATGATATATTTAAAATGTATACTTTTTAGCAGACTGTTCAATCTGACCATCTTCATTTGTCAGTCACCCTTAGATACCTCCTGCTTCAATTTTATTAAGTTGTGTAAGCTTTGAATTTTCTTAAGACTTTCTTAATGAGAAAGCAGGGCTTTTAAAAGAGAGCAGAATTTGTATTTCCTTTGATTTGACAGTCTGTTATCTTTCCTCACAATAATGTATTCTAATGTAATTCAAAATGACTGATACTCATAATTCTTCAGAGGATTTTGGTTTCCAGAGCTACATAGTGTTTCTGTAGAAACACTGTGTTTTTCTTCCAGTCCTTTGTGATACTAGGTTTTCTATAAGACCAAGTTACTATTTTATTTCCTGAGAATAAGGTATTCAGCATGTTTTACTGTGTCTTAATTTATGAACACAGTCACTTTTGGAGAAATTAGTTGATTTTTCATTGCTGTTTTGTTGTAGAATCAGAGAACTGTTTAGGACCTCTTTTGATCAAGTCCAATGCCACTATTCAAGCAGGGTGAGCAAAAGCAGATGGAATTTCATGCTTTTTAATTACTGCCCATTACCTCTTTTCATCTCAGTGTGCACTAGTGTGAAGAGTCTGACTGCCTCTTCTTCAATCCTCGTAAGTTCCTGTCTGTCTTGTACTGGGAAGCACTGGACTCAGCACTCCAGATGTGGCCTTGCCAGCCCTGAGTAGACCCTGAGTAACCTGCTGGCAGCACTTTTCCTAGTGCAGCCCAGGAAGCTGCTGACTTTTTTTGCCACAACAACACATTTCCTGCCTCATTGTCAGCACTATTGTCTGCCAGGACTCCCAGGTCCTTGTCTGCCTGGTCAGTTGTTTTTCAGTCAGTCAGCCCCCAGCATGTACTGGTGTATTCCTCCACAGGGGCAGGACTTTTGCTTTTCCCTCTTTTGAACCTTGTGAGGTTACTCTCATCTAATGTTTCCAACCTGTTTTGACAGCATACCAATCTGGACTATCAGCCAGTTTTGCATTATTTGTGAGTGTTTTAAGCACTCTGCCCCACCATCCAGTTCATTAAAGAAGGATAAAAAGCTTAGACCCCTGTATTGATTCCTGGCGCACACCACTTCCTTCCAACTGGACTTCTTGCAGCTCATCAGAGCCCTCTGAACCTGGCTGTTCAGCCAGGTCAATCCCCCTTTTAGTCTATTTATCTAACCTGTACTTTGTCAGGTGGTTGATGAGGATGTTATGGGAGACAGTGTCAGCAGCTTTATAAAAGCTGAGCTAAGCAACATTCACTCCTCTCACCTCATCCATCAAGCTAGATGACTATCAGGTTGGCTAAGCATGATTTCCTCTTTTTAAATCCACACTGACTAGTCCCACTCACTTTCTTGTCCTTCACGAATTTGGAAATGTTTTCCAGGATTATTTGCTCCATCATCTTATTGGGGACTGAGGTGAACCTGACTGGCCTGTAGTTCCCTGAATCTTTCCCAGTGCTCTTCTTGAAGATGGGTGTGTCATTTGCTCTCTCACAGGCTTCAGGATCCTCTTCCAGCTACCATAACCTTTCAGAGATAGTCAAGGGTAGCCTTGCAGTGACATCAGCAGGTTCCTACAGTACTTGTGGGTGCAGCCCATCAGGTCCCACGGACTTCTGTATGTCCAGTTTGTTTAACAGCTCCCTCCCCTGAGCCTCCTCTTCCGAAGGTATGTCTTCCCCCTGGTCTGGGACACTTGGGATTCTTGAAGACTAGGCTTACCAGTAAAGACTGAGGCAAAGAGGCATTGAGAACCTCATCCTTTCTGATGTCATTTGTCATCAGTTCCCCTGCCCCATTCAGCAGTGGGCCCATGCTTTCCCTAGTTTTTCTTTTGCTGTTAATATACGCATAGAAACCTTTCTCATTGCCCTGTGCACCCCTCACCAAATTCAACTCCAAGTTGGCCTTGGCATTCCTATCCCAGCCCTGCTTCCACCTCTTGTACACTTGTATTTAAGTCTGAGTTCAGCCAGGAGCTCCTTTCACACCTGTGCAGGCCTCCTGCCCCCTTTGCTTGATTTCCAAACTTGTTGGGATGGATCTTTACTGAGCTTGAAGGGTGTGATTCTTGAATATCAATTGGCTCTGCTGGATCTCTCTTCTCTTCCACTGACACAAAATTTTATTCAATGACTGCCACATTTTTACTACATTTTGTAGCTTTTGGTTATAGTTAATTGTCTCCTATTTCTGATGAAGAAATTCCGTGTACAGAAAGACCGACTGTTACAATGATTAAAGGGTTTTAGAAGTATTTTAAAATTATCACAGTTTATTTAATGCTGCTATTATTTTCCTGTCTTCACTGCCAGAAGTGTTAACGTAAAAATTCTCTTACACTACTCCTTTACATTACGCTGACGATCTTGTGACTTTCCATATCACATTGAAAGGTCCAACTGGAGAAAGCAATAGGAAACACAAGATGCAGTGCTGTATTTGAACTGGAACCTGACTTTACCAGAGTGAGTGTCTGTTTTATGCCCAGTTCTTGTGTCTTTCAGGAATCAGAAGTCCAAGTGTTGGACTTTGGCAGTAACGGTGTGAGCTATTTCTTGCATCATAACCTTAAGATTAGAAAACTTTCGAAAAAAGCCCCAGATCTGCTAAACTGATCTTACCCTTCCAAAGTCGAGAGGATCTCTGGTATGGTGCACTTTCACTTTTATTGGAGCTTGATCAAGCTACTGTGTGTAGAAGAATTCAAAATTAAAGAGACCAGAGGGAAAAAATAGAGATGGATTCTGCAGACTGGTAAGAAGAGGACATGTTCTGATGAGAGGAAAGGAGTCTTGCATCCTGACCTTTGTTGCCTGTCTTTGTATATTTTATGATTTAAAGACTAAATGTCTTTCAAAAACCTTCTTATCATTGGATTACGGAGCCTGTAATATCAGTAGACCTATAAAAAGAAGAGGCAGTCTAATGGTACAGTGCAATCCAAACAGGTGAGTTAGGCAAAGGCTTAAAAAAAATCAGAGCTGATTAGTATCATGGCTCCCTAATACCTGCTGGCTTTAACTCCTGTTTCATCTAGAAAGGCTATCTGGATTTCTTCATGTTACTTTGAGAAAGTATACAAATGATAGGCAAATGTGTTTGAATGCCTGGGGAATATTTCTTCATTACAAGTCATTAGTCTTTCTAGTCTGTATTGCCACCCGGCTGTGATCAAGCAAACTAGGATATTACAGGGATCGAATATTTTTCTTCTGCTTCTGTTCAAGAAACAGATCACAGGGTACGCTTTATTTGCAGTAGGAGAGGGTACAAACAAACTGCAACAGGAAGGATGAAAACGGGACATTTGTAGCATTAATAGGCACCGTCTGAATTTGTAAAGAAAGAGAATTCCCTCAAAGGACCAAGGGGCTGTGGGGATCCTTATCCTATAGGGCATTGTACTTTAACATGACAGCTGCCTTCTGCTGCCTTTTTTCTTCCCTTTCCTTTGAAACATATAAGCTGAAGCCCATAACTTTAGTATGCATTTACATTTTTGTTTCAGGAAGTCCTAAAAGCATCAAAATATCTAAGTGCCCTATTCACTGTAGTTTATAGTGGACGAAATTGTGTATCAGTACATGTGATTCTGTGTTCAGCCCTGAAGTAGGACTGGAAGGAAAAAATGAACAAATGTTTATGATGAAATGCATACTAATCACTATACAAATAAAAGCATTGTAAAACTTGTATCCAGTTTCCAGGTTTATGAACACACAGAGGGTGTAGAGAAAAAAATCATTACCTGTAATTGATAAGCAGATAAAGTAAGGAATACAAAATAAAGACAATTGTACATCCATATTTTGCTTATAGTTTTTCCTTTTTTTTTTTTAGTTTTTTTTTTTTTTTTTTTTAACCTACAAAGGAAAAGAAAACGAATTTGGTATAGATTTTATCACAGCTGCAGAGTAAAAGTTATCTTGATACACAGGTATGTAAGATGCAGTACCTATATAAAGGCAACCAAATTATAGAACCACTTTTGCTGCCTTGCTGGCTGCATTATTTTGTCATGTGTTAAACCAACTATTTTCTGTTATTATGTCCTTGTGACATCAAATCCCATAAACACAAACTTCAGTCTTAGTGACTCATTTTTTCACACCTTCTTTCAGATCGTCTGCCCGCGTCAATCAAGTGCTTTTTTCTATTGGTCTTTTAGACTCTTCGGAATTTATCCACACCTCATATTAAGTTAGTTGCGTGACAAATTAACTGTATTTTGACTCTGAGTTTAGGAGCTCTAGTGTTGTGATATGTCAGGATTTCACCTGAAAATTCACTTAAATGTTGCAAAAAATATGTGCAGGTTCCTAGATCACATAATTTTGAGTCTTCCACAATAATTTCTTAAAAACAGAATGTAAATTTGTAATTAACAAAGGATTGAGACTGATCTTTATGTTTCTGGTGATGTGCTTTTCAGAGTGGACATGAGAGCATTGTGTCCTCAGCAGGCTGAATGCATGTGTGTCAAGGACTACTCTGAAAATACAGTGAAAGTCAGAAAAATGGGCGAAATAGAATGGTTACAGTTGTGTGAATTCAGAAATGCAACATATAGGTATCGTGCTGAGTGTTTCATAGCACTTTCTGGACACGTAAATTGATAAAGTTCTTTCACTCGTACTTCTGCGAGCTCTGCACAGCAAGAGGCATTCCATTCCTTTACTGCCATTGATAAATGAGTTGAATTATTAAGACTGAAGACATCAGAAACAGAAAGAACTTGGCATGATTATCAAATCAATCTGTAGCAAATTTTAGGACAAATAACAGCGTGGTCTTTCAACTATGCCAAAGTAAACAGCTTGCATTAGAGGCACCAAGGTGACAATAAAAGCTGCATCCATACAGTGCCATTCGAGGTTTCTTTTTGGAATATTAGTTTTCAGAATATTACTGCCCTTCAAACACTATGACTATATCACAGTTCAGAGATGAATTGTGAATGCACCAGAGGGCAGATGATATTGGATATGAAAAGAAATGTGAACTCCTGAAAAGAAGTAATGCCAGTGAAGTTCTGTTTCATCAGTGACTTTTAAGGATTTAAGGGTCTGTTCATGCCCACAAGGAGATCACAGTATACAAATACCAAGTCGGTTATGAAAAACAGGAGTGCATGGACATCTGGTAATTAAAATCACAATATAGGGTAGGAGTCTACAAATGTCTTGAAGGTTTTATGTCTGCTTTGCTATAAGCCTTCCTGACTGGAGAGGAGAAAGGATTCAGAGTCCCTTTGCTCCAGAAGGCACTGCCTTTTCCAGACTGGCATGTTCATATTTTGAAGAAGAGACCATTTCTTTTTAATTGCATATGCTGAGTACCTCACCTACCTGTCACCAAAATTACATTTGTTGTCTTTGTTTTCCCCTCTAATAAATTTGGCATAAAATGTTTCCTATGATTTGTTTGTGTTTCCTTCCATTTATTAGTCATATCCATTGTTTCTCCTTCTTTTTCTTTTTTCCCTGAGAACAAGTTCAGTTATTTGCAGTGTGTTGCTGGAGTGCCTAAGATGAAGCTGAGGTGCTGCAGTGTTCCTGCAGTATAACTAATGAGTAATAGTAGTGCTGGTAGTAATAGAAGGACTGGTTTGTTTAATAAATTTAAAAGGGAATTGGTTTGGCTGACCTAGAGCAGGGTGAATGCTGCCTGACATTTTCCAGGGAGATGTTAATCATACTGTTTTCCTAGAAAAAATAAGTGAATAAGGGAAAAAGAGAACTGCAGACTAGTTAGTGCCCTTGGGGCAGGGAGAATATATAGCTCCTACTGTGAAAGGGTGTGGGAGACTGGAGTGCACAGAAATGTTAAATGGCTATTAGATATTAGAGTCTGTCACAACAATAAACTGTTATGGGCACCTCAGTATCAAAAAGACACTGTGAAGAATTCAGAAATAGCAAACACCTTTACATTCTTAAAGACATGCCTTTTTTTTTGAAAAATATCATAGAACTAACTAATTTCTCTTGTTTTTTTGTTGTTGTTTTTTTTTTTTTCCAAAGGAATATATGGATCCAATTTAATATAATAGTTTTCTGTTGAAAACTTTTCACTGAAGAAAGTTTAAGACATTTGAGAACTATTTGCTTAACCATATTACATGAGCGTCTAAGAAGCAATGCAGAGATGCCCAAGTGAGTACTCAATGAAAGCCACTGATCTATTAATATAACTCTATACAACTACTTTGCAAATTAATTAATGTCAGGAGAGGCAAAACAGAGCTGGACAAAACCTACTACATACATTCTGCCAGGTGGACAAAAAGCATTCATTTTGGGTGCAGAGTCTGTTCCCATGTGCTGTAGATGTGTTCCCACCTGCAATAATCTGAATATCTTAATATATAGGATGAAGCATAATGGTCCAGTGTCAGCAGAACACATAGGGGCACATGGAGAACAGAGAGGTGTCCTGCCTGACAAATCCTGCCTGACCAAACTAGTGGCCTTCTACAATGGAGTGACTGTAGCAGTGGACAAGGGAACAACTGCTGGTTTAATCTATCTGGACTTTTGTTAGGCCTTTGATATGGTGTCCCACAACATCCTTCTGTCAAAATTGAAGAGAGATGGATTTGATGAATGAACTATTCAGTGGATAAGGACTTGGTTGGATGGTCACATCCGGAGAGTAGTGGTGAATGCCTGTGTCTGCATGAAGATTAGTGATGAGTGGTTTCCCTCAGGGGTCCATGTTTGGACCAGTGCAATTTAATGTCTTCACTGATGACATAGACAGTGGGATCCTCACCATCAGGAGAGTGCACCCTCAGGAAGTTTGCAGGCGAAACCAGGCTAAGGGATGCAGTTGACACACCTGAGGAACAGGATATCATTCAGAGGGACCTGGACACACTTGAGAAGTGGACCCATGGGAACTTAATGAGAGGCCAAGTGCAAGGTGCCACACCCATACTGGGGCAAGCCCTGGTATCAATACAGGCTGGGATTGAGAGCAGCCCTGTAGAGAAGGACTTGAGGGTACTGGTGAATGAAAAGCAGGACATGACCTAGCAATGTGTGATCAGATCCCAGAAAGCCAAACTTATCTTGGGCTATATCAAAAGAAGTGCGGCCAGCAGATTGAGGAAAATGACTGTGCCCCTCTGCTCCACTCTGGTGAGACTCCAGTAATGCATTCAGGTCTGGGGTCCTCAACACAGGGGAGACATGGACCTGTTGGGGAAGGTGCATAGGAGGGACATGAAGATGATCAGAAGGATGAAGCGCCTCTCATATGAAGACAGGTTGAGAGAGCTGGGGTTGTTCAGCTTGGAGAAGAGAAAGCTCCAGGGAGAGCTCATTGAGGCCTTTCGGTACTTAAAAAGGGTTTATAAGAAAGATGAGACTTTTTAATAGGACCTGTAGTGAGCTATAGGACAAGGTGTAATGTTTTTAAACTAAAAGAGTGTAGGTTGGGAATAGGTAGAAGGAAGTAATTTTTTACAATGAGAGTGGTGAAATACTGGAACAGGTTGCCCAGATTGGATTTGATGCCCCAGCCCTGGAAACATTCAAGGTGATGTTGAACAGGGCTTTGAGAAATCTGGTCTAGTTGAAGATGCCCCTGATCATAGCAGGGTGGTTGTACTAGAAGACCTTTAAAGGTCCTTTCCAACCAAAATCCTACTGTGATAAGACAGGGGACGGGACATGATTGGCTGACTCTGAAAAACCACAGATATAGTTTATAAGATAAATCTTAAACTATCAGCAGAAATGTTAGCAATGATACCTTCTACAGTGAAGTGTTGATCAAGGAGTTTTGGTATGCAGTCATTGCTAGGGTAATTTGGAGTTGGAGTTCTCAAAGCATTCATAAACATCCCCTTAGAGTCACTCCAGAATTACAAGGAAAAATTAGAGTTATTGAATGACAAAAAGCAGTGTTAGGGATCTATTGTTTTTTAATTTCTATGGTGTAATAGGTTTGGATGAAGTCTAGAAACAATAATTCAGGAACCTAATATAGTTTTAAAACTCTTCAAGATGCTGAGGACAGCTAAATGCAAACTTAGCAAAGATTGATTCACTAGGATTCACCAAAATGAAATCTGGATGAGGAGGTTGAGTGCGCTCTCAGTCAGTTTGCAAACAATGACAGTGCTATCTACTGAAGGGTAGGAAAGTGAACAGTAGGATCTGAACAGGCTGGATCAATGGGCTGAGTCCTGTTGTATGAGGTTCAACAAGGCCACGTGCTGTGTCGTGCTCTTGGATCACAACAACCCCAGGCAGCACTACAGGCTGGGAGAAGAGTAGTCAGAAAACTGCCCAGTGGAAAAGAACCTGGGGGTGCTGGTGAACGGTGGCTGAGTATGAGCTGGCAGTGTGCCCACGTGGCCAATAACACCAATGGCATTTTGGCTTGTATCAACAATAGTATGGCCAGCAGGACCAGGGCAGTGATGGTCCTTCTGTACTTGACACTGGTGAGGCTGCACCTGAAGTACTCTGTCCAGTTTTGGGTTCCTTGCTACAAGAAGGACATAGAGGTGCTGGAGTGTGTCTAGAGAAGGGCAGTGGAGCTGGGGAAGGTTTTGGAGCACAGGTCTGATGAGGAGTGGCTGAGGGAGGTGGGGATATTTAGTCTGGAGGAAAGAAGGCTCCAGGGGGGACATTCTTGCTACCTACAACTACCTGAAAGGAGGCTGTAACGAGGTTGGGGTTGATCTCTTCTCCCAGGTGACAAGCAGCAGAATGAGAAGTAATGGTCCTGATTTGCACTAGAGGAAGTTTAGGTTGTATATTAGGCAAAATTTCTTAATGAAAAATGTCAAGCACTGTAACAGGCTGCACGGGGAAGTGATGCAGTGTAAAGCAAAATATATGTAGGTATTCCCCCAAAAATGCCAGAGCAGTGGGAAGGATTCAAAAAGGTTTATTTTGGAGGTGGGGACACTGAAAACTTACAAACCCTCGGAGTGCTGCCAGACAGCACTGGGCCTCAGGGAAAAGGCAAGACCTCCTGTTCCTTCCCTAAGCTTTATCAGTGCTTCCTCACCCTTGGCTCCCCCGTTGGCTGCTGAGGACCTGCAGCGTGTCTGTGGGTATTGTCTCTTGTACGTGGGGAGTCAACTTCTCTGGAATGCCTGCGGAGAAACATCTAAAACTGTCTCTGAGAAAGATGCCTCAAACCAGGGCAGAAAAGATTTCCTTAGGCGAAAATAACTTCCTCCTTGGTAATAATATCTTCTGGAAAAGAGTTATTTCCCCCTACATGGAGTGGCCATCCCTGGAAGTCTTTAAGAGATGTATAGATGTGGCATTTTGGTAGATGGTTTAGTTGTGGACTTACAGTGCTGGGTTAATGGGTGGACTCAATGACCTTGGAAGTCTTTTCCAACATAAAGGAAGCTGTAATGTAAATGAAGTAATTACCTTATTGAAAGATGGTATTATCACAATGAGGTTTCTGCATTGTTACTTTTTCTAATGGACATCCATTCTATTATGGTACTGTGCGGGTAGTATAATCTCCACATGCAGTTTAGAAAGCAGAGTATCTTGCAGCTGACCTTTAACCACTTGCATTGAGTCTGTTCTCCTTAGTGAGGTCTCTACTTTTAGCTTCTGTGAATTGGATGCTCTGAAAGCTTGATCTGATCAGATGCTATTATGAAACACCAAATTTTTGTGTTGGAATTGAGACAAAGAGCAAATGACAACAGAAGGAGAAATGGCATACTTGATGGACCAAGTTTTAATTTTATTTCCCTCAGTTATTGCAACATTGTGGAATTATTTCAGCACAATTCTGCCATAAATAAGCAATCATGACATTATCATGGTTAGAGAGGAAGCACTATCTAGCAAATAGAAAAGAAGAATTATTTAATATGCTCTAATGATAGCCAGTTATTTTCTGCATGATCTCAGGAAAGTGACTTAGTCTTTGTCGTTCTATTTTCTTGTGATTTAAGTAGGTCACACTAACACTTTGCTGCCTTGTTGGATTGTTGCAAGGATAATTAAAATTTCTCAAGCACTATGATACCTCCAGGTAAAAGGAGTAAATAAATGTAACTACATAATTTTTCTAGGTGTATTGAAGAAAGAAGTTGCAATTGGCAGACGTTTTTTTACAGTTTCAGTGGTTGTCCTAATGAGCCCTTTACATCAAGGTCCTATTATGTGAAATTTAGGCTTGAGTGTATACGTTAGATCTTAATGTCTTAAAAGGCATTGAATTAGTGTCGTTCAAGACCAGACTGACTATTTTTTGTTAGTTGAATGGGAATGATGAGACAATTCCTCTAGGATGTGGGGAATAATCCTACATTATTATAAGTATGGATTCATTATGATAAAATGTACACTTGAAGGGTATGGGAAAAGCATCTGTAAATCATCACTTAATTTCTGCTTTTGTGCCTTCGTCTTTTTGCTTTCCACAAATCAAAGAATCTAGAAAGTTATTCATTTTTACAGCTGAGTGTTGTATATTTTTTTGTTACCACTAATAAAAGGAACATCCTCTCTACAAGTCTGCTTTCTCCCTAACAGACATTGAGTGATAAGGTTCGTGAGGGACAGGTTAAAGGGCTATTATGAAACCATATCAAATTACATTTACTGATATCTAACCTAAGTGAGTCTGCTCGCATCTTAATCCTGTGATTTCTCATCCTGTCCATCACAGGAAAGCAGAATAAGTTAATCTTTTCCAATCTGGCAATATTTGATGTGAGAGCATAAAAACATGGTAGCTCTTCTTTCATTTAGTCTAAACAATTCGAATTCTTTCAATTTCCTACAGCAGGCCATATTTTCTGAACCAAGGTTTAACATTTACTGCTGCTCTCATTTTGACTCATTCTTCTCAACTGATTCTTTTGGGGGTACTGCCTGTGGTTCCAGTCTGGTTTTGAGAGAAGTATCTATCTCAGGAAGGGAATAAAGGGACTGCCAGTAACGTAAGAAAAATGGTCTCACCAACCAAATTCTACCTCCAACCCCAATATTACATTGATTAACATAGCCTGAATGAGAATATAATTGTATAATGATATCAAGAGAATATAATAAGATCCCAAGTCAAGCAAGATTAACATTTTTTTGTATTCTTAACAGTAGTTCAGTGCTGCCAAATCATAGTAGTTCCAAAAAGTATGATTTGGGATAAAAATCCCTGCAGATTTAATTGACCTTTTTGTTAGCTATTTGGTTTTTGTCCCTTGGCATGCTGCTTTCTCTTTAGCTCTAGGGACTGGGAACTTAATTTAGCTTCTCATGAAGCCTACATCATTACTGTATTCAAAGAATCTAGAACTAAAAGAAAAGCACTAAATATCACAAAAAATATGATTAAATTTAGAAAATTGGTGGCATTAGTAATTTACTTAAAGAATATCAATCTGACAGCCACTGATTTGTTAAATAAGTCCATTTGTATATAATTGTTGGTAATGTAAAGAGACATTTTAAAATCAACTGAGCTTTTTTTTTTTTTTCAGACAGCTATGATATCTTTGTCTTTTCTATTTTATTCAGAATTTTTACCAGCTTTCCCACTTTCCTCAGGCTGCTGAGTTTCAAGTTGAAATAGCCTATCTTGAAAATGCAGAAAACAGAAGATAAAATATAAAGAATGTTTATTTTTCTATGCAGATTTCCTTGCATATGTGGTTTCACATACCAGAAATATGTTTATAACTTCCATAGGTAGTTTTTCAACTGTAGGAGATCTAAAACAATCAGTGAGATTGCTTTCTGCAGTATTTTCTATTTACTATTAATCTGTTTATGATTCTGAAAGACTTGTTCCAAAGTCTATTAAAATACATAGCAGACTTCCACAGATTTTGGATCCATCCTTAAATAACTAATAACATTGACAATGTTATTATTGGCATAGTATTTTTTGTTTCTCATATGGGTGAAGCTGTTTACTGAGAATTGTGGTTTGTCTAAGACAGCTCAATTTTAATAGAGAAATTCAATTTGTGACTTGCGTAGTCTCCAAGACTGGTACATTTCCTTTCCTTGGTATTGGTGAAAATCTGTCTTGATTTGCAATCTATTAATTCTCAGTAAAATATTGAGATTTTACTGTGTTTATGTCAAGGCAAAACTTGGCCCAATGGGCTAAAGTTTATTTATGTGTGTTCTTAAAGACCAGTTTCCATTCAGGAATGGAAACCCACTCATGCATTTTTTAGAAAATGGTGCTAATTTGCTAACAGCTTGACAATAATCTTTCATTTTGAATACCTTCTAGGCTCTAAAACACAATCATAGAACATCAATAATTCTCATATTGTATAAAGACTATAAAAATCTCTAATCTACAGGGCATTGTCTTCTGTTGCAGAGTATTTGCCACAGAGGCAATAATGATAGCTTCAGAAATGTTTGTTTCCACAATACAGAGTGCAAAAGCACGTTTGAAATCAGTGGAATGAGATGTCTATAGGCCATTTCAAAAATTCTTTACAGTACTCTAGCTGCAAATTTGGACATCTAAAGTCCCTCAAAATCTTGCACCATGGCATCAAACAAATATGAAAACTCTAGTGAGCTGTGAAATGTCTACTGAGATGTATAGTAACATCTGTTAGTGCATGGTGTCTAGTTCACAGCTTGCTGAAAAAGCAAATTCTGCATCTGAAAAAATAGTTGTGAGAACTGGGATGAGAAATTAACACCCAGAAGTTTTAATGGAGAAAAAAATTCCTCAATATCTAGTCACAGATACACTTCAGGGATCTAGAGGGCTCCTGTTTCACAACATCCTCCTTGGTAGCTTGTGAAAGAGTCTGAGAGCTTTGAAGGTGGAGCTTTAACGAGCTTCCTTGTCTGGGACAGGATGAAGCTCTTAAGAACACAAATGTAGAGATAACTAATCAAATGCTTGCTCTTTCATTATTCAGCCAGTAATTTTCTGAAGAAACAGTGAATTGAGGTGCTGTGTTTATCCTCTGTAGTCACAGAGCTCAAAAGCTGAGGAACCTGAAGTTCTTCTAGATCTCTTGATGGCTGCTGAGAAAGCAAGCAAGTTGGCATGGAACCAGTCAGGTAACTATCAAAAAAGCAATGTGAATGACTCTAGTATAGCAATTTATTACAGAAAATTTCTGACCAGCTCAGGTGTCCTTTACTGATTCTTGGTATGAATGAAAAGCACAATCAAAAGTAGTCTCCCTGTTCTGATGTATAAAATTATATGGCACCAGAAATTCAGTTGCTTCAATTTGGTCCCAAAAGAGAAGAAAGACTACACAGACATGCATTTCTAGTCCATCTGACCTTGCTGTCTAAGGTATTATATTTATGTGATAATGAAGAAAGCCATGTTCTGCTGCTCTCCAAGCAGAAAGTGGGGTAATTATGAAAGCTGAAATCATGCAATAGAAAAAACCAAGACTCTTCCAAGTAAATCCCTTCAAGGTGTTTGGTAGTATTTCAAGCTACTTGAATTATTTTCACAGTGTTCAAACAGTCTGTAATTGAAATTATTTACAGTTATATTGAAACACTGTGAAAAAAACCAGACATCATCAGAAGTTTCTTGGTAATATCTGATGGTTCAATTGTAGATGGAAGCTAGGGCAAGGAGCTTGTGAAAAAAAATAGGGCAAACAGATGAATTAGCAATTTAACCTGAACAAGCCATGCTAATTTGTAGCCTTAATATATTCCTATCCTTAATGTTTAGAAAAGTCTTGGGGTTGATCTTCTTTTATGTGGTGAAATGTTGGCATATAATACAAAAGAAAAGTCTTCTGCGCTCACTTAAGAGTACTTATCTTTGATGTGTATTATTAACATGCGTAGAATTGCCCTTCATTGTCCATAGGGCCACAAGAGACACACATTTATATTAGATTGGTAAGGTTAGGTGAAATGAACACTATCGTTAAGAAAGAGCAACTTAACAACAGGAATGCAGTTGGGTTTTATTCAGTAAGTTAGGAATATTTTTCATTACTGGTTCTCGAATAAGTAAAAGGTCTGTTTTCTATAAGGTATACACACACACACAGACACAGACACAGACACACACACACACTCACACACACACTCACACACAATTCCTTGAAAATCAGTTTTAAATTGAATTGCAAACAACTAATAATTAGAGAGGTTCTTTTCTTGTTTGTACTCCAAAGCTATGTACTGATCTTCATTTCTCCAGCGTAAACAATTTTTTTAAATGAACCTCCTGTCATATTTAACAAGTTAAACCATCAGATGATTAGCACTGTTCTAGTTATCAAAGAAACATGCAGATGTTGGTGAGTAACCAGTTTCTAGGTGTGTTTCTCGAAAGAACTGTCCTTCAGAGAGCTTTGATACTATCAGGAAATAACGTCTGAAGTTTATGATGCTGCTACACTTTCATCTGTCCCCAAACTGATGGTGGCATGTTCATCTATCCATGTGCCACTTCATAACATGCTGAAGTTTGGAACCATAAATCATTCTGTTGCTGCAGTAGTGACAGGTGCAGGATAACAGATGCAGTCTCCAATATATTAAGAGAATGCCATGATTTATTTGAATTAGGGCGGTCTGGGGTTAGCAATCTGCTTGCAACTAGATAACCATATGGTGTATGGCTGCTAGAGGAGAATATTTGCCTGTAGTAATGTACTGTATTGAAATGCAAGCTCCAATATTTAGCCTTGGAAAGTGTCTCTTGACACCTGTGTCAGCTCCTTGAGATGCCGGAAGACTACATTATGTGAGCTGAAGTGCAGAATGTCACTAATCTTGTGACAGCAAGCTTGGCAACCGATTGCAAGTTTCCAATAGAGTGAAATGTTTAAACATGCAAATTTTCCCAATGGTCTCTAAGTGTGGCGTGTACCTAAAAATCTGGTTGAGGGAGGGTCTAGAGGAAGAGGTTTTCTAATGAAGCATTAATTGTTGTTGTACTTCTCACTTGTTAGCAAAGATGATCATGCTGAACATATGGGCAAAGGCAAGGATAGTGCTGTGATTAAGAATATAGAAGTAAAAATTACCAGAACTGAGGCACACACAAAAACGTCAGTGAGATTGATGAGGCCAGGTCAGGGATAGAGTGCCATCTCCATTACAGATTTCTCTGTAAAGAGACCTGAAAATACACAAAAGTGCATTCCTATAACTGATGCCTAAAATCCTGAAAGATAATGGTTTAATAACAGTGGTCCCACACAGATCTCAAGTCAGGGAAAGCATAGAAATGCAGGGATGTTATTTAGGGATGGTTAAAAATGTTCCCTATGTAACTACAGGTCCATTATTCTGATCACAAAGGTATGAGAAGTTTAAGAACATATTGTCAGGGAGCAGCCAGGGCTGGCAGCTGTGGAGGAGCTGGCAGGAGTGGGTGGAGGCCTCAGGCAAGGCTGGTCAGGGCAATTAAGTACTGTGAGTGCCCTCAGGGCCCTGACACATATTATGATGGAAAAAGAAGCCAGAAACAATGAAAAAATGGAGAATGAGATAAATTGCAGCTTGGGTTTACTGAATGTGGATCACATTTGAATAGCCTGACATCCTTCCTTGCTAACTCATTTTCTAGACAAAAGAAATGCCATCGATGTCATCTGTCTAGCCTACCAGCCATATGGGAAATTGGAGAGGATGCAAATTAGTGGAAGAAATTTCAGGTGAATAAGGAATTAGATAGAGGAGAGACAACAATAGGTGTCTTTGAAAGGGGAATGTACTATGCAAAGTCAGGAGCAGAGTTCCTTAAGGAGTAGTTCAGTAACTGATGTCTTAACTATTTCCACATCATTTTAGGATTAAATGAGGAAACATGCTGACAAAACTTGCTTATGACATTGTGTTATGGAAAATGATTAGTACAGAAGAAATTCAGTCTGTCACACAATTAATAAATAGATGATCTTCAGATTCAAAGTACTGGAAATGGGAAAAAATCCACTTGTGTGGAAAAATATCAAATCATGAATTTAAGGAATAGTAGAAAGAATTTCTGCAGTCACCCAAGAAGGCATGTCTTAAAAAAACTCAGAAAGTAGATTTCAGGAAACTGCTTTTAGAGAAAATGATTATGAGCAACCACAGAAATACAACTACAAAACTGTACAAATAATGCCAGGGCATTTCAGTTACAGTAGGTTTAGTAGATAAGCAGGTACTGGATAAAGATGACATTGTGCAGAGTAGTATCCTAACAGCTGGTCTTCAGGAGTCTGTCTCCCTCTCAACTGTAGCAGGAAATCAGATGTCTGAAGTAGATTCTTACTTTCTGTATCAGTAAACCAGGTGAAATAAGTCATGCTTCCAATTAATAGTTATCCAGGAATTGGGGATTTTTTGCTTGCACTGATTGTATAAAAGAACAGTAGAAGAACCTGACCAGGTACCTCTCCATGGATTTTCCAGCAGCTTCCCTCCTCCTTTGCCACCATCTTCCTAGATTTGGTGAAGTGAAACAAGCTGATCTCACAATGGTCTAATTTTAGGGCCTATTTGTTCATAAAGGTTCAATTGTCAACAAGCTCTGTCTGACAAAGAACACCCATATTTATCTAAGTCCCTTCTTATCTCTAGAGTCAAAGTACTTTGCAGACAACTATAAGAACCTTGTATCAATGCTTGCTCTACCACAAATAAAGAAACTAAGGTACAAAGATGGCCAAAAAAACACAGAAAAGAGAGTCATGCACAGGAATAGACCCCAGCAGTCTTGAGTCTCAGTACTGCCTTGTCTCCTGGTTCATGCTGCCTACCACAAAAGAGGAACAAAACAGTTTGCAGGGATGCCCTGTAGCATTTCTGACACAGTAACTATTCAGAAGGAATTCTTCCAGGCAATTAGATGAAAGCAAGCGAGGCAGAGAGGACAGTTGTTGAGAGAAAAAAATGTTTGGCTGAGAGACAAAGATACAGAACTTTGTGGACGAGAGTTTTTATGTGCAAAAAGAACAGACAAGAAGAAGCAAGATGTTTTAGGCTTGTTAGATATTAATTGATACGAAATCATTACCAACCTAAAAGTGGAAACCCTAGGCACCCTAGGCAGCAGCAATAAATCACTGAAGTGACAGAATACCCATCTGTTTTATCCAACAACATCCACATGTATGTTTTACAGAGAGTGTGTCTGGATATGACTGATGATATCAAAATGTGAGGGGCCTCAGCTCTGGTGGGAATGGCCACTTTCAAGAAAACATTAAAAAAATCCATAGATTTAAGAAAGGGAAAAGAAAATGGGAAAGGAAAAAAAAAAAAAGAAAGGAGAAATGGAATATGAGAAAAAAGAAAGGAAAGGGAAAGGAAAATAAAAAAGGGAATTTTTCATGGCAGCTAGCTGAGAGGTGAAGTAGTGGTGGTGATGGCCATCCCAGAGAGTCTTCTTCTCCTATGCTCTCTTTGGTGTTCTCTCACACATACTCTTCTTAGAGTAACTATGTGGTTTCACCCTTCTGCACTCCACCTCTTTATTAGTCACCGTTATACCTTGTGCTAATCATCCTGCTCAGAGCATGGTTTGATGCACACAGGCCACCCATTCTAATGGTCTCCTCAGCTTTTTGTAAATATATCACTAGGCAATGCTGGGTGGCTAACTAAAACGCTGCTGTTTCCTATTGGCAGCTGCCAGGCACCTCATATCTCCTAACATAATACTATACACCAAAAGCCACAAAACAAATGGTGAAGGGGAGAGAAAGACAAAAAGGGTAGTTCACACAGTGGTAGCAATTGCTTCTAATGACAAACACAATAAAATGGCCATGGCTGTGGTCCGGAATCAGGAGTGCAAAGCTGGGAGGACAGATACTTTGGATAGAGGCGTACAAAACTCTACCCCAGCACCCTTAGGGTAGGAAGGTGCACAATGGCACAGAAAACTGTCAGACTGCAGTGTTGAGAGGGAAAAGCAGCAGAGGTGCAAATGGAAAACTCTTGGCATTGCACAAGTTGCAGACTCCTCTGGTGGGGCTGCAGCACAGGGCAAAACCCCATCTGAACCTCCAGAGACACAGCTGATTGCTGCAGTCAGGGAGATACATAGGTGCTTTCCCCAATGCCAAAGCTTGAATACCAAGAGAGGATTCCCAAATGACCTCTCTCTCTGCCTGTCACCCTTCCCATCTGTGTCTTTTGGAAAACCATTAATTCTCCTACATGCTCCTAAGAGACATTTATATTTTCCTCTTTACCTCATGGAAGATTTTTTCATGTTAGCATGTGCTCAAAACTTCATGGCTAAGGAATTGTTTCATTCAAAGATGCCTTTGCTTTCTTCTGTGTCTCGTGATGGAAGTAAACCCAGGCTCACATTCTGCAGTCACTGTCCTGACAGAGCTATGAGAGCTATAGGATTTATGTGAAATCTATAGTTTGGAATAAAGGATTTCGTAAAAATGAAAAAAACGGAGCCTAGTTGTATTCTCACTTTTTATCATTGCATAGCTGCAATTCTGCACATGAATTCCAAGTTCACAGCTTCCAAGTAGGTCATCCAGAGGGCAGCAACAACTCACAGGGTCTCTGGTATATGATTACAAACTCTTTCAAGATGTGCATGTAGGCAGATAGAGAAGAAGAACATTGTCCTTTTAATACTTGAGGAAACAAAGAAGATCATGGTGTGAATGATAAGCAGTTGGCTTTGCACAGGTGTCATCTGGTATTCATAGATTCACGGAATTTCAGGCCACAAAGAAGCCTTAAATCATTTTTATTGACTCACTGCCCGTTAGAGGTTAATACGTTTCACCCAGAGAAGTGAGCAATTTCTCCGTTCAGGCTACAATGAATGCCATTGAAATACCTTTGCCCACTATAGTTTCAGGTGCTGCTAAAGCTATTTTTCTTGCTTAAGTTTCTCAAAGATCCTTCTGTTTATAATTCCTACAGGAAACTAAAAACAATGGTGAAATATGTTTGACCTTTTGATCCTTTGGCCAACTGGGGTTTTTTCAGCTCTCACAAATATTCCATCTTCTCGATAGGACAATTCTTTTAATATAAATGTATCCCATTGCACTAACACTGTGTTCATTAAATTTCCATTATTGTTTTTAATTAGACCACAGAACTGTGTTATTGGCTCTGACTTCAGATACTGTGGGATTCCACACAACATTTGAATCTCAGTGGCATCCCATTAGCCATCACCATTTTGGTTTGCCTTAGTTGTGGTCAGCTTCAGGGACAGAATATAAAAGTAATCATCAAATATTCTTCTGTCTTCAGTTAAGCTGAGTAATGAGGCACTCCTTTGCTGTCCATTCATTTTACAGTTACTGCTGACCCCAAACGGCTCTTTCATTGTTGCACAGGAATGCACAAAGTGTCTGGCTTTGGAAAGAGTCCAGTTTCCCTGAAATAATGATGGGCATCAGAAAATTAGAATTCCCTGCCTTTTTTCTAAGTCATCTTCTCATCTTTCAATGTCTCTGCTGATGACTGTCATCCTCTTGTGTTCCTGAGTGATGTGAACGTGGATTTTTGTCTGTCTTGCATCATTTTCACAATCATTGCATTAATAAGACTGCTTAGTGTTATTGTAAGGAATTTATTAGAATGCAACTTACTTTGTCTCCTAGGAAAACACAATTTCCTGTATGCATTTATATCAACTTTTGTTACTACAAATCTTTTGATATTAGCTACAGAGGGCTGTGTACAGGAAAATGATTCAGGTTAGAGCACTGTGATCCACGTGGGGGTAAAACAAAGTAAGTGCAAACTGGTGGCATAATTGGGCTTAAACCGTCACATTTAATGGGTCACACTCTACCTTGGAGGCCATTAACAAGTGGGATGCTGTGTGGGTCTGTCCTGGGACCTGTCCCATTTAGCATTTTCACCAGCGCTCTGAAGGAGGAGAGAGAGTGTGACCTCTTGACAAATTTGCAGAGGCTCCCAAACCAGAGGGAAATGGCAAACACTGGAAAACATTTTTAAAGAGAAATATGGTGCAGGAGAACATAACTGACATTCTTTTGAAACTCTAAAATACTCTTAGTGAGGAAGGCTCAGACAAAGGGAAAGTTATGGGAGAGGTAGGGATGCACATGTGTGTGTACAAGTGCATGCATGCATGTGTGTGTCTATTTGTATGTGTATGTATACATATTAGAAAAACTTAGATGGATTCTACTGTTGTACTTGTGAGCTACCTGCTGCACAGTTACAATGAAGCAACTATAATTTCAATTCCTGATGTGCTTACTGAGATTCTAATCTCTAAAGTATTTGATAGCACCTTAAAAAAAAGATACTTTCAGAAACTGCATCTTACTATGTGCAAAGACCTACTGCATATTTTTGATCAATTAAGAAGTGAATGCTCTATCACGTGGTGATCTGAGATGTCTTGGATGTGTGCTACACAGAAGTAAATGTATGTTATTAAAATTGTAAGGCTAGAACTTAAAAATTAATCACTGCACAATCCTATGTCAGACTTCTTGTCCAGCTGCATTATTACATAGTTTTTAATTATCACATGCATTATCAAATACTTTATCTACAGCACATCTTTTATAATCAGCTTTTCTCTCATTCAGTGAATGACCTCTATTCTTTATTGCTTTAAAATTCTGAAACCTGCTCTGAAAACAAAAAGATATTAATTTCCTCTTACGATTTTCTATGTGGCTTTTTATAACCAGAATATCCAGGCATGCAATTTCTGTCACAAAATTCTTTAGGGTGGATGGGAGATAATCTCATTTTACAGAATAAAAATTGAGAAACAGATGAAACAAGGGACCTTCTCCTGGTGAAATAAAGAACCCAGGTGAGACTTCTGAATACCCACATAGCAGCCACTGCTGCATCAGTACGACCCTCCATTCAGAGTAAACCACGAGGATCAGCTTCACAGTTGCAGCTCCAACACCTGACTGATTTTAGAATAAAGCAAATCCCAGCATTACTGGAATTGTACTGGGGGATGTTCAGTCTAAGAGCTGGCACTGCATGGGAGCTCTAGGGTAGAGGCAAGAGTAGACTACTGCAGTGCAGAGCAGCAGTGAGTTTCCTTCATCTTGAGCCCACCCTTGGCTCTCACCTTCCTTGGCACTTTCCCTGCTAACACCAGCCTCCTCTTTCTTCCCACCTACCTGCCACTCACTATTCCTCTAATAGAAACATCTTTCTGTGGCACAAATGCATATGGATCCGTGTCATTCCCCGCGTTTGTTCTCCACCCTGATTTTTCTTCCTCATTTTCCCTTCCTTCATGCACTAGCATGCCTGAGTTGAAGGGCTGTGCCCAAGTACTTCAGCAGTGTGTTTTGTGTCTCACTGGGCACATTTCCAAGTGTTTGTAGCTGTAATTGGGGCCACAAATTGAAGTGAGCTCTCATTGTGACACTTCAGGCCCTGATTAATATTTAATTAACATAGTCCTTAAGCAGTGAGTCATGGTACAATGTTTCTTTTGCAACCTTACCCTGATTTTCAGTGTGTGAGTCATGTAATCTTTTGTGAACTCTGTCATCCCCTTCACCATCATGGACAATAAACTCCCAATTACAGAATTACACCATTCTAGTAATGAAATCAGGAGCTGTTGACAGACCAAATACTATTTTGACAATACTGAATATTTGCATTTTTTAATGCAGCTGGGAAACAGAATATACCAACTATATTTTTTTTACCCTGTACAAACTTTTAATAAGTGGTCTATGAATCAAGGCTTTTGGAACCAATTTCACTTTTAAACTTAGTGTAACATTATTATCTTTTACTTTGAGAAGACACTTCCTATGGTTCTAAAACTATTACTCTTTTGAGTAATAATTAATGAAAAAGCTGCTACAGGTGTTACAAAACCAAGGATTTCCCCCCTGTAGCCTAATTCTTCTTGCAGTGTTCCATGCGCTGGCTCTTCAACTCCACAGACAGTGATTTCCACTTGCTGCTTATGAATCATGGAGCTGATTTTCAAGTACTTTTTCAAGGCTTCATATTCAAGTGAGACCAACAGCTGTCACCATGATGCTTAAGACCCCAACTAAAGGACTGAGGCTTCAAGAAAAGTTTAATTGGTTTAATTTTCTCTCTGCTCATTTTAGAAGAGAAAGCAGAGTAATACTGCCAGCCCATCCTTTAAAGGATGCAATGAAATCAGCATTGAGTAGGGAGAGCTGGGTTTGAGGAGCAGCTTCACTCTCATGCTGTGCTAAATGTTTATTCAAAAAGAAGGGAACTATAAAGTGCTGGTGTTTGATGCACTTGAGTAAATGTCTAAATTAAATTATGTTGGTTTTCCCTCTCTCCTTTTCTTGGCAGAAGACCTTAGCAGGTTGCCTTCTGCTTATTTATTGACACTGCTGTTTTCAACAGATCTGAATCTCTACATAAACCAAAAAGAAATAAAGTAGACTAATATGGCACAGTAAACATTTTGATAGGTCAGGCTATCATAAGCTTACCAATAGGGAAATAAAGCAGATAATATCTGGGTTGTTAAAGCCTCCCAGATGGACAGCTGCTCACTTTTCAGTAGGAAGTCAGAAGAGCATTGCAGACATCAAATGTGCCATTTTTAACAGGGCTTGTACCACTGAAACACAGCTGTGCTTGACGGGCAGAGCGGTGGAGCTTGGTTCTTTTATTAATTCTCTTCCTTTGCATTCTTTGCACTAACGTGCTTCAGAACAGTGAGTGGGTCAGATCGAGGGTCTGTCTGGCTTAGTATCCTTTCTCAGAAAATGTCCTGAGGTACATCCACAGGGACCAGAGAAAGCACACAACAATCATTTGCCAGAATGTTATTCTAGCTTTCAGTGGTTTGCAGCTTAGCAGCTTCCCGAGCCAGAGGTGATGTCTTTGTTTTCAGTTATCCTCTAGTCCATGTAAACTTCTTAGTCTTCATAATATTCTTTACAAAGGAATTCTGTGGGGAAAAGATTTCTTTTTTTAACCTGCCATCTGCTACTACGTTGGATATTTCTTAGTTTTTCTACTGGGAGAAGCAGCTAACAATTGAAACCTGCTCACCCTCTCCATTTTACCTGTCATTTTGCTGATACCGCTATAAACTGTTTTTTTCCAGGATGGAAAGTAAGATGAGGCAGATCCAGTAGGTAGATACGGACCATTTTCTATTTTGAGAGTTGGTAACTTTCCCAAAAATGGACATTTCAGTTAAGCAAACTGTGAGGTCATGTCGAATCTGATAAATATTAAGACTGCAAAAAAAGAGGAATAAATTGGGAAAATATCAAAACATTTCATTTTGACATTTCATTTTCAAAATTAAATATTTTCTATCACTGAATTGTTTGTTTTGATGTTATCTATCTGAAACCTACAAAGTTCTTTCATGAACAAGAACGTGGAATGCAAGGCTTACAAAAAGATCAAATAATTGAAAAGACAACCAAATGAAACACTTCATTTAGGATTGGATAAGGGATTTCCACTTAAACCAAAACTGTTTGTCTCAGTTTGCTTTGTAGAACATTTGAATAGAAATGTTTTCATATGATTCCTTCTGTGATTTTTCAGTATATCTGTGGAAAAGAGACATCTGCCATGTTCCCATCGCTATTTACAGGGCTCTGAATGGCTTCCCCTTTTTCCCAATATTTTTGGTACTTATTTTCAGTTGCTGTTCTCTTATTTTGTCATGCACATTTGTGCAATGGAAGGCAAGTACAAGCTGATTTGATATTACTAACGCAGAAAGATCTGGCAAGACTTTGTCTTGTTTAACCTTCCAAACAAAAGGTTAGCAAGTAATAGAGCTGCTCCATATAAATACATCAGGACAGACATGTCAGGGAAAGGAGACAATATTCACTGAGTGAAGATGATTTAAACTGAAAGACAAAATTTGCAAAAAATCCTAAACCATGTCATGTAAAAGAATTTAGCTAAGAAAATTTTTAACTATCTGAGAAGCAAATTTATGGAGACTAAAGGGGATAGAAGAGTATATTTAGGATGGAATGTGGGCAGTTTATAAAAGTCTTACAAGATGTAGTATAGGATAAAGTGGCCACCCCTGTTCCTGATGGTATTGCTACCAAGATAAATGGTATTGCTACCATATGAGGAGTTAAATGCCTGCTGTTTGCTGTTCTCCTTGCACTCATCACTCATCAAATGATGTCTAGGAAAGATTTCTACACCATTTTCAGTCTTTAAAAATCATATCCCATCCTCAGTAGTGGCTATATGCAATACATACTAGCACAAAAGGTCTACAAGGCAGAAATTATTTTGCTGTTTTCTTTGTTAGCATAGTTTTTTACTCACATCTGTTGGTTGAAAGTAACTCTAAATGTTATAGCACACAGAAGTCAGCCAGGTAAGCCTCCGTGTGCTGTGAATGGTACAAAGAAAAAAGTTGCTCTCTGCACCAAAAAGGTGATGCGTGAGAAATATGTGTGCTCAGAAGGGAGAGGAAAGAATTGTGCTGGTCTGAATGCTCGGGTGTAATTTGTTGCAAAGCAGCTCAGCTTCGGCAGCGATGATGGGAAGGCATCACTGGGACCAGCCTATACTTGTGCTGTTTGCTCAGTCTTGACAGACTGAGATCTGTCCATTGCCACAGGCTGGTCTGGCCACCCCTGGGCTGTGGTTGACCCAAGACCTTGTTGCTTTACCTGCTGTGCTCTTCTCTCTGGGTACTGTGAGACATGGGAAGTTGTGAATACCCCATTCCTGGAAGTGTTCAAGGCCAGGTTGGAGGGGACTTGGAGCAACCTGGTCTAGTGGAAGGTGTCCCTGCCCATGGCAGTGGGGGTGGGATGAGATGATCTTTAAGATTCCTTCCAACCCAAACCATTCTGTGATTCTATACTTCTCTGATCACCGTGTTGGGAAGGACACTGCCCTTGCTCTCACTGTCACCCTCAGTCCCCATCTCTCCTGCCCTTGCCCCACCACTGCCTGACACTCTGAGGGACATTGCAATCTCCCCATGGTTTTAGATATATGTACGGGTATTAAAAATGCCCCTGCTGACTTGAACACTTCGTTGAGGATGAGTGACGTTCCTTTCTCTCAGTGATCAGACTTGAATGGCTACTCGCTGTCGCTCTACGGTACAGTCCTCAGTACAGCATTGTGGAGGAGCCAGCTTTGCTGCCTGGGACTAAGGGCAGCTGCCGGCCATGGACTGTCCATGCCTGTGGCTTCAGGGCGACACCTGCGGCGGTAACACACCCGCACCGCGGGGTTGATGAGGTGATGTCCTCAGTGTTCGTGCTCGCCTCCACTGGATGGCAGCAGAGCCCGCAGCAACGAGCGCGGGCAGCTCTGAGCGCATCTCTGCGTGTTACTGATGGGGAATGGCAGGTGATGGGTTCTCACGGCAGAAAGGTGGCTCTTAACAAGACTATTCGGTATATTTGGACAATAGGGATTTGGATAATTTGGTTATATGGATAATAATAGGGATTGTGAATGTAATGGTGGTGAGATCAGCTCTGACAAGAACTGGAGTCCTCCTGCCTGATTCTCAAAGTGAGAGGCATAAATGCAGGATCTTTTGCAAGAGGATAAATCTCCACCATTGCAAAAATGTATGAGACAAGGTTTTCTCAAACTTTCTTTAAAAATTCAGTAGCTTCAGAAAATGTTTCATATTTCGAGTTAGTTTTGTCTGCTTTCAGTACAAATGGTTTGTTCCGAATTTCGTTGTGCTGTGCAAATAGAAAGCAGCAAGAAGTTTATAATTTTTGAGGCTGAGAAAGTTCTCAGTATCAACTTTACAATTGTTTTTAGGAAAGTGTCCACAAAAGAAGCAAAATGACAAGAATGTCAGGGAATAGACAGAGAAGTACAGCAAGGACATAGATTTACATAAGGAATATTTTCTGCAAGGTAATCAACTGCTTTGTAGGTAAGTCAGGGTTTTATTTAGGTCTCTTTTGCAGGTGTTTCCTAAGAGCTTAATGAGCTTTCAGGGAAAATATTATTTGGGGTAAACTAGAGGAGCTTGAACTTTTCTCAGCTCTATCTTCCACATGTCACCTGGCAGCTGCATAATTTACTGTGGTGTTTTTTGAACTCTTGGCATACTGCAAGGTCTGAAATGGAGGCTGCTCTTCTTGTTCTTGTCTTTGTTCCAAGGTTGCATTAACAGAAATACTATATGTATTTTTCAAATCACATCAGACACCAGTATAAAAATGAATTAAAGATTATTCTCATCTTCTTGGAAATGTTTGCCATTGCTATTTAATGGCTCTTCATTTTCCTGCCAGGTTTAAGTAGTACTTTTTACAAAATGCTAACTTCTCATTGTAAAGTTATATACTTTGTAAACTGAAGGAAAGAGACAAAATGTCAACTGCATTGGATATCTCTGTTTTGTTGATTTTGGTGGAATTGCAGGTGCCATGCTATTTGTGCTGCTTAAAAAGCAGGGCAGAATAACTAAATGGAAGAAATCAGTTCTCAGAAAGACCATCTAGAGCTTTCCTGACAAGTCAATTTCTGACAATGTTTGCTCTTTTTGAAACAATATGCCACCCACTATCTTGTGTCCCTTTAAAAGCATATATACCCTAGAAAAATGAAGCCATGATAAAAAGCATTTTCTTACAAAAATTGAAGAGATAAACAGATGGCACATAATACCTTGTCTCATTTTACCTCTGTTTGTCTTTCAAATTGAATTCTGCTGTTTCACATACTGCAGCGCCCACAGAAGGAGTTAGCAAGAATACCAGTGATATTCACGACTGTGATTTACTTTCAATCTTCATCTGTTTTTCATGAGAAAGGCTCAGGATAACAAAGTAAGAACCTCCAGAGTGGTTGTCTCACTCCAGCTTTCTGTCTTTTTTTTTTTTTTTTTCTGCTACAAATTCCCCACAGGACTAACTTTACAGAGACTTTGAGAGCTTATGGGATATGTGGTGGGATGGTGATCAAGGGAGCTGCCAGAGGTACTGGACAGAAGCACAGAGAATGATGCTCACTTTCTTTCTCTGAACCTTTTAAAAATGGCTGCTTCCAAAGGTATTTCACAACTTTTTTCTTTTTTTTTTTTTTTTTTTTTTAAATTTACTAAAGCATGTATTTGTGGTGTATTAACTTCTTCACACTACAGGTATCTGTTGCACTAGTTAATGTTAACTCTGAATTGCTTATTCACTACTTTGGGAAAGGGTTATGAATAGCAGGGTGTGTGAGAGAAAATCTGTCCTTCATCTACATTGACACACACTGTTTTTTGACCTAAAATTACTCTATGACTGCACTGCATGACACATTTTTAAAATTCCATGAATCATGATTTATTTTCATCCTTGGGGAATGTGAGAAATATGTTACAAGCCTCTGACACAACTATCATAGCCAGGAATGTCAAAATTTTAAACTTGCCTGGTCTTTAGATTCTGTCCGTGAAAGGGTTATTAAATAGTTAATACATTATTAACCATTACAAACATATTACAGTTGTCAATCAAGCACAAGCACATCACAAATGTTTATAACCTGTGGTCATGGATAAGCATTCACCTATTGGAGTCACAAAAAAACACCTATATTGAAATAACCATTTATCAGCGCATCTATGACACATGCAGTAATGTTTACAGCTCTCCCTTGCAGGCAACTTTGAGATGTATCTTTAAAGTCCAAACTTTCTTGGTAACAATTTCTGTGAAACTTCCTTGCTGCCTGATTCTGATTCATCTAACACTGAAGCTGAATGACCCCGGGAGAGCAAAACCTGCCAAGCTGAGTTTACCTGTGACAAAGGCAAGGACTCTTGACAGGAGCCTTTCAATGAATCCACATAGGATGGATGTGGGTTCCTCCACTGGAGAGAGTCTCACAGAGACCACTCCTAGTGATGTAAATCTTTTGAAGATAGAGTTTTCCTCCTTGTTTTCAGAAGCAAATAATGCCAAGTGTCACAAGTGGGACATTTTACCTGGGAAATGAGTTTCAGATACTAAGGGGAAATCTGGGACCTGTGATGGGGAGTCAGTCACCTGCATTTCGCTTTCTCTCTAGCTCTGATTTGGCAGGAGGTGTCTGAGGTAGAACCCAGTGAATGATACAGTCATGCCCGTGGAGAAGGATAAAGCTAAATGGGAGTGGGGAATAACAGTGCTGTGGCAAAACTTCGCAGCATCTTCTTGTCTCTTTGTGCCACATGCAGAAATAAAGACTCTCCAAGGTACTTGGTGAGTAAGCAGAGCTGCTGTTACAACTCAGTGCTACCATCCTACAAAGCATGATATACCCTGATCCTTACTGCTCCACACACTACCTAACATCTGTATAAAATATCAGTGAAATTTGTAATCTAGTGCTTGGTGTGAATTAGTCACTTAACTAGAAAAGGTTTGAAGAAACTGCTCATGGGGAATTAGAAGTACTAAATAGTGGATGAAAAGATGCAATCTTAAACTATCAGTCAGATGGGAGCTCTGAGCTTTGCTACCAGAACAGCTCTTGAATAAAATGCCAAGAGACTTTCTACCTCCTTGGTTGCTTAGTGTGACCTGGTAAAGACAGCACTGAAAACACCATTGCCTAGTGCATAACAAAATCCAGACTCTGGATCAGGGGGCAACTGCTGCAACAGAACAAGGCAGATTGAGGTTTATTCCAAATAATGGCAACTGCTAGTTCTTTTCCCAGGGCTTTGTTGGGCGATTTTCTCAGAGATGGGCAGGATCAAAATTCTGCTGTCTTACAAAATTACATATTTGAAACCTTTCAAAACATTACACATGATAGTCACCCATTCAGATCCATCCAGAAAGGCAAGCCCTGTAAGTTTTTCTTTAACAAGTATGTAATTTTCTTGTCAGAATAGAATCTTCTTCATGCACACATGCGCACACACACACACACAGAAATCTCCTGCTGTAGACTTTTTTTCTGGAAATAATTAATTCTATTTTCTTTTTAGGAATAGCCTAACTCTTTATTTTATCACTTACTGCTATGTGGAAGGCATTAATTATCTACTGATTCCAGTTTATAGGGCAAAAGGTTTTTGAAGTTACTTTATAGAGACACAGAGGTGTGATAACACCTAAGTTACATCTAGGAAGTTTTGGAGACCAAATTTCTTTATTCAGCTATTATAGGGCTTTTATGTCCAACACTTTGAATCATTTCTGGGTAGATTGAGTAATGACGCTCCAGTTAAACAAAGCAGAGACTATCTTGTGCAGAGACTATCTTCTTCAAAGTCCTGAATAGAGTAACAGGAGGAATACAAATAACAGAAATTATTCTAGTCAAAGGAAAAAAATACTGAAAAAATCTCTATATCAGCCTAATTTCTTATGGAAATTAATTTCTCAGCTGGATTCCTTCAGCTGAGGGTGGGTTATCTCTCCTCATTTACACATCTATTGATCTTTAAATTTAAACAAACTCTTGTTCTTTCAACTTTTAGAAATAAAATATGTTAGAAGTTTTCATGGTTTTGATAATACTTTCTTTCTCCTCTTTTCCTGTTCTGGCATTCAATGTGATAGAATGAACAATGCTAAAAGTTTTCTGTTTTATTTTTTGCACTTATATAATTGAAAAATAACAAAGCAGCTTGGCAGGAGGGAAATGAAACTCTTCTGACTACAGAAAAGATAAAGTCAGAGAAAACAAAAAGAAAAAAAAGCAGAAAAATTATTAAAACTTCCTGTGAAGCTTTATTCCACTGAATCCTTTGGCCAAAAAGCCAAAAATCTTCTCTTTTCTCACCTTCCCATGGAGAAGTCTGCTAGATGTAAAAACTGGAAGTTCCAGTGCACATCTTTCAGTCTCCTTTCTACCTGCTCCAAGTTCTATTTTTTTTTCTTGCAGGAGTGCCATAAGTTGTCTCTAATCAATGTGCAACAATTGTGGCCGAGAAGGAATCTTTGTCCTACTTTTAGTTAGAGAACAAGAACCCCTCTGCTGGCCTCTGCCACTCTCAAGGCAGTAATATCCATCTGACCTTCAGCTGCACCTGTGGAGAGCAAGAGAACCACAGGATAAGATCCTTTACCATTACAACAATAGACCTACACTTGTCTAAAGATGCTCTGATAAAATTGTTCTCACGTAATTCAAATCATCTATATTTTTAGACTATTATTAGCTTTTAAGTCTTAATTGGTGCCGGATGTGTCCATCATGTTATGTGTTATGTCATCTGGCTGACACTTTAAAAGTAATATAATGGGACATAAAAGTTTAAAATTAACGACTACTTAATGGTACCTAATGTATAGATCTAAAAATAAGAAATCACAAGGAAAAATTAATACCAGCTGGGCTAGCTCATAAAAGACCTGTACCATTAACCACAGGTATGTCTAAAATATTTCTGGAGTTTTACAAATGAACTGAAGTGGCAGCTGATGTTAATCAGTACAGGTCCAGTTCCTTCAGTGGAATGAATGTAGCATTGGCACAGAATCTTACCTTTCAAATAGGGTGGAAAGGTGCTACTAGAAATGTTTTATTTATATTATGCATCTCTATTTCTGGGCTTACAGCCTGGTAAAGCTGTTGTTATTCAAACAACTGAAACAATTCTCTTTGTTATAAAAAGCTTCATCATCTAAACAAGGAATAAGTTTGAAAATGAGAGTAGTTAAACTGTACAAAACTCCAAAACTGAAGATAAAGCCTTAACTTAGCAGTTTTATCATACTTTATGATCCAATTGTTGTAGATTTTGCTCCTGCAAGTGGTCTATAAGTTTTGGTAGTGTGCTGGTTTAAACGTAAACTGTGGGAGAAATGAACCTGACTCAAGAGGGATTATAAATCAGTGTTACAATTTACTTAAAAAGATTAAATAAATACAATGATACAGAGAAAAATTGGTTTTAACCACAGAAAAAGATATATAACCCAGCACCCTGGGGCACAAACAGAATGGTGTTCGATAGCCCCCATGTTGAACGTCACGTGGTCCCCCTGAGTGCAAAGTAAAAGGAAAGGAAAACCTGTTGGAGAGGATGATGGTCACAGTCCTGTTGAGTGGCAATTGCCGTCCTGTTGGGGTTCTGGTCCTCCTCTGGATCTAATGAATGATACCAGAAGTCCCAAAACCCAAAGATGTTCAGGTTCAGGTGGGAATGCCCAGTACCTCCCCACAGGGCAGGGAGTCTCACAATGGGTGGTTTACTCTGTGAGTCATGGGATATTTTCAGAATCTTTGATGACCCATTAGCAGATATGACCCCTCAGGCTGGGTGTGAAGGTGTTAATGCCTCCCCAGAGGGGAGTTATCACAGCTGAGTCAGTGGTGTGAAGACAGGAACACTCTCCTGCCTCACAGGGTTCACTAACACCCAGCCTGTAGCCTGAGGTGTGAGGTGTGCTCTGGGCAGCTGCTGCAAATGATCCATTATTGACAGCTCATCAGAAATTACATAGAATACACACTTTTGGTCACACTCACACGGTAATAAACTGGTCCCAGCCCCTGTAACTAGGACAGGTAGTAACTTGAGAATACACCTCAAATGTGTCCTCAGTCCATGAAGAAGACTGCAGTTCAGACACCATAGCTCATTACCATCCAGATTTTATGCTGAGGTCACATTTATGTGATTAAATGAGCGTGGTCCTTAACCCCACAGGCCAAGTCCGCATAGCTGAAGGCAAGCTGCCCATCTACATCCACACTGTCTTACACTGGACATGGGTCTCCTCTGGATGACATCTGGAGTCCCTGCTGCCCTGCAATGAGGTTATTCTCCTGCATTCTCACATTTTGGGGTGTCTGTAATGGTGTAAGAACTGATTCTAAGCCTGCTGGTGTGGTGTCTTCAGAGCATGAGACTGCAGTTACATATTGCCAGGCCAGACAAATGGTTTGAGGGCACTTGGGAGCTGTTAGTCTTTCTGCAACAGCACTGGAGGAATCAGGCAAGAACTGGTGCTGTCTCATGCACACTGCGTTTTTGGAGCTGTGCTGTGGGTTGAGCTCTTCCCCAGATTCACTCAGGTATTTCCTGGCAGAGAGGTAGCTGGAATTGTTCCAAGTATCTTTGGTGGACCAGAATTAGCATCGTAATCACAACCACATTGTTGCATGCTTCAAGCTTCAGGAAAGTCATGAAAATAATGCTTCAAAACCACCTCAGTACTTGAAATGCACCAAAAATATATGACTGTGTATTTTGGGCCTAAATGGAAGCTAAGGTATTTTGAAAGTCTGGTCTTGGATAAGATGATGTGCAAGTACAAATTTCTGAAAACACCAGTTGCGTTTACTCTGACAACTTTATATGTGTTTTATGGGAATTCCAAACCTCCAGTCTGCAAATCACATCTATTGACTTCCTTTATCTTTTGTTATTCCGGACACTGGTTACTGAAAAACAGAAAATAGTTATTGATCCTGTGAGTCAGGTCCTACCATATTCTAATGGAAACTGATTTTAAAATTGTCACTAATTATACTAAGTAATTGAGTAACTTAAGATTCAGACTGATATTTCTAATTGTACTGGTTCCAGACTGTATCACTGTATATCATATATCACTGCATATCAGATGAGTCTCATCAAGTCAAGTACTAACTTGACAAGATGTTTTCATCTGGAAATATTGCAGCTATCTTTGTTGCATTTATCTTCTACTAATTACTTAGTCCAGTGAGTTTTGTCTGGTCCAGGCAAATTTGCACAGAAAAATATTACCTCATCCTATTTCTTTCATATTGCCAATTCCACAGTTAATCAGATGGGCAATGCCTATCCCCAGTGATGTGCGAAACAATCCTGTTTTGGAACCAGTATCAGAAGATTTTTAACAGAAATGGAAATATAAGCCCCAGACTATTTGCCAGGGTAATTAGGAGAATAAACAGGCTTAACAATTTGAAAGAAAAAAAAATCTAAATAATAAAATCTTTCCCCTGTACTGAAGCTCTTCACTTTTTAAAACTCCAGTGGATAATGTCAGCTTAACTTGTGATGCTCTTTGTTGTCTGCCTCACCTAAACACTGCAAGACTTCAAATAAGCTGCCAAAATCCAGTATCTGAGTGAGAAATGTCCCCTTGTTAAGCACTGTCAAATTATTGTTATCTGCTTTGTGGCTCTCCTCTCCTGGATGACACACTGCTGAAGCAGCAGCAGTAGACTCATCTGGCCTAGCCCAAGTGAAAAAATAATCACTTTTTGTGCTGTGCAGAGCTTCACAACTGTATCCAGTTCCAGGTTCAAACAGGCTTCACTTGTTAAGAAGCCTGAATCTAAAAATGTATTTTAAAGGATTATTACAGGCCTGAAAACATAAATAACTATTTGGATTTCCAGCTGCTCTTAGATGCCTCATGCCTGTTTATTACCATGATAGTTTCAAACAAGACGTATAAAGCAGACAGTACATATTATGTGCTATATATACATATATATATGTAATATAGCATACAGTATATAGCTGAAGTACAGTCATACCTATAAAGAAATGAAGAGCCAAGGCTACCCCAGCTCAGTCAGGTGGGATGGGACTTTTGGCAGCCCCAGGGATGGGACGAGTACCCAGCTCCTGCACGAGTTGCCCCCTGGGGACTGCTGCACCTGAGAGGGATGCATCCTCCTCACCATTGGGACCCATGCTCTCTCTTCCTGTCAATATGGAAAATTGTGTTCCACTATCATGGAGGGAGCTTCAGAATTTAAATTATAAGGGAGATACAAGGTTGAAAATTGACTTTGTCCTATAGTTAAAAATTGCAGGATACCTGGGTACATGGAAGTCTTTCACTCCCAGGACCATTCAGAAAGGGGATTTATACCCCCAAAGCTCCCCACACAGTGGCACACTAGTGCACACATGCAGAAATAATAAACAATTTAACTTCTGCTTAGAGACACTTTATGGACAGCTTACGAGGGATGCTGGTTACTGGGCAGGCTTTTCCTGCTTTTTTCCTTTTTCTCTTGGATGTTTCTGTCCCTTCTCCATCTGTTCCTCTTTCTTTGACTGCTGCAGGCCCAAACAGGCCTGTTAAGCAGCCTTTGGTACCACAGCTGCCCTGTTCAGAACTGGCTAAGGTACCTCTCATGGCACTGAATTATGGTTTTGAGACTGAACCTATGGACTCCAGTGAAAGGGCTTAAGCAATTTCACCTAGTGGTCAGTATTACTTCAGTTATAGTAACTCTTCTCTGGGGAAAGGTTAGCCTATTACATCTGTTTTGTACTCTCCTAAAATGAGAAGAAAGAAAGTGACAAAAGGGTGTGCAAGGGTAAGAAAGTATGTCTGAAATGCAGGGAGCAGCTCTTCTTTTTGCTACTCAAAACCGCTTCTCAGACTTCATTGAACAACTCCTGAAAAGCTCTTCAAATGAAGATCTAATGACCAAGATCCTTCATTTCCTCAGAAGGGAGCAGTCTGACCTACCACACATTTCTCTGTCTCCTAGGGTTATCAGTTCACATGTCCTTGGCTGGTAGTCAAGCCATTGGCTGGTGCAGATTAATTGGACTATTAGTCAGGGGTTGGATAACAAAGCAGTAGGAAGGATGAGAATGATGATTCTTGTGTGCCTGTGCATATATAATGTTCAATGAAACAGGCTGAAGCCCTTACCTTGTTCTCTGTAGAAGACAAAAGATCTGCTCACAAATACTCTCTGCCTGGTTATTTTCATTTGGATCCTAACAAGAAGTTTTACTCCACAAGGCTGTGGGCCGTGTGGTATGTTCTGACAAGGACCACATGTTAACCCTACAGATTAACTCTAGGAGGTCTCCAGCAGCGGTGCTCTGACAGATACAGAATTTGTCCTTGGTACTCAGACTCTCCTCCCACTTTGGTCTACCAGGTCACGCCATATGAAAGCAGCTGTGCCTTCTGGGCATCAGCCTCCTCAGTGGTATTAATTAAAACCTACAGGCTAACCTATGTCAATGCAATTTCTTTCTATCCCATTCTAGATATGGTTGATAAATAGTGGGCAGGAAAAGAATTTTTCTTCTGAAGGGGGTCAATGAGAGAAATAATTTGAGCATTGACCCCAAGAATAGCTGAGAAGAAAATGGTATTGCCATTATTGGCAGATTTCCACTATTCATCTGTATTAACAATGTGTTGACTTTTGTCAATAATATTTTATTTTTGTCCAGTTCTTCCCTATAGATATTGAAATTCTTTACAGCCTCCTAGACTACTGTGAGACATATTTAGAAACACAGTTAGTGGTCCTAAGGCTCCATTCCTCTGTCCCCAGGGGAACTCAACTGAAAATGTTTCAGGACTGTTCAGCAAAATAACATGGCTTATCACATTAGGGAAAACATTTTGTGCAAATAAATTGAAATTAAAATATAGCCAATGAAAACTGCATTCTCCCTGGGCACAGAGAGACAAATGACTATGTGGCCAGTGTTGTAAGAAATGTGTTGCTTTCTAGAAAGAAAGAAAGAAAGAATCAAACTAAAATGCAAAAGCTGTGATGCCTAAAATCAGGTCTTAGAAGAACACCTTTAAGACTCAATTTGTGAGTTTTAGCAGGTAGCATTCCCTTTATTATGACTCGGAATATAATTTCTTGAAAAGCATGCATGCAGAGTTACAAAAGCCTCTTGCTTTTATTTAGTTGCGTAATTAACAATTCAAAGCATTACCTAATACTGTTACACCCACTTCCAAAACTGTCCATCCCACAGTACCACTTTCACCCCACCCCTTACATGCCTTCTGAATTTGAGTTGGAAGTCTCAAGGACCCTTTATCTTCATCTTGTCTTCCTCATCATCTTTGTCCTTCTTGGAACAATTTCAAGGTTTCTGAGTTGGCTATATCAAGCAATGTGCCTATTATGTCTTCTTTTCTGACTACATCTTCTACTGACAAAATGTTCTTTACCTTGCTGCAATCTTTGTCCATTGGAATACTTGACAAGAAATATTAAACAACATTTCAGGAATCTAATACAAAGGTACTTAGCTAAAGTGCTACTAAAAGTGCTAAGAGTGATACTAAAATCTATATAATCTAGATTTTAAGGCATCAGCTGTATAAGAACTTTCTTTCCATTCCATGCAAGTCTGGAAGATTGTATTTTAAAAATAATTTTTGTCCAAATAGCTTCTCATTTAACTTTTGAGGAATATTTGGACTACATCTAGATTACAAGGAATGTTAAAATATAATACTGAGGACTTAAAAGCACAGCCACTTCATGACTCCTGTCATCAGTCATCTCCAACTTGTCCCCTGTGCCCCTTTCAACTCCAGGCTAAGACACACCACAAGGGCAAGAGCCTAAGTTATCGTGACCTATCTACTGCAGACCTTCTGTTCTCTAAGCATCAAGTACCATAATCTGTCATAAACCCAGGATTTACTTGGCCCAGATAATTTGGAATGACTGTTCTCACTGTTGAGAATAGAAGTGAACATTTTATCTTCTGTCTCTAGGAAGCGTGTGGTAGACCCACCAGCGAAATTTACCATGCTGACAGTTTCTGAAAAAGTTCTTTTCTTCATAGCAGGTTGGAAGAGCAGAAGAGGCTTCCTTCTGGGAACTCTACCTGCCTGCTGCTTCATGAATTTTGTGTTTTAGGAGTGGCAATGCTGATTTACCTGCACTCTGCATACAGTAAAATGCTAGTCAAAGAAATAAAATGTCAGATGTAGATTTTCAGTCTCTTTGACTCTTCCCAGTAAGCAGAGTGGGATAATCCTCCAGGAAGAAAGGGCAGGAGAAGAAATCTCACTCATTTATGACTGAGCTCAATATGTTTGCAAATGGCATTAAATAACAAGTCTGTTCCATGACTGCAGGTAGCCGAAGTGGCCCACTGGGTTCCCTGTCCTTGTAAAAAAAAAATAAAAAAAAAATTAGGAATCAGGGGAAAATAAGGAACATCACTGACTTGGGAATAATTTTGTTCACCACCTGCACCACTTTAGCACTTTGGGATAAACTTCCCTTGATGCTTATGATCCCATTGCAATCATACCAGTCAACTGATGACAGAATAGGGTCCTTAGCAATCCCTTTCCTGCTGTCACCAAATGGCACCACAGAGCAATACAGTTAGCAGCTGTTCTCCTCCACACGAGACATTTGCCATTTTGCTCTCATTTTTGCAGTTTAACTCCTATAATGGGAGCCCTGACAGTATTTCATTAGGATTGTTTCTTAACCAGAAACTCCTCAAGGAGCACAGTGTTACTAAGCAGCCATAGCAGCTAAGAGTGAACAGTCCCATTTATTGTTTGGTTATGTCTTACTCCTCTAGGGACTAAATCCATTAGAATATTATTGAAGAAATTGCCCTAGCCATGGCTGAAAATTAATACAAGCAATTAGAAACCAAAACAAACCCCACCAGCCTTTATCTTTAAATAAATGCAGACAGGTTTATTTAAGCAAACTTCACACACGCAAGTGCCTTTGGAACCTCCAACTAATTTTCTTCCAGAAAAGTATTCAAGCAACATGCTTTGGAAGTACTCTTGGCTTATATTAAAACATATGCTGTTACTATCCTGTCCTGCTGTATCTAAACAGTATTTAGGCATGTGCACTCTATCTAGCAATATTTAGGCTTTTTTTCCTGCTTGTTTAGAAGTGTCCCCATATTTTGAGGCCAACAATGCACTGGAATAGATAAAGATATTTTTATTGATTATTAAAAGGTAAACAAACCAAGAGTTACAAGCCCATGAATTGGTGTAACTATTGGCACATTTATTGACAACTCATTGCTGAAAGGAAACTAATTCTAGGATCAAACAAGGCCTGAAATTTTTTCTTTCAGGATTGCTTAAATTTACCGATAGTTGTAAAGGGATTTTTCTGAATGATGGCACAGCATATTTAGAAGGGAGACTAACTAGTGCTGTTACTTGCCTGCTCATATCTCATGGTCTGACTTGTCCTGATATAGAGATGGAGCAGCTCAAGACATAGAGGTGTACACTTCACATACACAGAAGTTCTTTGCAGAACATGTGTATAAATGAGATAGACTTTTTCAAGCAGAACAAAGGCATGAAGAAAGGCATATACATGGCTCTTCACACACTGTTTTTCAACTCTGTGATTGCCACAACAACACTGCAAGCAGCAGATGAAAACTGCATTTTGATGCAAACAAGTAACATGCCATATCTAACATCTGCTTCCCAAACTACCCTTAGTGGACCTATGAGTCCATTGACACCACAAAAATAGAGTAGTCTTCTGTGTCAACACAAGCAGTGATTCCCAAGAATGTATTGTGAATCAATCAAATATGTAACCAAGACAAAGACTAAGGGCCTAATACCTTCATAGAGATTAAAGGAGTTAGAAGTCTTTGGAGCTAATTGTTTAGAGGCAGTTAAAAAGGTCAATAGAGTATAACATAGCAATAGATTTCCTCTTCTGTGAAAGCAGAGTTGCTTATCTGTATTTACACTACAGTACACATCAGCACAAACCCATTATCATTACTAGAAAATCATGTACTGTTTAGACAGGCTTCAACACCTAACAAGTTATATGGTTTGGATATAAACTCAATGAGCTTGACATGTGCAAAATAGCTTGATAATTATATGCTATCTTTGTGTAGACATCACACTAAAGACCCTCATTTGCTGAAATCTGCAAAGATCTCTCTTATTTTCCAATCAGTCTCAACACAAAACTACTACCAGGGGCAAAGAGACAGCTGGGACTTCACTGCCCGTGAGACTTCAAACTGTGTCTCAGGCACAGCACTAGTCACACCATGGTTACCACTGTAGCACAATGTCTAGAGGAACTCAGTTTCTAGCAGAACAGGTGATTTCAGTGTAAAAAGGAAAGCGTACCATGGTGCTTTTGAGCATACTTTTGAATTTTTTCCCAAAAAGCATCTTCTCGTGGGACCTAGCTCTGGCCTTTGACTGCTACAGATTTGCACATCCATCATTCATTAATGGAAACTGGATTCAAGTATCTTTGGGCTCTAAGAATATTTCATTTGGGGACTCTGCCTGAAGTGTCATCTGTTAAACAAATTTGGTTGGCATTTATGATGATAGTGTGTTATTTCCCCAAACTTGCTTGGTTACGCTTCTGTCTTGGATCAGCTATGAAAATATTTATTCCAGTGGGATCTCATTAGTTTCAAAGCAGGAAATTATTGCTAAATTAACTGGCTCAAAGTATTATTTCTACATATATTTATTCATAGGACTATTTATAAAAAATGTTGGATTATTTATTAATTGATATATTCATCCATATTAGTACTTTAGACCTTTGGATCTGTCACTCAGGTCCTCACACTGAAATTACTGAAGTTGAATGAAGGTTCCCATTATCTTTGTCAGACTTTGGATCAGACTGCTTATGGTGAAGCTCCTTTAGATCATATTAGATGTAAGAGTAAGGGTTGTAAAAGAGACTGGGAGTCAGTTCAATCCATTTGCAAAGCTGCCATTTAACTTTCAAAGCAGAAATAGATCAAGCGAGATTTGCAAAGTGAAAAAAAAAAAAAAAAAGGTTGATTTTGGAATTAGATGTAATTAGGTAACTCCTTAGGGAGTTTTAGAAATTTAAGCATATCATTTTCAGTCAGTACTTTTGTTTCTTTCAGGCCAGTTATACTTCAGATAGGACTTCTTTTAATCACAATCTTTGGTGCATTTAAAGGCTACTAGTTAAAGGACTCTGCAAATTTCCAACTTTTTGTGCATTCACTTATAATCATTCAGTATTAATTCTTTACATACCTATGGTACACTACTCTTTCCTGTAATTCTCTAGGCAAAACACATGCTTTTCTTTATGCATGGTCTTTATGAGGTGTGCAATCTAATTAGGACTGGTTAAAAATGCTGGACACATTCTCAGATTTATTAGAGTTCTTTGGAATGAAATTAAATAAATTGAGCTAAGTAATAAATTGACTGAGTTAATTAGTTAATTAACTAATTAACTCTTTGAGCTAATTCAAGCCCATGTTAGATAGGGCTTTGAGCAACCTGGTCTAGTGGATGGTGTCCCTGCTCATGACAGAGAGGTTGGAACTAGATAATCTCTAAGGTTCCTTCCAACCCAAACCATTCTATGGTTCTTTGATTCTACGGTCTTTCAACTTTATAAAGGAAATGCTACCCTATACCACTACTCCATAAAGATTCAGAACACAACTCCTTACTCAAGAATAGACACTGCCAGCAGAGGTCTTGTCTTTTATTTAAATAACAGCAAGAGAAATAATTACTTAAATCTACATTTAAGTTTTAATATTTCCTTGCATTCTTAGGAGAGAGGAGGATTTTTATACACAACTGCTCCAAATGCTGGTAGCACTTTTGAACTCTGCAAGCTGCAGGAAAAAAAAATCTGATTTTTGCAACCCATCATAAGGAGAAGCTGTTTACAGAAGCTCCCAAAACTCTAGAGTTTGTGTAGGGGGACATTATTGAAACTTTCGGTCTGCTTCTTTTATTTCCCAGCAGCAATATAGCCAAAGGCAATGACTGTAGTACCACATTAAATGCCTTCTTTGGCATGGAGGCCAACTTTCAAGCCCTTTTTCCCTCCAAAATAGAGAGATCATTTAATTGAGAATGATGCATGGCATATGCCATGTCCTAAATTATACCTGGGAGTTGTTTAGGAAACTCTGAGCATAAGAATACCCCAGGCTCTATCCTAACAATTAAACAATATAAACAACCACCTGCTTGTGTCTAAAGACTGTGCCCAGACTTGCTTAATTTACTGTTATTGCTAATAGAATTACATGCTGGTAATACAAAGTATCTCAGGCTTTATCAATTCTGAGCTGTGCTTAGATGCTGAATACAGTTCAGAAATAGATAGGCCCTATAGTGAAATAAACTCAAAAGGAGATGTTTCCAATTTAAGAACTACAGATACCTATTGACTAGCTATACATGTCAGCATATTCTCACATGGAATAACTCCCTGCTTTGTGTTCTGCCTGCTATACTCCTCAACAGGGTGAATGACTAATATTTATAAATGTCCTATAAAAATAATTAGCCCAAGTGGATGAGAACCCAGCTGCACCAAGGCTGGTCCCCGCCACAGACCCTATTTCTAGCTGCAGCGCTCCCTGAGCACACAGAGTTATTTTTTGGGAGCAGGGAGGAGCAGGGCTCTGCCAGTTGGCATCCTTCCTGCTACCTCCTTGCTGCAGCTCTGGCTATGTGAGCCGCGTCAAGCCTGACTTCAGCCAGTGCAGCTCTTTGTTAGATGCTGCAGCTACAGACTCTGCCTGCTCTGGAGATAGCTTGTGCAAAACAGAAAGAGGCTGGCTCATAGTCAGAGGGAGGGAATTCCTTGTTCATTAGAGGTTTTCAAGACATGAGTGGAAAGGGTTCTAGATAATCTCTTTCTTCCCATGAAAGGCTGGACTAGATGATCTTTGGAGGTCCCTTTCCAGGTTCTGTGGTTGTTGCAGGATGTAAAGTCAAGAGTCTATGCTCTCTTTGGGATTTTATTGTTGTTCTTTCAGTCTCTTAGTTTTTTCCTTACAGGCCACTGTTCTGGAGGGAGTTTTCCACACAAGAGGTTGACCTTGCACTTTGAGATGAGAAATAATCTTTCTGTTTTAACACTGGCAGTGTGTTCACAAACACAGCTTCCTTACAGGGCTCAAAGTCATGGAAATAATTGAAGAATTTCACATTCAGATTTACTTTTTTTATCTCCTAACTCTGAAGAGCCTGTAGAGACTTTTGAAAGAAACAATATTTGAGTAGCTGAGTTTACCAAAGTTACTCAAACAAAGTTACAGAAAGTTATTTAGAAAATTCTGAGAATGCAGGTTTTTGCCTTACATTATTCTGTTACAGACAAGATTCTTACTTGTTCAGTATATTAATTAAAAAAATATTCAGAATAAATTATTTGGTGCATGGATGTAGCCACTAGATGGGAGGCAAGAGCTGGTTAGGAACTGGGAGCATAAGCTGGGGATCCACTTGGGGACTTCCTATCAGCTGCCACTGCCAGCTGTGACATGCCACACTGAAGCTGCACCCTAACACATCTGGGACCACTTTTATGACGGTACACAAGGAGGTTATTCACTGAACTGGAAACTTCTTTTAATGAATTGGTACTGGTGGTGATTATTGAGGGAGCAGGATATTTTAAAAATAACTGTGTTAATTCTCTGCCTCTAAATGGCATTGCCTTAGGAAATTCTTCTCTTTCATCTGCAGCGCTGATGGAAAGGAACATCTTTCACATTATCTCATCTACATGAGGTCTGTTAAAAATACAGCTGCCAAAATACAGTTTTATTGGGCAGGACTGGTATTATCCTCCGTGTTAGCAGGGTGGAATTCAAATCTTTACAATGTCACAGACTTTCTGGATAGCTTTAGGCAAACTGCTTTTTTCCTCTGTATTTCAGTTCTTCCCTGGTTTCTCTTTTTTTTTTCTATTGAAATGCCATATAATGGAACATCCTTTCTTCCCTAGTGGAGATTAATATTATAGACTGTGCCATCATAATACTGCACAATATAGAAATATCCTTGACCTATTTGTGGATACGTTGTGTTTTTTGTTTGTTTGTTTGTTTGTTTTTAATACAAAAATTCTGAATTTTTCAAAGTTTAGCCAGGATAGCAGAAATCTGGTCTAGCTTGTAAAAAGAAGTAAAAAGATAAAGAAATGGCATCATTTGAAACAAAAAGACATACTCATCTCAGTCAAAAGGGGTGTGAGTTGAGTAACCAGAGGACTAAGCTAGTCACATAAAAAATTAAGAGCATCAGATGAATAAAGTAGGAAAAAAGGCAGTTTAAGGCCTTTGCTCAAGCTTTTAATACAGCAACACAAACAGAAGATATATTTTGGACCTCTGACAGTTGACTTCTGTCATTTGATAGGACCTGAAAGTGCAAACCGGCATGAGTGTACTTTCACATCCCATTTTGTGAGTTATGGTAACTTCACTGAGACAGGCAAGGGGTCCCTCTTCCCACCTTTGCCAGCGTTGGCAATGTCTTAATATGAGACCTGGAGTTTCTTTTGCCTTTTTTCCCCTACTCTTACTTTTTTCCCTATCTTTTATTCTTTTCTTGCTTCTCTTGTTTTTCTCCTTCAGCCAAGAAAATTGTGTACTAATACTGCTGGCAGAGTTTGGCTGTACACAGAGAAACTCACACCAAGACATGTATTCTTCAAAAAAAGGGTGCAAATAAGAACACCAAAACCAGAATCTATACACCAAGTCCTTGTTGGAGTCTGGCTGCCTATGCATAAGGCCAACTTTGAAATGGCCTCATCAGGGACCTCTGCCCCTTCATTCAGGCTCAGGGCCATGCCCTTTGTTTTGACTGATCCTGCCTTGCTGACTTGCTGGTCCTGCTCCGCTCTTCTCGCTGGATGCTGTGGGACAGGGCTGTGTTGGGGGGGTGGGAGGGAGCACTGTCCTGTCCTTCACTGTCACTTGTGCCTTATGCCTCTTCTGCCCCTGCCCAGCACCTGCTTCTGCTGCTCCCTGACACTGTATATCCATCCTTAGTAGCTGATTCCCTTGTTGCTTCTTTCTCCTGCTGAAAATTTGTCTTGCTTTATCATCAAGAAAACAGGACAGCAATATTAACTTCAGACCAACTCTTAATGAAATTGTCTTTCATTGTCTCCCTACAAAGGGCTATCTAAATGATGTCCAAATGTGGAAAGTTTCCATTAAAAAAACCCCTCTCTTACAAGAGAAAAAGGCATTAAATCATGTTGTTAAAGTGAAAAACTTAATCCATATTGTCACTATTTCTTTAAGAAGTTTTAATGTTTACCATGAGATGGAGCAAGTCCAAATCTCAAATCTTGACTCAGATCTTCCTATCATTTAATATTCTAAGTATTAGCCTCAGGTGAGTCTGCCAATGCTTTGAACTTCTGCACCCATTTAGTCCATCAAAATACCATAAAACTGATTATTTATCAGACAAACCCCAAGCACTAAACACTTTTCCCTGTCTGAGAAGGTACTTTATCTAGTCACACTGAAAAAATTGGTAATAGATCTTGGATACCTGTCGCTGAAATTGTGCTTTAAATATCATACATGGAGAAGATGGATTGTACTTTGGAGAAGCAGGAGTGTATTCTGGCAGACCAGATATAAACTTGGCCTTCCAAAGTTCAATCCCCTGACAGGTACAGTCTAGTCTTGTTGTCACACCAGATATTTTAGCAGTTGCCCAAGGGCAGTCCTTTGTTAACAGCAGGGGTTGGCATCCCTGAGCTCACCATTGCAAACCTGCTGTTCAGTGCTGTTCATTTTGTGCTACTGCCTGAATTCTAGCGAGTGTGTCTGCATTACCAAAAGGAATAAGTGGCTGGTCTGACCCTGGAGCTCCAACCTCTAAAAATGCTGTATGGTTTATGGAGATGCCCCAAAGGAGCTGCTGTCCTCTGCTCTACCTGTGATATCTAGGAAGAATGAGGCAGCCACTTCTGTTACATGACCCACTGTGCTGCAAACACAGGAGCATAAACCCATGTTAAAAAGCCTGCTGTGTCTTCAGTACAGAATTTTAAAATCTTCATGGAGGATTAAATGGCATTTAAAGCTCATGTACTTTTTTACTAGACATTCAGATAGCCTTTTCTCTTTCCCTCTAGGTTCTTCAACCAGCTTTTTTATATAGTGAAGGGAAGATTTGTCCAGGATAATTTCTTTTCTCAGCAATGTTGGTCTCCTTTGCTTCTGCCTCTTCTCTCCTACATTAACAGCCTTTCATTAGCAAAATGTTAGAATCATGGAATGGTTTGGCTTGAAAGAGACCTTAGAGATCATCTAGTTCCAATCCTACTTCTGGTTAAAAATGTGACAAACTACTGCATACCTAGAACACAGAGATATATAAATAGACGTTGCTCTTCTGCTTCTCTCCCCTCTGTTCTGCAAGAAGTGATAGCCTTTCTTCAAGGAGTCTCAGAATGCTTCCTTGGCCTGGATTATCCCTTAAGAGTAGAAGCATTCTGTTGAATAGAGGAACCATTTACACAATGCTTTAATTTGTGAAATGCTATTGAACTGCTACTAAGTATAGTGCTGTAGTGTTTGTACGGGAAGTTGACCGAGACTGAATGCACTGAGCAGAAATCACATCCATGCTCTCCGTAAAGCCTCCCACTGCTGTACTACCACAACCAGCACCTGCTAAATGTCAGCAGCTAATATTTCTGTTTTCATACTGTCTCAGTTTGTCTGAACAAGCCAAGGTAAAAATAACTATCTCCTATTTCCACTAGTGGTTATCACTGAGTCTGGTGCTCTGGAGCAAGCTATGACTAAAAAAACATTACAGACGTTGTTACTGGGATTGGCAGGGAGCAACTGGAGTCAGAAGATTCTGGCATTCATTTGTGTCCACTAGCTACACTAGAGATGGTTAACCTGTAACTCTGGTATGATTCAAAATATTGCTTCACACAGGAAAGATGCTGTTTGCACAGCAAGCGTCTCCTTCCTCTGTTCACCTTACCCATGCTCTGCTCTTGTTCCAGCTACAGACAAAGGAGATTCTGCAACTTCTTGTCTCCTACAGGAACCATCTGCATGTTGATCCCCTCTGTAATGCATCTATACCAGAGAACAAAATCTGTGCTTGTAACCAAAAGAGGGCACAATCCTTTTTTCTTTTGAGCATGAGGTAAGATCCCATATACTTCAAGTTCATCACCCTTCAAAATGAGATTGCCATATCCAATCTCATTGGGAATGCTACATGTGCAAGCTGTGCCTGGGAAAGTGCAAGCTCAGCTCCAAATCATGCCAGGTTTTTGATTAAAATTTAATATAGATTGTCACAGAACAGTGATTGTATGCACTATCTAATAAGCTTACTGGTATAGCCAGTCTAGACTCCTATTTATTTGGGCATGTAGCCTACCCACAAACCAGGATTGGCACACATGCACCTGACAAATTTCAAAGTCATGATTGCCCCTTGATAATCAATAACAGTCTCCATGAAAATTTTCATATTTAGAATATAAAGTTTTATGTAAATTGGTGGATTTACAAAGATATATATGTATAGACATATATATATATATAATTTCCAGACTCTGTGTAATCCTTTAATATAAACCAACCTTACTAGCACAGCAATGGCTTCAGTGAAGAACCTGCTCTTTGTCATTTCAGTCCTCTTTATAGTCTCACCTTTGTATAACTGTTAAATGCTTTGCTATTTTGCTGCTTACATCAAGCTTATCTCAAACCCTGAGCTGAGAAAAGAGGAGGAAGGAATAATGAAAAGGGTTAGCAAAAAGAAAAAAGGGATAAAGTTAGTAGTGTCATTTCTTTTTATGTTACATACAGGACTGTAACTGTAAATGGGTACCAGTATTCATTGTATTGTTAGAAGCTACAATACAGCTAAGTATCATATTCAGCATTAAATTAATATTAATTATTAGTATTTACCTCAGTACAAAATGTACAGCACTTGCAAAATATGGATATGCTCATTATTTTGAAAATGTCTTTGTGAAATAAAAAACTGTGTAGAAGAGGTGGTGTTCAATCTACTGATAAAATAAATACCATTCAGTAAGTACTTCAGAAGAAGACAACAGTTGTTAGTGCATTCTTTTGCTCCAGTAAATGCTTTATTTATGGGGTTTGGGATAGAGTTTTATGAAACTGACAATTCAGAAGAAAACACTGCAGTCAACAAAGAGTTAGATCTTTAAGGAGAAAAATGGTTTTTTTTGTCAGATTGTAGTAAGATTGGCTTCTAATTACAGTGTAGCAGTCCATCTCTGTGAATGGAAGACACCATTTCATTGTGTTTAAAGACACAATAATAGAGATGAAACAAGGGCTAATAATTTGTGATACTGACATTTCATGAAGCAAATGGATTGTTTACAAAATGGAAGGTGAATGAATTTTTTCCTGCTCTCCTTTACCCTCATCCCAGAAGTTGAGTCCAGAAAGAAAAGAGGGGTGGGGGAAAGGTGTTTTTAGATTTGTTCTTATTTCTCATTATCCTGCTCTGTTCATTTGCAATAAATTAAATTAATTTCCTCAGGTTGAAGATGTTTTACATGTAAAAGCTGCATGATTTCTTCCTGTCCTTATCTCAACCCACAAACCTTTCATCATATTTTCTCTCCCCTGTCCAGGTGAGGAGGGGAGTGATAGAGCAGCATTGGTGGGCAGCTGGTGGACAACTGAGGTCAACCCATCACAGTGGACACTGCACTGTTTCCAACATCTGAAGCAGAGCATCTCAAAAAAGGAGCAGAACCTGAATCCATGCTTATGCAGATCCAGTGGGCAGGGGGCTGCATGCAGGGAGGGGAAAGAGTGGCTATTCTCAAGTACGACAGCTGAAGTGCAGCAGTCCAGATGGACTATTGCTTGCTCGCAGATTGAATACATTATGCAGACAGAAACAGGCCATCAATTATTTTCTAAATTACTCACACTGGGTCTGGCTATAAAGACAATGCATGTGATTGATTTCTGCCCTTTTTAATAGGACGGCTTCCGTGGATGGAAGGACTGCTTCTAAATGCTTCCTAAACATGAGTGGCTGACCTGAGTTTCTAAGATAAATGCCAAATGGTACACTTTTTAGTTTTCACAGAACATTAAATAAAGTTAAGAGAAGACAAAAAAGAGCTGGATTACCATGGTCACTGAATAAATCAGTACCATTGCAGGTACTTGTACATATATAGCAGTTGTAAATTTCAGAGTAAGAAACTGATCCTGGGAAAATCCTACAGATGTCCTTACTCCAGTGCTCAATTGTCTGAAGGATCATAGGTCTCCTAACAGCTAGTACTTTGTGTCTCTTTCCAAGAGGTTGGGGTTTTCTTTTTTTTTTTTTCTTTTTTTTTTGTGTTGTGATTTTTTTTTAATTGGATTTCCTTCTTCCTCTGAAGTAAATGGGAATTATCAATGCAGCTATTTCTTAATTCCTATAATTAACATTTCCTGCAGCTTTAAAAGGTAGTGTCAGTATTATATTTTAATCACTGTCTGTGGTTTTACAGTGTCCTACAACTACTTTTACTTCAGAAAGCTCAGTCAGGCAGGTAATCCTCCTCCCCTTCACACTCCTCTTTGAACCCTATTTCACAGGAATACAGGGGCTGTAAAAGCCTTGCAGCTGGTGGAAAGAGAATCCTAGCAAGATGCGTGAAAGGAGTCCCCACAGTGCATGCTGCGATGTGGATTTTCAGTTGCTCTGAGCTGCAGTTCTCTGTAGTTTTTTCATAAATTAGAGCAGACTTGAGGAGGAGTAATGCTTTGTGCCATGGGCTATGATAGTTCCCAAAGCTGACGTGAATCACAGGAGTGGGAGGGTGGCTGACAGCTGCCTTAGGGCTCTGCTGGTGGGCCATGTCTTTTTGTGATATTAAAGCCATGGGCATCAAAAGCAACCTGGGCCAATGCATTATATCTAACTATAAAAAAATACAAATAGTAGAACTCCCTTGTAAAACAGGAAGGGTTTGTCTTACCCCACCATCGTTCTTGTCCCTTCTTCTGTCGTGTATTTTCAGTTCTTGTGTGTATACTTAATGCCCTGGAAACATTGCATAAGGACATGTGGGCTGTGTGAAGGTGCAAACCCTGCTGGAATAGGGTTGAGGGGGACTGTGAAAATGGAGGAAGACAGAGTTCATGCATTCTTCTCTGCAGTGCTTTTTTGGAGCTGACTTGAAGAGGACTGTCCCTTGACAGCCCCAGGACATAGTCTTGGAGAAATCTGGTTAGAGTTCCAGAACAGGGCCATAAATAAGACCTCCCTGATCCTTTTATTACTGAATACCCCAGTACAAGACACAACTCACCACAAGCTGGAGACAGTATCTCCGGTCATGTGCAGAACTACAGACATCTAACTAATTTCAGAAGCATAGATGTAGGTCTATGCAGATGCTTGGAGTCAATGGAATATTGTATTTCTAGAGCACCCTCAGAATTCAAGCACTGTTTTCCAGATTGTAGAATTCGTGAAGTTAGCATGATAATATGGAAAACTGTTGTAAATCTGAGGCACTGCCCAAAATTATCCTGTGATCTCCTTTAGTGCAACTTCGTAAGTTTATCATGTTTATCTGTTCTTTATTTAAATATTAAAGATAAATGAGATAAGAGCTTACAGATTCGCAAATATCTGAACATTTGCAATATTTTCCCAAGTGACCTACTTATTGAAGGGATGCTGTGCTTTGACTTTGAACTCTACTAAAAGAAAGTTGACAGTGGCAGCCCACCAAATTAAACAACAAAACCTTGATGCTGGCAATGCTTGACTGATAAGTCCCAGCACATACAGATCTATATGCAAATAAAGATCTTTTATTTTCATTAAGTGACAGAAAAAATATTCTGCTTATCATGATTCATGTTGGGAAAAATCCTGGTGGCTTTCTCAAATGTTTCTGATATTTGAACTGTGCTAATAATTGCTATTTGAAGTATGAAACACCAGCAGCGTTTTTGACACTGCGGCATCTTCTGTAATCATATTTATTCTTCATCAAAGCCTAGAGTCAACACACTCTAGACTTTTAACATTTTGTTATTAAACAGCTATTTTTTATGGATTGCAGTGGGGACCATCTAACACTTTTGTGTTCATCACAGTTGTAGCAATCAAACTTACGAACAGCAGTTTTGGAGTTTGAAGTGTATTTGTTGAACACGATGGGCCTTTTATAATCTGTGTCCTTAATAAGTGACATTGACAACATGTCTGCCATCTTCAGCCACACACCTCATGAACAACTCCAGGCACCAGTATATGCTGTAGGCCACCCGGCTGGAAAGCAGCTTGGCAGAAAAGGACCAGGAGCTGAATGCGAGCCAGAAAGGGGTCCTGGCTGCAAAGGTGAGCCTTGGCATCCTGGGCTGCACTAGGCAGAGTATTGACACCATGTCAAGGGAGATGATCAGTCTTTTCCCTCTGCTCAGCACTGGTGTGGCCACTCCTGTAGTGCTGTGTTCAGTTCTGGGCTGCTCAGTACAGGAGAGACATGGACAGACTGGAGGCAGTTCAGCCAAGGGCCACAAGGATGGAAGGACTGGAGGATCTCTCCTGTGATAAAATGCTAAAAGAGCAGGGACTGTTCAAATGGGGAGGAAAAGGCTCAGAGGGATCCCATCCATGTCTACAAATAACTGAAGGGAAGGTGCAAAGAGGAGGGAGCGAGGCTGTTTTGAGTGGCATCCAGTGCCTGGACCAGAGGCAATGGGCACAAACTGAAACACAGGAGGTTCCCTCTGAACATTAGGAAACACTTTTCTCCTATGGGGGTGACCAAGCACTGGCACAGGCTGTCCAGAGACACTGTGGAGTCCCCCTTTGTGAAGATACTCAAAAGCTGCCTGGAGAGGCCCAGTGTCCCTGTGAGCAGGGGCATTGGACCAGATCATCTTCAAAGGTCCCTTTCAACCCCAATTCTCTGTGATTCTAAGAAATGTAATGGAAGTCAAACTCTGGACCTCCTTCCAAAATTTTTTTCATGGCACAGAAAGGCAGGCATGGCATGAAGCTTTATATCAAAAAGATGTTACAAAACAGTTCCCCATTCAGTACACATCAAATTAAGTCCTTCTAAAAACTTAAAAGAGTCTTGTGGTCTATCAACTGCATTTTTTTAAAGCTGCATTAAGACGCTGATTTTTTAAAACACAGTTTACAATGTTCAGTTCTTGATATTTATATCAAGAGAAGAAGGAAAATAAGAACCCTTGGACATGGGCTGTTACAGACCGGCATATTGATATTAAGGAATTGGTGAGAAAGGAAGTTCATGTCTGTGACCAAGGAATTATAAAGAGGTAAAAAAGATATATACATCATAGAATCATAATATCATAGAATCACAGAATGGTTTGGGTTGGAAGGGGCCTTAGAGATCATCCTGTTCCAAGCCCACTGCTGTGGGCGGGGAAGTCACTCACCAAACCAGGTTGCTCAGAACCCCATCCAACCTGGGCTTGAACACTGCCAGGGATGGGGCATCCACAGCCTCTCTGGGCAACCTGTGCCAGTGCCTCACCACTCTCACAGGAAAGAATTTCTTCTGCATACCTAACATAAATATCTCCTCTTTCAGTTGGATCCCATGATGTTGAGTGATGAATTAACAGCAGGTATTGCTTTTTGATACATAGATAAGCAATATGCTGTTCAGGATCTAATGAAATGCAGATGCCATATTCATATTCAAGGTGGTTTCAAAATGGGCTCTCAGAAATAAATCAGTGATATAAATCTTAGAGGAATGCCAATCATTTGCCAATCAGACAGAAATACAGTCTACAGACAGATGGCAACATAATTGAGGCCTACCAATGGCTCATTAAAACACCGTGGAAAGTAATCACATTGCAAAGTAGTACCTGAGTAAAAGTTAAAATACAAACTGTTATAAAAAGCAGGAGTAAAAAACATTCAGATGTAGGCAGAAAGGTTTTTAGTAGCTTTGTATGGCTGCAGGTCTGGTGCTGTCATATGCAATTGAACACAGGAAATCTAGAGATTGCAAAGGAAGGGGAGAGAAATTATGAAAAGCATAGAGTGGCATCCCTGCAAGGGGAGATTAAATAGACTAGGACTCTTCATCCTGGAAAAAAACATAGGAGAGAGAGTATAACAGTGATCTGCCAAGAATGACTTAGACAAGTTAAATGCAATAATTATATTTATATTACAAAACTAGAGGTTATTAGATGAATATCAGGTAGCAGGCTCAAATGGCACCTTTTTTTTTTTTTTTTTTTTTTTTAACAATGCATAATTTAAGTGTGGGACTCCCTGTCACCGGATGATTGGAAAGCCAGATATAAAGCATTGCAAAAAAAAATTCCATGCAGAAATGGAAGAAAAGTCCCTCAAGACCTGAACAGCCCCCAAACTAAAGCTCACTAACATTTGTGTGGAGGGACTGTGAATTGAAACAGTAATTCTGTAAATTTACTCTGTTCTTGTGGGGGGGTTTTGTGTGTGGTTTTTTTTTTTCTCTAAAAAAGTGTGCAAATAGATCTAGCAGAGCATCTATTCTGATAAGGGGGTTTATGTAGACAAAAAAAAAAAAATCAATCCTGAAAATGGCCCTTTCAGGGTTAGCTTTTAATTAAAAAAAAAAAAAAAAATTAAAAATGGAAGAAGCTGTGGATTGTACTCCATCTGGCCTTTTTCTGAACCAACAGAAACAACATGAGTTGAATACATGATTTCTAAGAGGCAAGCTGTATATGCTATTCAGAATATGAAGCCTAGGGCAAATAAGCATTTGCTATCTGCAATATTCACATCATGAAGTAATTTTGCATTGATGGATGGGTGTCTAGAATTTAACCAGATGTTTGCATTAAAGCAAATCCTTCTATTTTTACCAAAGGGGAACAAAATGCATGTTACAAGATCATTAATTTCTATCACATTATAGAATCTCCCATGTTCTTTAAATATTAATTGATCATCACTCGTTACTCACATACTAATTTTTGGAGCATATTAGAAAAATCTCTCTAAACACATAACAAACCTCCTGGAAGAAGGAATTTTGATGCAAATAATGGAAAGTAGTAGAAACAAAAAGGTTTCCATTGGGTAGGATGTAAAATAAAGATGTATCATGTCCTTAATGTCTCTTCAATGTCTGTGAATTTATTGTGAGCCAAGTCCTGATACGTAATGACAAGGTAGAAGGAATGAACACTCTTTAACAGAATACACATTTTGAATACACACTAGTGGTCTTATATATTTTCCTGAACAAAGTTTGGCATCGTTAGAAGCAATGTAGAATGCCGAATGTCCATGAATATAAAGGAAATACATATACACTGCATTGTAATTAGTGAGTCAGTTCCTCAAATGAATAACCTGCACTAGCAGATTGCCTACTGAGAACCCTTTTCCAAAATAAATTTGAGGAAGCCACATAATAGCTCACTCTCATGGCTCATTTTTAATGAAGTTTGGAGGAGTATTGTATCCAAAACAAACATGAATTTGACAATTGAAAATTAATGTTTTCCCCATTGGAATTTCTTCATCATAGATAAACTAACTAATGATGTGTGTCTGAAGACTACTAAAGTTTCTGAAAAGTTTCAGAATATTCTTGCATTTCTCTTGTGTAGAAGAAAACCCAAATTATTTTATCATACATTCTCATTGCAAAAAAACCCAAAACAACAAACCAGAAACAAAAACAATGCTCTTTTTTGGGAAACCAACAGTGATAAACTTTATTACTTTAGTCAAATCAGTCATAGATATGGGCAGAATATTGATAATTTTGATGGAGAAATACTGACAGGTTATTCTGGAAGAAATTAGCACGAAAGATAGGTTAAAGGGTGGGTGTCAGGTTAGTGGAAGTTCAATCTCCAAATATTCCAAAGTCACAATAGACTAAGCCTGCTAGGAGAGGGTTCTATCAAAAGGTCATCATTTTAGGCTACACAGTATATCTCTAGTAGAAAACCCTTTAGAGCACTTTGTCTTTCATTAAGATGGGACAACATCCTCCCACCCAACAGCCCTGCATTAGGGTTTTCAAATCATGAAATAAAAGCTCATGGAATTGAAAAAGCTTTTGGTTTACATGTCTAAAATTCTTAATTTCAGAGGAAAGGTTTAGAGAAAGGATTCTGAATATGACTTCAGAATGCCCTGTGGCTCTGATTATAGCTTTGATTACAGACTATGATTGAAATCTATTTTAGCACCTTGATATTTTTGATTTCCAAAAATTAAAAAAAAAAAAATCTATGGAATGACAAGAAATGCTGCTTTCTTTTATTATGGATAAAAACATTTATTTACGAGCGGAGGATTTCTAAATCCACAGTGCTTTGAATTGCTTCACTGTCTGCATTTACTCAATGTTAATTTTTCTTATTGGTGGAGCTGTTAAGAAATATTCTTATCTACAAGAGTGTGCAGAGGAGAGATGCAGCATTTCTGTGGAATCCACAAAAAGTGATACAGCAGTGGCAGGAAGTGAGTAACTTGATATGAAACAATTAGTTAAAGATAACACTTCATGTCAGTGACTTGTTTCACCAGGTTTACAATTCCCATAAACACCCTTTTGTGTCTGGAGCACCCTGCCCTACAAAGACAGGCTGAGAAAGTTGGGGCTGTTCATCCTGGAGAAGATTGAGTGGAGACCTCACAGCAACCTTCCAGCATCCGAAGGGAGCCTACAGGGAAGCCAGAAAGGGATTCTTCATCAGGAACCGTGGTGAAAAGACAAGAAGTAAAGGGTACAAACTGCAAGAGGGGAAATTTTAGGTTAGATGTACAGAAGTTCTTTGCTGTGAGGGTGGTGAGGCACTGGAACAAGCTGCTTTAACAACCTGGTCTAATGGGAGGCGTCCCTGCACATGGCAACAGGTTGGAACTGGATGATGTTTAAGGGCCGTTCCAACCCCTTAACATTGTATGATTCTGTAAGTCATTCCTTGTTTCACGTAGGGAAAATAATTTGAACTGTTGAAGGTGACTGTGAGAAAAATCTCTTTTATTCAATTTACTTAAGATACAAGTATCTGTGAGATAAAGAAGTTTAGCAGAAAAAGGAAAGTTTCTATTTCAGCACGTGCTGGGTGCTTCGGCCAGGAAGGTCCGAAAAGCACACCCCCACCCCAAAACCCATGCTTTTTATGTGTCCCAGGAGTCCCACCTTGTTAGTATAATGAGTGGGCCTCTTCTGATTGGGTTTGGCATGCCCCCTGTGCAGATAGAAGGGGTGTCCTGGGCAGAATGACCACTTTCCTCTGCACACAAAGAGCTTGCCACGTGGCGGGGGCCCTTTTCAGCCATATCATTATCTATTTTCATAACTCCCTATTCCCGAACACAAATTGTCCCTGGCACCTGACAGGACCTGGTACCTTACAACTTCCACAGTACACCTAAAGAAAATAGTTCCTGACTTAATGAACTATTTGCTTGTAACAAAACCATATTATTTCCCCCATGACGGACTTTCAGGAGGCCACACTGTGAATCCCGGGCAAGCTGAGCTGTCAAGCTGTGCCGACCTCATAGACACGCTATGATGCTACGGGCAGGTGCTGACGGGGACGGGGGGACGGCGGGCCGGGGCTGCTGCGGGGCACCCCCCGGCCCGGGCAGACTCTTCCGGCCCGGGCAGACCCTCCTGGCCCGGCCATCCTGCCCCGGCCCGGGCAGACCCTCCCGGCCCGGCCCGGCCCCGCCTCCCGGAGCCCCGGCAGGTCCCGCCCCCCCCCGCCGCTCTCTAGGGTTCGCTCCCGCGGGGCGCATGCGCCGCCCGGCCGGCCGGCTCCACAGCGGGGGAAGGGCGAGCGGAGCCCGGCGGGGCGATGGCCGGCGCGGGCAGGGACGAGCTGGGTGAGGCGGCCCGAGCCGTGCGGCCCGGCGGCGGCGGCGGGAGCGGCCCAGGGGTGGCGGCGGCGGCGGGGCCGGGGGGAAGGGGCGGCAGCGGCGGCAGCGGCCCGCCGGCTCCCACCCCCCTGCGCCTGGGGAGGGATGGTTCGGCCCGGGGGGCTGCGCTGCGGCGCTCGGCGCAGCGAGGCGGGCGGGATGAACCATCCCCGCCCGGGGAGGGGTGGGCGCTGCGCGGCGTGAGGGGAGCGGGGTCCCACCGGCCGGGCCGCGGGGCCGGTGCGGAGCCACGGCCCGCCTGGAACTACCCAGAGAAACAGGCTCTCCTTCATCTGCGAGGGGCTGTGGGCGGCTTTAAATCGGAGCACCGGAGGGCACATAGGTGTTGATCTCTTCGCCTTTCTGTCCGCAGATGGACGAGATAGCTCGTAGCAGGTTTAGCTGTAAAGTGTAGCTGGGGCTGGGCATGGCTGGGCTGGGCTGAAAACCTCCTCTCAAAGCTGCGTGCACAGGATCAGGGAATGGTGAGGCTGGAAAGGACCACGGCAGGGTCATCTGGCCCAACCTCCCTGCTCCAGCAGGGTCATCCCAGAGCACACGGCACAGGGTTGCATCCAGGTGGGTCTTGAGTGTCTCCACTGAGGAGACTCCACACCCTCTCTGGACAGGCCATTCCAGTGCACGGTGACCTGCACAGTGAAGAAGTTCTTCCTCACATTCAGGTGGAACTTCCTGTGCATCAGTTTCTGCTCATTTCCTCTTCTCCTATTGCTTGCCACCACTGAAAATAGCCTGGCTCCATTCTCTTTCCACATCCTTTCCCATAGTTACACACATGAAGGAGTTCCCCTTTCAGTCCTCTTTTCTCAAGGCTGAACAGGCTCAGCTCCCTCAGTCTTTCCTCTTAAGAGAGATGTTCAAGTCCCCTAATTATACTTGTTGCCCTGCGCTGGAAGTCTGATGATTGCAGTTCCACTGTAATCTAAGGAATTCATCTTGTCCAGGGGTAACGAGGGGCGTTGGAAGACATGCTTCAAATTTTGAATTGAGAGACTGCCTCCTCCCAAGGAAAGGTGGCTGAAAGATATTTTAGGGTTTTTTTTCCCCCTAAGGTTCACAGGTCTGACCTGTGAACTGTCAGAACCCTTGCTCTGTCAGAACCCTTAGAAACAGAGTTTGTTTATGGGATTAACCGTTTAGAAATGCAGATCAACACCTGCTAAGAATTCTGAAGATTTTTACATGGTTTGGTCTTCCTGAATACTTAACCAAATAAAAGTCTTGCCAATGTGTCATCACTTGAGAGTGTGTTAATTGTAGAACTGTGTGGCTTGGTCTGACAGGATAGTGGATTATTTAAGACTAGTATCTTTGCAGATAAATGATCCATTGTGGGTTGGGGTGAAAGTGTGTAATAACTATGGAGACCTGTGCTTGTGTACTCTTTGGTTTAATAACTCAAATGTTCCATTTTATGAGCCTTCTGGATTTGACACTTAGGATGCAAAAGCAAACAGTTACTCCTGGTTATTAAGGGGCACTATTGACTTTCAACATTTGCTTAGAAACAACCATTCTCAAGATTAATAAATTCTATTATGAAGATGAATAAATCTACTTTATTAAGTTCAGTCTGTAATGGAGAGAAATAAATGACACAAGATAGATTTTCCAAAGAAAAAAAAAGAGGGATTCAAATAACTGCATGAAACAGAGCTTAAAGTTCGTGACAAACAAAAGCTAATGCTAACTTTTACTATTCTGGGAAATATAATTATTAGTATTTAATAGGAATTTTTAAACCAAATGAGTTTTCCTAATTAATTTTCAAACTGGAAAATACATTCTAGTTTGAAGGTTCTGTTTGTTTGTTTTTATATCTCTTATATTCAATAGGAGTTGCTGTAGTGGGAAATAAAAAGAGGTGGCTTATGTATGGTTTCATGGGGTTATCTGTTATTTCCCCCTTGAACTAGGAAAATTTACAAATATTTATCCATCTGAACCAGCCTGCCTGTAGCACTACCATCCATAGTCACTTTGTGTGTCTCTGTAATTTCTTTGGAGGTTGTGGAAGCATGTGATTGAGTAACGTGGCAGATCATGTGTGTTTCATGGATAATGCTATGCTTTACAGTCACATGTCTTCTGAAGAAATGCTGTGGAGGTTATTTGTAAGCTAAAGCTTGAGTAGTGGAGAAACAGGTACTTTTTTCTCTGGTTGAGGGAGTAACTGAGTGTTATTCTGAAAATAATTTGGGACAATGTTTCTTTGTAACTAAATTTATCTTGGGAGCCCTGATTCTGAATGCTGAATTAAAAAGCTTCTTCACAGAATTGAGATAATAAATAGATCATCTGTCAACGGAATGCAGTTGCTGGGAACACTGAGCCTCTCCTGTTGTTGCAGACATGGTTGCTGCCAGACATAAGTGTTTTCTGTGTCACTCTGGAGTGAAGTCTCCTTGACTGTGTCTTCTGTTCATAGAGTCATCACTAACCTCCAGTAAGAGCAGCAGGCCTTGGTTGGTGACAGAACTCTGGACATGCCCTCTGAATGATGAATATGCCTTTCTATAGCCTGTGGGGAAATATTAGCATGAAATCACATTTTAGGCTACTGTAAAGATTACATGGTTCTGATTTTCTCTTTTATACAGCAGTCAAAACAGCTGCTTATTGAATTGAATCTTTGTCCCAGTCACCGAGGCGCTGGGTCACCCTGTATTTAATAAACATTGCACAGGACTGTGAGTCTTGTGCAGTGTTTCTGGCCCTCTGGGCATGTTCTTGTGTAGAAGCTGACTGAGCAATGAAGTCTCTACAAGACCTCCTTTGCCTAGGGCTTTTTGCTGAGCACTTAATATACATGTGAAGTGTTGCTCCAACAAGACCTGTGCCTTCCTTCTCCTATAAATGAGTAAAGCCAGCTGCCATAAACAATGGTAGGCTACATCCTATCCCCCAAATCTGTTTATGCCAGATCCAGTTCATTCTGTTTGCTGACACTGGCTTCAAAAACCTGGAGGGAAAAACAACTAAGCAAACAAAAACTGGATCATATTGTTGAATTGGATTTGGAAAAAGAGTTTTAGATACGAGCTTGTCTGGGGCGTGGCCTTCTCCGAAGGAACAATAGAAGATTGTACTGGGCTTTGTTTTTAATATGTCCTTAGCCTTTAACTTTCTGTGCAGCTCTGGCTAACTCTTTCATCCTTTTGTCATTGTTTCTTCCATAAAATGAAAATTAGGGAGATCAGTTTTATAACTTGTGGTACTGTGTGGTTCAGTTAAATTTGGAAGTGTTAGTTGCTTGAGCAGTATAGAAAAATTAACTAAAGTTCTTGGTGAAAATTCATTTCTTTGCAGATTTTTTGAACCAAAGGATTACTTTAGTGTTCTGAAAAAAACTTTAGAATTAATTCCATTTAGTAACAGTTCAAAGTTTCTTTGGTAGTATGTCCGTAAATGCTGTCAAGATGCTGGCAAATTCTAGGGGATGAAAAAGTACACTTGAAGATACTAAACTGGAAATACTGGCCATAACAATTTAAACACTATGGATTTAGTCTCACTGTGTAAATGGTAGCTGATTAGTGATTCAAATTGATCAGAGGTCTTTGAGGATACAGTGTTGATATTTATGCATTATTATAGTGTGAGATGTAACTATAATGAATTGGTGATCTATCTCTCCAGTGTCTTAAGGAATCAATTTAAACATTGCAGTGGTAATTCTGGGAGAAGTTGAAATGCACTCTCTGTTGCCTTGGTTGATAGCAGCAGTACTTGCAGAGCTTTTTGGCACCCTGCTTGCATGAGTGCTCACAGAAGAAAGCAGAAACAATGATAAATATTTAAATAATTATTAAAGACAATCAGAATACAGCATTTGATCTGAAGAGGTTTTTGTGGTGGCACAAAGAGAAAAATTTATATTAGCTGGTGGAAAGACAGGGCTGAACATTGGCTGGTGTTTTGGCTAAGTTAAAACAAAGGGGTGTGTAGAAGTGAATTTTCTCATTTTTAGTTGTGCTGAATAATAATAATGGAAAATTCTGAGTGAGTCCTGTGGCTGAGCACTGGATTGGATCATTCATAGTGTGTTTTGATGCAGCCAAGACAGCTTGGACGAGCATGGACCTAAGGTTGGCTGAGGTATGCTCTGCACCAGGTGCTTTATGAGAGCAGCCAGACAACTTCGTCTCTGAGATAAGATGTATATGCTGTTCTTGTAGCTGGAATTTGAGATATTTTTTAAACTGCACATACTGGACCTTTGTAGGAAGGAATCAAAGTAAATGTGGGTATTCTGTAGCAATTTTCTGGCAGTGACTGTGAACTTTCCAGAAGCACTCATTTCAGGCTAGGTCTGAGTATGCAAAACACCTGTTCTTCTGCTTTGTGAGCTCAGGCTTTCTTGCCTGGTGTGCTCCAGAATACAAGGTTGGATCCATTAAATTTGGAAGTTGCACAAACCTGTACGTCACTATGAGTATGGACTGTGCAGAGGGACACAGCCACAGTATCCCTTACAGCAGTAGAGAGATCTCTTATCAAATGAAAATCCATGCTTAGAAAGTTATATGATCCAAACTTCATATTATGTCCTAGTACCTTTACTGTTAATGGATTACCATACTTTAGGCCAAAACTATATACCAGTCATGGGATGGAATGGTAAGGAAAAGGGACGATTCAAAAACATCTCTATGGCTAGAATAAAGACCAGATAGCATTGCTGGAATATTTTATATAATGCAGAATTTCAGAGGACTCTGTAGTAAGTGTAATTATCACAATGTGTGTTGGTGCTGATTCCTGTTACTTGTGTTTTAAAACTTCTAATGGAATTTATTCTCAAATGTGTTATTACATTAGAATAGGATCAGCAAACTGCCAGCCTTAGTGTACATATTGGAAACAGATATTCTGAGGTCCAATTTAAGCAATTTCTGAGAACATGGGTGAATAGTTGACAACAAGGTGATTTTCAGAGCTGATAAATCAATGACAATAGCATTTAGATGACTAGACCGCTTTAGGCATGAGCAGATGACTTTTCAGAAGAAAAATTACTTATCTTAGAAAAATTCTGATTACTTAAAAGGTGAGGAGAATGCTTGAGTATGTCTAAATCCATTCTTAAAGGACTACGTTTGTGATCAGAAGATGGGTCAGGAAGTTAGGAGGAAAGTAAAATGGGATGTCTAAAAAAGTCAGAGTCTTCTGAATGTCATCTGGTTGCATCGTAAACAGCATAGATGTATGTATATATCAAATGTTCCAGACTCAGGCTGTGATGGAAGAAGAAAATTTTACTTTTCTCCCTTGACTGAGAAGGGAGATAGTCACCAGAGCTGTTCGTCCTAAGGGTCATTCTGGTTTTCTATATTGCTAAATAGGAACATTATTTGCTGCATGTTGTCATTGTTTAGCATTACAAACAGCATCCTACAAAATGTGATGGAGATAAAATGGGTAAAACAGTTCAATTATTATTTCTTTTATATGTAGTTAAAGCTCATGTGATCACAGACTTTGCACACTTGTAGTTTGGCTTGTTCCTAAGGAAAACACTTCAGATTCTAAGTTTAGAATCAGTATTTATAAGAGTGAAAATAATCCTAATTGATTGCCCACTGGGTGAAACTTCCAGCTCCCTCTGACCTCTTGGAGGATAAACTTTTACTCCAGAACTATTGTGTGCAGGATTTTCTGAGTGTTGAGTGAGCCCACCAGAGACTCAGAGCTGAGAGGGGATGGTCATGGCATCCTCAAGAACCAGTCAGCACAATGCTGTGGGAGCAGAGGGAAGGAACTTTGCTGATCCTTCTTTTGATAATTCACAGACTATATGCCACGTAGTGAAACATGATTGAGTCTGTCTTGACTTCTATAATTAAAATATCACTGAGTATAAATTTGCTCTACAGTGTACTTACTGGTTCAATCTCTGACCTCTGATTTTTGCTCTTGACTGAGCATCTTTGCTTCTGTCAAGTGCTTTTCATTACTGGCTTTCAGCTTTACTGACATGAAATTCAGATGACCCTTTGGTGTTTTCAGGAGAGTCTGAGCTATATGCTTTTAATTTTAATGATCTGGATAAGCTGCCTTCTGCTTTGTATGATTTTTACACTTGTTCTACAGTTTTTCTTTAGAAGTTCCTCTTGCTGAGCATTGGCTTTAGTGCCCTGCTGGTGGGTTAGACATCTTCAAGGTTTCATAAAAACCGTAATGATTGTCGAATGGCTGTGGTGGGTTGACCCTGGCTAGATGCTGGGTGCCCATCAAAATCACTCTATCACTCCTCTCCTCAGCTGGCCTGGGGAGAGAAAGAAAATATAACAAAAGGCTTGTGGATCGAGATAAGGACAGGGAGAGATCACTCACCAAATACTTCTAAGGGCAAAACAGACTTGACTTGTGGAAATTAATTGAATTTCTTATCAATCAAATCAGAATAATGAGAAATAGGAATAAATCTAAAAAATCCATCTCCCCATCCCTTTCTTCTTCCCATGTTCAGCTTCACTCACGATTTCTCTGCTTCCTCCTGTCCAGAGGTGCATGGAGATAGGGAATGGCAGCTGTGGTCAGTTCATCACACATTATCTCTCCTGCTCCTTCATCCTCAGGGAGAGGGCTCCTCACACTCTTCCTCTGCTCCAGAAGGGATCCCTCCCAAGGGCGACAGTCCTCCATGAACCATGGGTCTCCCACGGGGTTACAAGTTCTACCAGCAGACCTGCTCCAGCATGGGCTTCTCTTGAGGTCACAGCCTCCTTTGGGCATCCACCTCACTCCTCTCTGGCTGTAGCTGCTCAGCAATGTTTTTCCCTTTTAACTGTTCTTCCAGAGGTGGTGCCACCATCACTGTTGGGCTCAGCCTTGGCCAGTGGCAGGTCCACCTTGGAGATGGCTGGCATTGGCTCTGTCTACATGAAGGAAGCTTCCAGCAGCTTCTCACAGAAGCCACCCCTCACTACCAAAATCTTGCTACATAAACCCAATACAATGGCTACTTTTCAGCACATTCTGTATTTCCTGTTGGGTTTTGTGCATGTGTCTTGTTTTCAAATTAAGTGGTAATTTTTATCAGATTGGTCACAATGACTTGTATTTGGCATGTTCATATGCTTTTATGTACTTTAAAGATGTCAGTTGCCTGTACCTTCTTTTAAATGCATCTGCAGTCTCAGAGGTGTTGCAGATTTCACAGGTATTCTGTTAGTATCCATGTTTTTCTTACAATATAAATAAGCTTACTGTATTTAAGGTATTTGGTGTTCACTCAATTTATGAATATTTTTGCTTGCTGAATGGTGAAGCATGTTTTAATGTAGCTAATGTCTTTCGTGGTACTCTTTAGTGTTTTCAGAGTTCTGTAAACTGTGATAATTCAGTAAGGTGTGCTGTTGCTCCTTAGAATCATTAAGGTTGGAAAAAACCTCTTGAGATCATTGAGTCCATCTGTTACCCCGGCACCACAGTTTTGGTGTTTTTTTTTTTTTTTTTTTTTTTTTTTTTTTTTTTTTTTTTTTTTTTTTTTTTTTTTTTTTTTTTTTTTTTTGTTTTTTTTTTTTTT
>JAWWEE010000001.1:37257787-37376676 GCA_035221455.1 Xenops minutus | reverse complement strand
GTTTTTTTGTTTTGTTTTGTTTTGTTTTTTTTGTTTTGTTTTGTTTTTTTTTGTTGGTAATAGAAAATATTGAAGTCACTGGGATTTATCTTCTTTATTTGGTGAAAGTTACGAATGTTGAGACTTACTCAGCATGGTTGGTAACCAAGTGTAGGGTAAATGATCTTTTTGCCCTTGGCAGGATTTGCTTTACTTAACTGTAGTAATTTAAAAATGGTTATAATTTGTTCAACATTAAACTGGCATAAGCTTTTAATTTTGCCCAAAGGGTGATTTTGTTCACTAATGAGTGCTTGCCTTTGCTCAGTGCTGTTATTTAGCTGGAAGTTTATGTGCATTTAAAAGGTTCATGAAATTGCAGCTTTCAAAACATACAGCCTGATTCCTTTAGTTTGGTTCTTTCTCCAATGAATAGAGACATCTGTGGTGCGTGTCTTATCTGTCCATTTTAGGATGGGATGACTCGGGGGTGTGCCTTTGCTCACCACTGATAAGTGTAGACTAAATGCTTAGTTTTGCAGTAGCTAATGATGTATAAGATAAATCTCATACTTCTGTAACAATAGGTGACTTTTCTGTTTTGCTTTCTGTTGTATTAATTTGCAAAAGGATCTAAACCATTGACATTTCCATGATAAAAAGTTGATTTTCTTAATGAAAAACTGTAGTGTTTGGCCATAATAATAGTAATGATAATGTACCACTTTAGAGAGAGAGAGTATCCTGTGCAAACTTGTGCTGCATGTATCTGCTTAAAACAGCTTTATGGTTAGGAACGCATGTAAACCTCATGGCATGGGAAGTTTGAGTCATGTTTTACGTGTGAATCCTAAGTTTGTTTCTAATGCTAATGTAGTGTTAACTCTGTTGTACAGGCATGGAAGTAATGAAGCCTTTAATTGATGAAGAAGACTCAGATGGCATCTCAGATGAAGAGCATGAAAATAATTTCCTACCAGTTAAGACGCATTACCAGCTTGATAATGAAGAAGGCATTACGTAGGTGTTACTCTTAAGTATCAACTTCCTTAAATTTGTTACCTCTGACTGGGCAATTTACTGAACTGTGAAGGGGTTTTCTAGCACCTGCAGAACAAATCTGTGGTTACACATCAGGATTTTACATAGTTCTGCCAAAAAGCAGCCCATTTTGAGTAGGTTCTCTGTTCTTTGGCAGCTAGCAATGTACCAGCCATAAAATATTCCAAGGTGCCTATTTGTAAAGTAATTGGATTACTCAAAATCCAAAGCACTGTTTAAAGAAGGTTTTGAGAAGACTGGAGATAATCTAATTGTTTAATTAGAAAAGCTTGCAAAGGTTTGGGTTTTTTGTGTTTGTTTTTTTTTTTCCTTTGTATAAAGGTTTGGCTGTCAGACTTGTGATTTGTAGCTGGTAATTGTTTTGAATGTTATTGATTCTAAAAAAATAACATCGATGAAACTTGGTGATTTTGACTCTTAGGCAAAAGAACAAAATTGCACAGAAGATAACATTTCACAAGCTGGAATAAGGAACTGAAGATCAGACTTGTGCATTCAATTTGAGGGTGCTTACATATAAAGATGAATAAGAACATTATTTGAATGTGCTGCACATACTTTAGCTGGACCACTACAACTTGTGAATTGAAGCTCAAATTTTATTGCTTTGTTTTTAAAGGACAGAGGGTTTGGTTTTATTTTTCCTCCCCTGCCCCAACTCAGTGAACTTCTAATATGACATTTTATCCTCAGGTTTATACAAACACTTACTCACCTCCTCAAGGGAAACATTGGAACTGGGCTTCTTGGTCTTCCACTTGCAATAAAAAATGCTGGCATTGTGGTAAGTGTTCAATTCTTTTTTCATTGACTAGGAAAAATACCTAGAGCGATTTTTGTCCTGAAAAACTAAAATCTCGATTTTTATTTGTCACTGCAATCTTAAAAGAATTGTGTTGGTTTTCCTCTTTAGTCTGGTGGAATTAGTACTGAAGATTAAAGCTTTTATTTTTTAAAAAAATGTTACTACTTCATCCTGAAGACTTTATTGCATGAGTTGTGTTTTTGCTTAGCCGAAGTGTTTTTCTGGTCAAAACAAAAACTTTGTCAGAAAAAGGAAATATTTTGATTTACTCAGACTCATATGATGTCTCATGGGAATTGTTACTATGCAGTTGTCTTTGTACAGACTTCTCTAGAGACAGATTGCATGTCCTAGGATGCAGCATCAGCTCATTAAATCAATCTAGTGTTTCTGCAGAAACAGACTATGGCACAGGTTGTTTATACCAGGTAACAAACAATGCATTTCCTAAGGCAGGATAAATTAAATCAAGTGAAATTTTGCAACTTTCAACTGAATAATCCTGTCATTCTGTAGTACAGGGTGTTCAGTTTAAGAATGAAACTTACGTGTGAAAAGCAGGTTCCTTCTGTGAAAACTTCTGGTCAAACTTCCACTCTGAAACAGGTTATTTAATTTAAGTATCCATAAGTTGTAGCTTTTACTTCATTGCCACTATAAAGTGGTTCAAACCACTGTTTTGAATTGTGCAGTATATGCAGTCTTCTCTCTTGACAAACTTTTCTGGCAAAGGAAGCAGTTAGAGGAGTGCTGTTTTTCATGCCCATTTGGTACTTATGGCTTGATCTTCTCTGAATAGCCATGTCTCAAGTAGTGAACTGAAAGTAAGGAATGCTGTGAAACATCAGCATCAACCTCTTACTGACAAGGGGAAAAATTCGGTTGCACAAAATTTTTAATTATTACTTTATTTGCTAAAATGTGAATTTTTTTCCTCTAAAGATTTTTCCCCAGAATATTTTCATGAAAAATTCTGGTTTATCTCCTATGTTCTCCCCTTTTTTTTTCCATACCAGGTTGGACCAGTCAGCCTTGTGTTCATAGGAGTTATATCGGTTCACTGTATGCACATCTTGGTACGTTGCAGCCACTCTCTATGTCAGAGGTAAATGTGGAACTACTCGTTCAGTTGGCTGAGTTTCAGTATTTTTTTTCTTCATTCTTCTTTTCTGTTTGTGTTGTTTGGCCTACAGAATGTCCTGATGCCGTAGCAGTTTCTTCTGTCAGTTTAGAATCTATTTGTTAGACACAACACTCAAATTCTTAGTTTGCACCTACAGATGATAGATATGCCTTGTGCAACACATTGAAAAAAAAAAACTTGTTCTTTGTTCATACACAAAATGAAGTTGGTTTAATGTGTTGCCCAGTACCCTGTTCCCTGCTAGCAAATAATCAATTTTAATTGCTTGTTTTCAGTCAATCCTTCCTTACATTCAAAGCTTTCTTCATGGCTTCTGAATCTTCATAGCTTTGAAAAATGTATACTTTATAAATAGCCAGTTTACAAGTACTTTATAGGAATAAAAGATAAACTAAGAAATGCTGTTAATGTCTTCCATGATATGTGAGTTCTGTCTATTTGATTTGTGGCAGCTTGAGTCTTTGAAATCGTAGTGCTGAAGGAATGTGTTAAAATGAGGTTAGTGAGCAAATAAACGCTAAACACTCCTCCAAGTGAGTTGTACAATACAGGGGGGAAGCTGTTATTCAGATTGATGGAGTTATTCAGACAGATAGAATATTTTGATTAATAGTGACTTTGATTAACCATTTTTATCTTAGTGTCAGGTGTTAAAGAGAAGCAGTGGGAGGGTCTCATGTTTAAAAAGTGCAGTGAAGGTTTTGAACTGAATAAAATTGCAAAACTATTCATGTCCCTGTAGCTGGAAAATCTATTTTATCAGATTAATATGATGTTGTACTGTGAATGGACCTTGTCATTCCTGTCACTTCTTCCACTGTAGTTTTGAATGGTCTTTGAAGATAATCACTGAAATAAGATCATTGAATCAGTTGCGACTGCTTGTGCAGGACAAGTCAGTGAATCCTGTTCAAGCTCTTTGTGACATAGATTTGAGATTAATTCTTAAGCTTATATTATAAGAATCTGATTGTGGATTAATTTGTCAAAAAAATCCTTGTTCTGTAAGAAATTAATTTAGTACTGTTGAACAGGGGGAAGCAATATTGTGCTTCATGCGCTTGAAGAGCACTAAATAATAGCACTTCCTGGGGTAAAGAAGCCCACACTATACCTGTGAAATTCAGCAGCAACAGAATGTTGCCACACCTGATAACTTGCTATAATCATGGTAGACCCAACAGCATTTTCAAGGTAGGGCTCTCGGCTTTTATAGTTTTTAGTAACTCATTCTTTCTTCACTTTTTGATTTCAGGATGAAAAAGTCCTCACTGGGGTATAGTGATACAGTTAGTTACGCCATGGAACTGGGGCCCCTGACTGCTCTTCAGAAACGAGCTTCTTGGGGACGGTAAGTTTGAATTAGAATTTAGTTGAATAAATTCAGTATTAAAAATTAATCACTGCATGTGGAATGATTAGGAGAATTTCTTTTCACTAAGATGTTACCATCCTTGAGAATGCTTTTATGCAGTGATATTTTTTATTTCCTGCTGCCAGCTAGTAGTGGTGACATGGAAGGATGTCTGTCTCTATTAGGCATCTCAATTTTCAGGTCTACAAGAGCTGTGAATAGAAAGAATTCTGTTTAGTAATATAGGAAGAGATGTATTATAACCAGAAATGCATTCTCTATTGTATAATGCAGTGAAGTAGTTTTAAGTTTTCATTCTTTTTTTCCAGCATTTCTCTGCATCAGAGTTCACTCTGAAGCAGGTTGACACTGCAGATGCTAATTACTTTAGTGTACTTATTCAGAAAGGAAGCAAAGAGATTCTTTGATTCCTGCTTAAATATAACATACAAATAATGGAGAAATAAGTACTATTTTTGCAATAGTGGCATGAAGATATCAATAGCTTGTTGTCTCTGTTAAATACTTATCCCTCTTTTAAAAATGACCATTTTCTTTCTTTGCCATTTGTTACTGTATAGCTGTTTGTGGTGCTTATGGTATGACTGCACAGTAGTGAAATTGTGAATAGTGAAACAGACATGTTGTTCCATTAATTGAAAGTGTTTTTTACCTCACTTGTGGAAGAATTTTTTTTGTTCCTGTTACTTTCAAGGGTGCAGCATCTTGCATCAGGGGTTTTGGCTATTACTTTGTTTAAAGCAAGAGAAAGATGAACTAGTTCTTTTAAGATTTTTTGTGATGATTTCATAGTAATGGAGTAGAGCTCAGTTAGAGAGAAAATTGGTTTGTACTGGTATATAATGAAAATTCTCTATTGCACTGAAGAGTTACAAGCCACAAATGGCAATTGGATCTCCAGAGATGCTGTACTGCAGCAAATCCATTCTCTGAGGGAAATCTCTGCTGTTTGCTTGACTCTAGCAGAACTTTATTACAGTGTGTCTTCAGGCCACCACTGTGTATTACTTTTTTTCCTCCTAAAACAGTCTGAACCATAGTTTAGTGTTTTTTCATTGATAAACAGTGTCTGAATGTGTATTTGGATATATTTACATAGACCTGCCTAGTAAGATGTGAGAGTCTTGTCTTGAGTTAATGCAGCTTATTTGTCTTAGGCTGCATATCGGACATTTCATCTCTGGTGCTTGTGGAAAAATGCTGTATTGGGGGCTAAAGGATGCCAATGGAATTTATATATGTATTCAAATTTAATGTGTATACAAATTCAAATATGTATGTCTGTTGTTAACATTTGTACCACATGGTTGAGGCTTTGAATTTAATTTTATGCCACTTTAAAATATGTTAGAGTGCCTTTTTTTTGTTTTGAGAAACTTTGATGCCTACTTAGTGTTGCATTAAAAAACACACACATACAAAACCCACCGTGTTATGTCATAAGAGGAGCATGTATTGCAGTACTTGTGAGATTAATGTGGAATTTGAGTCTAGCATTTTGACTATTGTAAAAAGCAGTAATTGCATATTAGTTAGCAATGGGTTAATTGTTTGGATCTTAAGTATAATGTGTGTCTGTTTATTCTCCCTCAGGTGTATCGTGGACTTTTTCTTAGTGATAACACAGCTGGGATTTTGTGGCGTTTATGTTGTATTCTTGGCAGAAAATGTGAAACAAGTGAGTAATGTTGCCATATGGAAGCAGTTATGTGTTTAGATTAATTTTTCTTCATTTTTATTTCCTTTCCCTTTAAAGCTTTTGGTAAATAGGAGCAATGTGCAAAGTGAACAGAATTCAGATTTTGTGAAAGTGTTTATTGCCTTCTGACTTGTTTATTGAATTTAAAACTTAATTTTGGACATGATAGAAAGTAAGGCTGAAATGGGTCTAGGAGCCAGTTGTCCCTGATTATTTTTTTTCGTAGACCTTCTGCTGGCACCCTTTTTCCCCCCACAACTTCCTGGGCATATTTTACTCTTTTCATGTCACTGGAATATTTTTTTGGTTCTTATTTAGTCCCTTTCATTCACAGAATCCTCTGTATCTAAACCAATCCTGATTTTTGTTCCTAAAAATGCCTGACATTGAAATTTCCACAACCTCCGCAGCAGTCAGTTCCAATGCTTTCTTATCTGTTAGACAGCTGCTTCTTTGCAGAAGCTAAAAATTTCTTGTCAATGTTGCAAGTCCTTAATTTCATGTTCTAGTTTTTGTAATTTATTCTTTTCTATTTGTGTATACCATTTATATTTTTTAATATGGTTATCCTGTCTCCCCTGTGTCTAATCTAATAGAGGGGATACATGATAGAATCTCGTAACTGTTCCTGATTTTTTGTGGATGCTTTGAAGTTGGTCACATCTTTTTTTTTCAAGTTTTATTCCTGAAGTTTATTAAATCAACTAAAAATTGCAAATGAGTCACCACAACTACAAATGCCTATAGACTTTCCAAGCAATCCCAAACCTTTCAGTAAAACCCAACTATCCATGTTCTTCCCCACAACCATCCATCACTGAGAAAAGGAAACAAAACCATGGCTATCACTTCCATGACAGCTGCTCCTGCTTTCATTCATATGTTTTGTCTCTAATTTTCCAGTTTTCTAAATTCTTTCTCATAGTTGGAGATTCTTCTGTTGACGGGGTCCCTGGTGTGTGTTGATCCTTCCTCTTTGCACTCTCAGTATTTACAGACAGCAGTTTGTGTGTCTGAGCAGGTGGTCTGTGGAAGGAAGGAAGGTCAACCAGCAGAGGTTGGATGCTCAAACACAGGCACGTTGAGCTTGCAGTGCTCTCTCCTTCACAGGCTTTTTGAGATGCCTAGAATCTACCAATATACTCTGCTGCGTTTCTTGCTCATGAGATTATGGTTAGTCACTTGACATAAAGCTAATGAGGATGAATCTGGGCCTGTGTCTATACAAGCATTGGTGAGGCCGTACCTCAAGTACTGTGTCCAGTTCTTGCACCCTCACTTCAGGAAAGACACTGAGGTGCTGGAGTATATCTGGAGAAGGGCAGTGGAGCTGATGAAGGGTCTGGAGCACAAGTCTTATGAGGAGCAGCTGAGGGAGATGGGGATGTTTAGGCTGGAGAAGAGGGGAACTTTATCACTCTCTACAACTGTCTGAAAGGAGGTTGGAATGAGGTGGGGGTCAGCCTCTTCTCCCAGAGAACTAACCTTGTGATGAGTGGCCATAGCCTCAAGCTTCACCAGGGAAGGTTCAGGTTGGACAGCAGAAGAATTTCTTCATGGAAAGGGTAGTTAAGCATTGAAATGGACTGCCCCGGTAGGTGGTGGAGTCACCATCCCTGGAGGTGAAACAACCGGACGTGGCACTGAGTGCTGTGGTCTAGTTGACAAAGTGTTGTCTGTCAGAGTTGATGATCATGAAGGTCTTTTGCAACCTAAACAATTCTGTGATTCTGTGAATGGTCCTGTAATTAGTGAAATGAATGAGTAATAAGGTATGGCAGGTTACTGAGCATTAATCATCCATATGCATTCTTGCTCTACCCGAAAGCTAGACTACAGGTGTCTTGGCATGGCTTACTTTAATTCAGAAGTGTCCCCTTGGGTAGTCAGTACATAGAAAATAGTATGGGTTTTTTCATTCCCTTGTGGATGAGTATTTATATTGTGTTTGAAAAGTGTTCTAAGTTCTGTGGGTGAAGATCCTGTCAAGATGAGATGAATTTGTGTATTTGAATCTGTAACTCGTCTCTTGGGAGGAAAAAAAATCCAGCCTTAAAACTACACTCCTACTATCAGAATCTGTCTCAATACCTAAAAATCCTCTGATCCTTTTCCTGGCCTTCTGAAGTGAGGTTTTTATTGCATTCTTTGCAATATAAGTTTAAATTAAGCCTTTCCTATCAAATATGTATCTTGTTAACCAGTTGTTACGTGTGTGTTGTGACCTTTAGCAAAAGATGAGACTGAACACTTGCCAACCTTGACTTTTTTATATTCAGAAAAAAACTCCTTGAAACATTTTTCAGGAAACTTTTTGCTGTTTTATTGAGGAAGAGTTGAAAGCTCTTATAGAAAAGCAGGTGCTGCAGAGACCCATAACATGGGTGCTGTGAATGGATCAAAATCATTAGCAATTCAGAAGTTCCACTTCCAAATGTATTTGGTTTAGATTGCCCCAGGCTTGCTCCTGTGGGAGGGAGAAGTCTAGTTTCTTCCTGGCGTCTTTCGTCTGCAGAAATCTGTCCTGTAGAGGGCACCAAAGAACACGAATCGGTACAGCCTTAAATCTGTAATGATTCGGGGTAGCGAGAGGATGGGGAAAGTGAATGGATGGAATGGGGCTGGGGGCAGGAAGGGGAGAACTAAGATAAAGGAACAACACGGTAAAAATGTTACTAGTGGCACTCCTTGACCAATACCTCTGCATTATAATCTGACAGAAAGCAGTTTTCAGGATACAGGCAAGGAAACAGTGGTCTCAGTTGAAGAGAATAAAGAAATGGAATTATTTCTTGTTTCTGAGATAATTCTTGTGAGAAGTGTGTTCATTGGTTAAACTGAATTTTTTGCAAACATTAGCTATGCGTTAGTTGTTTTCTGAGTGGAAAAAGAACCTGATAACCAGATTTGCACAAGTGTTTGATCTCTCTGGATACAGCTGGAGTTGGTGGATGTGGGGATTGGGCTATATAAATGAGATATCAGGTAGAGAAAACTGTTTCAGACATCGCAGCAGCATGTAAGTTAATGCTTGAATAACTGAAGTAGCTCCTGATGAAGTCCTGTGTCTGGGGACATCACTATACCTATAGTGACTTAAGTGTCTGTATGCTTCCTTTCTAAAACCATATATCCTTGTATAGTTTAGACTCTTCAAATCATATTGCTTGGTTTAGGACAAAGACAGTTAGAGACAGTGTCTTGTGTTCTTGGCTCAGCATGACTGCCACAGGTAGTGATGCACTAGCAGAGAGCAGTGGGAATTTGAAAGTGATTGTTGTCCAGAATAGGAATCTGATGTTATAGTAGTTCTAATATTTAGGAGACGAGGTTAGATAGAAAGTGAGTCACAGCCCATCCTAACACAATCAGCAGTAAACTTGCACTGAGGTAAACAGCACACGAGAAAGTTTAAAATCCAAAAATTACTCCTGCTGTTTTGTATTTTGTTGCTTTTGAAACATTTTTGTTATCTGATCAATTTTTAAGAGCAAAATCTAGGAAAACACTTTCAAAGTGAAGATGCTATTAGTCCACACCTGAACAAATCAATATAATCTCATCTTCATTAATGTTTCTTTGCTGCAAATATCCCACAACCAATTTCTTCACTCTAAGAGGGAGAGTAACAATCCTTACTTTCTCTAAGTTCTGCATTTTACTTTCCGACTCAGATTTCTTCTACCTGCCAGTGACTCTTGCCTGTTTGTTCAGCTTTCCCACAAGATTAACCCTCACTGGATTTTATCCGGTATGCTTCTTCTGAGGCAATGTACAGCATCACTATTCTGTCATGTGTCAAAATCCACCTTTGAGGAGTATTTCTTGTGGCCTTGTCTAAACCCATAAGTGGTGCTACTCTGACTGATATTAAAGCTGATCTATTGATATGAAGTTAAAGGTATATGTGTTCACAAAAGGGAATAAACTGTCCCTATGTGCATTTATATCAGTATAACCATGTCCATAATATGAGTTACATGGTATGTACATGTGCATATGCGTATACATAAAATTCACCCCCAAAGTATTTTAGTAATGAAAAAACCTGTGTCTGGTGGACATAATGAAAACAGTTTGACAGTCAACAATTGAACAGAAACTTTAAAAAGTTGTTTTGGTTTTTTTTTTAGTAAATTGAAATATTAATTTTGAAGTCATGGGTTTCACATTTTGCTGCACGCAAGTAATAGCTAGTGGAAAGTAAATTTCAGAAACCTCCTGCTTACCCAGGCCAGTACTGCTGTTTTTAGTGGTGTTATTGTTCACAGTAACCTCTTCATTCAATGTCAAGCTGATCTCTAAAATACTCTGCCTGGGATAAGTGTGTGTACTTTCAGCAGTTATTAGGGAGTAAGTGGAACTTAACTAACCATTTCATGTGTTCTTTTTTTTGTACGAATCCATAATTCTCCATAAGGTAGACAGTGGTAAATGGGGCTGTTTCAGGCAGGTAGGGCTCTGCTTTTTTTTTTTTTCATATGTATTTCTAGAGATGTACAGAAGAATAATACTCAGGGATTGGTCTGATGTCATTAGGGTGAAGGCTATCACAAATAAATAAGGTTTGTTATATTTGAGTTACAAAATAAATTTATACAATAACAGCTGTGACCACACAGGACAAAGATGGGAAGAGAGTAAGAAATTACCCTGCTTTATACTGTTAAAGCAGTGTCACTGCTGTCCTTTGAAGACAAAGAGAAAAGAGGGAATCTGGGCTGTATCTGAGAGTGCTGGAAGAAATGGAGGTCTTTGAAACACCTTCCACACTGGGGAGGTTCCTGAGAACCAGGCAAAGACAAATGTTGAGTTTATCTTTGTTAAAGATCAAAAGAATAATTTTGAGAATTACAAGCCAGTCAGCCTCTTCAATCTCTTTGAAAATCAGGAACTGAGGCTTCTTGAACATGTTTCTATGCACATGGAAATAAAGTGACTGGAACCTGTCAGCATGGATTTACCAAGGGACTGACCAACTTGATTGCCTTCTGTAAGAGAAAATTTGTACATGATGAAAAATCACTAGATACTAGTTTATAAACCTTTATAGCAAAGTTTTTCATGCTGTCTCTAATATCCTTATAGCCAAGTCAGGTTGTTAGGGCCTGGATGGATGGATGGTCTGGATGGGTGGATGGACAGACAACTAGCTGGGGAGCAAAAAACGCTGCTTGTATGGTCAGACTCAGAGGATAGTGATTGTGATCATGAGCCAGCTTATTCAGCTTGGTGAAAAACTGGCTTTTGGAGGACCTAAAGCAGCCCCCCAGGACTGCAAAGAGGTTGTCTAAAATACAGAATCAAGTCCTTTACTGAGCTCAAATGGGAGGACAGGAGTAAGTGGTCACAAAACAGCACAGGATTCTTATTTGAGGGAAGGAAAAAACTTCAGTCAAGCACTGGAACCAGTTCTCCATAGAGGTTGTGCAGTCTCTATCCTTAGAAGTTTTCAAGACCCAGCTGGAGAATGGTGAGATGAACAATCTGGTATGACCCCATAGCTGAGGGAACTGTGAACAAACTATTGGACTACAGATTTCCTGAGCTCCTGTCTGACCTAAGTTATTCTGTGATTCAGTGACTCTAGACCTCCGTTTTTGGATGAAATAACGGAGAAGACTGTTGAAAATGCAGTGTTTTGTGTAGTTGGTTAGGAGACTTGACAAGGCAAAGTGACTCAAGTGAGAGATGGTGTAGAAGAGAGGAAGAGGCAGTAAGAAGACTTTGTGTATTTTGTGGAACTTGCATTTATTCTCCTAGAATTGCAACTTTTACCTTAAGAGAATACAAGAGGCACATGCTTTTCATAGTTTGGATTAAGGACAGCTGTGATTGCAAATCTGGTTTATGCAAATTATTAATCTGTACTGATCAGGTTCTGAATTTCTTAATTTTTCTTTTTTTCCCCCGCTCCTAGCTAGTGTGTCTTTGATGCCCTGACTTCTTTCTTTAGATTGTCTTTCAAGGAACAGGATCTGCAGCAGGCTTCTGCAAGTCATAACATTCTTGAGAGTCCATTTTGCCTTCCTCTGGGGAATGTTGGGCCAGGGAACAGTGTGTGCAGAAGGGGTACCATGCTTACACTATTGTAAAGCAGATTATAGTATTGTGGTTTATGGCAGGAATATAGCTCATATCTGAAAGGTTCAAGTGGGAGATGGGAAGCTGGGGTCACAGAGGCATAGTCTGAGAATTGTGGTTTGGCTGTGTTTTGCCCATTCTGCATCAATATTCAGTCGTCTGATGAAGGTTGTGGAGAGTTTCTATGCAACTGTAGTATGTTCTTTCTCTGGTGCTTTCCTCAATATTTTTGTCAAAGTAAAAGGCAGATAATTGTAAAGGCTATTTTGTTTGACCACACTTACCTAACACAATATGGAGATGTGATCTCATCATACCCATCATCAGGGTAGCTGATCACAGTAGACCAAAACTTGAATAGAATTTTATAGAATATTTTACATTGCATCTACTGACTGTATTAGCTAGGAAACTCCAGATGAATATCTAGTTAGAATTTGGTGGTGCTAATTAAAAAAAAAAAAATTCTGACTTTAGGCACTTTTTATTGGGGTTTGTGTACACCAAGGGAATGCCTGTTTTAAGACAAAACTGAAGTGTTTGAATGATTGAAATTATTTGAGTAGAAGCTAGTTTATACTGTGGCATTTAAAAAAATGTATTTTAGAACCTGAACTGTATCTTGCCTGCTGGGTGTTTTTTTTTTTTTTTTTTTTTTAATTTGGATTTTTTGAGGAATAAATATTATTTTTTTCTAATAGCTCATCAGACTACAGCTGTTTGGATAAATTGAAGGCATACGGGGTCAAACAGTTGTTGTAGTTGAGGTTTTCAGCTGGGTTTATGTGCTCAAATCACGTTGTGATTCTTAGAAAATTCTTTTTCATTTGGTTGTGTGCAGAGCAGCTCTGACTACCTGTGAATTCATGCAAGGAAGTAAACACACAAGACTTGTTAAAGTGAAAGGCCTGAAGCGCTTGTTCAGTATTTCTAAGTATGGTGGGAAAGCAGGAAACTTCTACAGAGAGCTTTATTTCATTTGGCATTAGGGAAGTAGTTTGGTTAAGTGTTTGACTTATTGCTTGGCAAAGTAGAGTTATTGTAGCTGCATGAATTCAATTTGAAATGTAATTAGTTCTTCTTTGTAGCTTTCTAAAAACATTGTCTTAATGAAAACTAACATGATAAATGTCTTGCAAGTGCTACTTATGATTCTTTCAAAGTGGAAACCATCAGTGTTTCCATAATGACCGGTGTCTGTTTTCATTTAAAGTGAGATATCTGGAAAACGTGGTTGCAGAATTGTATCTTATATCTTTCCCTTTTTCGCAATGAAAAAAGTATAGTGCTCTTTGTTGCAGAGAAAATAATTTTAAGTTGGTTCTGTCATCCTGAGTTTGTGGATTGTTTGAAACAATGGAAATAAAGTGACTTGTGCAATTTTTTTTTCCTGCTAGACTTGTAAAGTCTGCGATTTGGTAAACTTGCCAGTTTGAATTGCTTGGTTTACATACACTCGGTCTTACATTATCAACTAAAACTCCCTCTGCCTTGTGAAAGTCTCATTGTGCCCATAATCCATTGACTGCCTGACATATCCCAGTCTGTCCTCATTTCTCCATTTTGCCCTCTTCCACAAAGTAAAAAATTAATAGCCTTGAGTTACTGTGACCTATAAAAAGATGTCACTGGTAATTGTGGTGTTTGCTTAGGAATGCTTTGGATAAATAAAAACTTAACTTTGTAATGGTAATACTTGCCCCTTTTGTTTAACAGCTTGATGTGTTTGGATTTGTGAAGCAGGATCTATGATCTTATTATTTCACTGTCACAGAAAATAACTGATATTTTAAAGAACAAACCACACTGAAAGACTTGCCCTTAACTTAATGTCTTGAGACCATGCCTGTGAACTATGTGAGAAGAATAATTTATTATTTGAGAACTGTTATACTTTTACACTTCCTGTGATTGTAGGGTTATACAATTTTAATGAGAGGTCAGTTGTATATTAAGTTTTAAGACTTTCACATTGTGTGCTACTATTAATTTATATCGATTTAATGAATGCAGGACTCTCAACTCTCTCAGAGCTCATGGTTTTTAAAGTTGAGTTAATGTTCACTAAGAAAAGTGTGAAGAGTGAAAAAATTAATTTGAATTAAATGAAAGATGTGTGTGTTCACATTCTAATATTATTTTCTAGGTATGCAGCTATGATGTGCATGGTGAAGGCATAAGGTTATTAGGCACTGAACTCGTGTGCAATAGCAGTTTGTCATCTAACCCCCTTACAATCCTTAAGAAAATTCAAGCTCCTAAGATAAAGGCCCAGATCTGTCTTGCTAGAAGTGCCTTGTCTTCCCCTCTGCACTGAGAGTACAAGTACAGGCATCTCAAAATTCCTGTCACTCACCATATGAAGCAGAGGAACAAATTTCCTGATAGGAAAACAGCAATGTGACTATATACTCACTGCTATCACCGTTTAACACATTGGTTTTTTGTTTGGTTGGTTTTTTTCTTTTAATAAAGGTCCATGAAGGATTCTTGGAAACTAAGAATGCTCCCATGAATGTTAGTGCCACTAGCAGCTTGTCTGAGAAGAGGAATATTGATTTACGAATATACATGCTGTGTTTCCTGCCATTCCTGGTCCTCCTGGTCTTTATTCGTGACCTTAAGAGCCTGTCATTGCTTTCATTGCTTGCCAATCTGTCCATGGCTGTCAGCCTGGTGATTATTTACCAGTATATTGTTAGAGTGAGTATAAAAAGTTTATTTTCTATTTTTTTCAGTCTGGCAAGCTGTGTTTGTTGCATGTGGCAGTTGGTCTCTGATAGATATATCCTGACTGACAATTTCTGAAAGGCAGCATTATCTTGTATTTAATTGAGGCATCTTAATTTAAGGAGGTGCCTTAAAATCTATGGCGTGCTTTAAATAAACAATTTTACAGTAAGTTTGAAAGAAAGGATAGTATTGCTGAACTTAAAATAATAAAAATATGTATTTTGTTGAGTGGGAAATGGAGGCTGGGGAGGAAGGCAATGAGAGTTATTAACTGGGTGAGGAGGCAGGAGAAGTTACGTAGAAAAAATTGGGGAAGATAGTAATTAATTATTCTGCGGGAACTCGTAATAAAGAGATTTTCTTTTAGTGTCCCTCATGGTTATAAAAAATATCTGTGCAGTATGAAAGCAGATTAGAAAATTCAATACACTGAGGAGTTTGCAGAAGATTAAGCTTGAGATGTGTGCTTTCAATTTGTTTTAATTGATGGTCCTTCATATACACCAGTGTGATACTTTAAATATGAAAATTTCTAACGACAGTAATAGGAACCTAGAATAAATATATCTACAAGTGTCAGTGTGGGAAGGTAGCTATAAATGTGTATAAAGGACTAAGTCTGGGAGCAAACCAGGTACTGTAAATAGCAATGTCAACATGTACTTAGTTTTCTTTCCTATAACATAATGTATGAATCAAAATTATAGGGAGAGCTAATGAATTTTACATAGCAGTGTTCTGCTTTGTTTTCTTCAGGATATAGCAGATCCTCGAAAACTGCCTCCTGTAGTTGGCTGGAAGAAATACCCACTGTTTTTTGGGACTGCAGTGTTTGCTTTTGAAGGAATCGGTGTGGTAGGTGCTTTTTGCTGACTCTTCAAAATCACTGATTCTGTGCTAGATGATCGGATACAGGCAGTTTTACTCCTGTTGTTATTTTGTTGTTTTTGTTGAAGCACTAATCTCCTGTGTTGGTATGAAAGGGGTTAATTTGATCTAAAAAGGCAAAAGTTGAGAACACAACATCCCCATCACAGGGGAGTTTGGTAAACACTGGCTGATATTTGGGCACTTAGCCCCATCCCAAATTACAAGAATGCCTTTAGTTCCAAATAGATTGAGACAATACTGTAATAATAACTAGTATCATAATATGCTGTATAGTAATATAATAATAATAATATGATTATCCAATAATTATAGTGATTCAGCAGCTCAGTTTTAGGTGATGAGTGTGTAAAAAAAGAAATGTATTCAGCATACTGCTTTTTCTTTGGGATCAAAAAGGACTAAGTGATTTATTCAAAGTGTATTTTAATTCCTGCTTCAGACTTGTCTATAGATATGACTTGATAGAGATGAAGATGATAAGAAAAAGGATAGAAATTTGTGCCTTTTTTTTTTTTTTTATTCATGACCTTCTGACTATGAACCTCAGGTCCCCATTGTTTCTTGAAAGATATTAATTATATAGGTTTTTGACTCGGAAAATTGGGTTTTCAAAAGTGGGTATTATTCAATCTCTTACTCACTTAGTACTGTTTTTAAGGATTTTCTGATACATCTCACACTGGCAAAGTTTGCAGTTTAGTCAAGCACTTTTGTTTCCCATGATGTATTTTAAAAAACAGCTTATGGGAATGGTAGGTCATAATGTCTTTTTTTATTTGTTATATAATTAGTACTTCAGTGTTACCTATGCTGAAAACTAAAAAACATACAAACAACCCCTCCCCCCAGGAAAAACCCAAACAAACCCCCCCATAAACTAAAGCAACTCCAAACCAGTGTGCAATTAATCTGAAGTTATTGCCTGTCATTGATGTAACAGAGAAGATTTTCAAGTCTGTTTTCTTTTCTGGAATTGTCAGCTCTGATTTAAACCAGATTATTTTACCTTGCTGCTGGTTATTGGTGGCAGAAGGGCTGAATAGGAAAACCTTTTAATTCCTATTATGTTACAAAAGTGTGTTTTCAAAGGGTTCTCAACTGTTTCTCAAACATGAACTGACTGATGCAGAGGTTTAGCTAACATATGTCTAGGTGTATCTGGACAGATTTTGTCATCTGGAAGTTTCATCATAAGAAATCAGCAGTTTGGCTGAGATTATTTGATGCCCACAGGTCTTGGACAAAACAAAACATGCTCAGTGAAAGAGACAGGTTGGACTACATGAGGTTTTTCCTTTTAAATTCTATAGTCTGTGTAGGACAGTCTGCACTTTGTGTGTCATGAACATGCTCCAGTTGTATTTGATTTGCTCAAAGTGCTACATAGCACACAGGTGTATATTTGTAGCCAAGGAATTCCAGATGAGGGTCATGTGAATCTCAGGGGAGTGGGAAGGGCTTACCGTTTGGTAGCAGTAATTTACTGAATTATAGGTAGGGAATTGATTTACGGTAATTATTCTCTGGCACATTAGATCCCAAATTAGACAGCTCCTTAAATTTACATCAGCATCAGACGTTGAATGCAAACCTTTGAAGAACTGCCCAGAGCATTTGCTCGATTGAATCCCTGGTTGTTACTAATGACATCTTTAAGAACTCTGAACTCTCTTTTATTCAGTAGCATATGAGGTAGGGTTCATTCTATTTATACCTTCAAAACATAAAAATACTGCTTGATATTATTACATATTAGCATTATATAAAAATTGCATGTATTTCTGTGTAGGCTGTCTCAATTTTTTACTTGGTCATAATTTACTTTCTCTTCAAATCTAATTTTTTCAATTTTTTTATTAGTGTTTGCAAACTAATTAGATGTTTATATTCATTATGGTTTGATACACTTTGTGTGTGTGTGTGTTTACATTACACAAGACCACTAAAAAACATGCTACTTTTACAAAATGAAATTAGTATAAAGTGAAAATCTAGAGCTTAATGTTTCTTCCTTATATAAAGAATGATATTAACGTGTCTCTGCCTCTCAGGGATATTTTGGACATGCAAAATGTTCAATGTGCGTGCTTATCCTATCCTTGCATTCACCATAGAGATTTGAAGAAAAAGATTATTTTATGGATTTGAATAATAAGACCTAAAGAAAGTTATTGAAGCATGAAATAAAAAAAAAAAAGAGTGAAGCAAAGCAAGGCAGACATTTCCTCTTTACATAATTAATATTTCATACAATTCTTGGTGATTGATTTAATTGATAACTAGTTTTTACAGCTTTGTAAATTACCATCATAAACCTGTTGTATGTAGCTGGGGTGTGACAGCTTGCTATCCTGTGTCTAATTTATTGTCATTCCTATATCCATGCGGTTGAATTGTTCTGGTAAGGAAAAAAAAAGCCCACCATTTAATTAAAATGTCTCCTTAGTCTACTTGACTGCAGGCATGCAAAATGGATTTATGTAATCTTGGTCTTGTAGTTAGAGACTTGATTTTAGATTTTGTTCTGGAATGTCTTGCAAATAACACATTACTGGGAAGCTGCCTGATCATGGCATTATGAACAGAAACCTTAAGGTCCTAATTTTATCAGAATAGTTGATTATGATTGATTAATTTTATGCAATAGGTTGGTCTGAAGCAGTTATGAGGTCTCATTTTTCGTTTTTCTTGATTTGGAACATGTGTTATGATAATTCTCATCTGAGAGCTGCCAGATTATTGGATGTTATGAAAAGGAACAGTAAATGTAATTCTGAGGTTTTTGTGCTGGTTGAGTCATCCTAAGCAGAACTTAACAAGAGAGGAAAAATGCTCTCAGTGTGGGTTTTTTACCACCATTGTTATGTTTAAAATAGCCTTTACTGTTAAGAATATTTAACGATCTATAAAGGCACAATATAAAGTAAAACACTTTAGCCATAGCAGTTGGGAGGATTTATTTTCAAAGATACATAATTGATTTTGGTTTTATTAATAGAAGAGAGGGTAACGTTGCCAGAAAGTAAGTGGGAGTTCATAGTGCATGTTCAGTGTGGGCACATGTTTGTCTGGTTTCTCTGAACCAAACGGGAAATACCGTAGGACAGATTTTTTTTTTCCCATCCCAATTATTCCAAAAATCTTTCTATGTATTGATTTTTTTCTTTCCTCTTAGCATGTCATAATTTAAAATATGACTATAGTTCATTAGTAACTAATACAACTAGTGAGACTAATAAAACAGAGGAGCCTGAAGTCTCAGTCACTACAGGGAACATGTTTCAGGGAGCTGGAATGATTCAGCAGATTCTTTGTAAAATTTTCTTCTTGATCTAGAGAGACTGTATTTCTCTTATAGATGGTGAGTGTACAGACATGGGTTTTGCTTAAACTGTGTAATTAGTTAGGACTGATTAGCTGTCCCCATGTAATAACAAAATCAGTAGTATGGAACCAATGTGGAATATCATTGCTTTGGCTATAGCTGATCCATAGATAAATAGACTTTAAGAACCTCAGTTTTACTGATTTGAGTCTAATAACTCAAACGAGGAAAGGTAGACTATTTATAATTGAAGTATAAAATCTCAACAAAATGAAGACAGTGCCTAGAAACTAGTATTTGTGTAATCCTAAGAGCTAGTTAAACATTTCATCAGCCAGTGTTATAAAACTATTTTGAGATCCTTTTCATTAAAATAAAAGCAATTAATGTGATGAATTGATTATATTAATATGATGAATTGAGCCTTTCATATCTGCCTGTGAGATCTGTCTAAACTCTTACTGGATGGCAGATTGGAACAATTTTGTCATTTTGCTAAAGTCCAAGCAACTTGTTTGCTTGTTTCTACAACTGCTACAGCAGTAATAAAGTTAGTGCTATCAAAGAGCTGATGAATGTTAATTCATGCTAAACTCTTAGTGATATTTGTAACAGGATTAAAAAGTGCTGCAATCAGTTTCTTGTACTACTCATTTCTTTGCTCCTTTTTTAAGTTGTCTGTAAAAATGGGGTCACTGCAGATTGGTATAAGGTTCTGCTGCAAATTGTGTCTTGGCAGCTGAGTGGGACTCATTTCTGTGTCTGAACAGGAGAAGGTGGCACCCGGGGCACCCAGTGATCCCTTGATGCTGAGTTAGCAAACAGCAGCTGAGAGTTCATTCCTGTCACTCTGGTGGTTGTCACTCATAGTGTTGAGAATTGTTTTGGGATTTCAGCACTTGTAAGCTCATTAGGATGTCCTTGTGAAAATCATGTTGACTACTGATATCAATTCAGTTTGTGAAACAGTAGTGGCAACAGAAATGCAATGCTCTTAAGTGGATGCAATTAAAGATACTTGGGGTTTTTTAAGCTTTAAAGTGAAGTTTGTGGTTCAGAAGGCTGTATGTTGATTAGAAGATGGAGAAATTTTATATTTAGCCCTCAGTGGACCTTTTTGAATACAGGACTCTGCTGAGATTGGGAGATTTTGCCACTGCTTCTTTCCTTCTGTACTTTAGCTTCTCTCTGGCTGTGGGTTCTCTGTGCCAGATGATGCTGCCTGGCAAATCATGGGCCTGGTGTTCAGGCCACAGAGTAGAAGAGAGTACCAGTGCTACTCACTGAATACAGGAGCTGCAGGTGACAGCAGAGTGAATGTGTCTTTCATGGAACACATAACATCATTTTTTAAGAACCATGTTCAAGTGTCTCTTTCATATTCCAAAGGTGAGCAGGCCTGGTTTTATAATGAGTATGAGATTTTTGTTACTGAACTAAAAGTAACTTCAGACTGAGTGTGCCCAAAATGTAGTTAAGCCTCTTGGACACACTTTTTAGAAGAGTGTAAAACCAGAGTCTTCAGGCTTGGATGTGTCTGTAGCATTAAGATATGCAGGTAATAGCTTTGCATAATGTTCTGCTTATGTAATAGCAGTTACACGTAATGAATATTTTGTGGCAAAAGTCTGGTTAGCTTTCTTGTGCTAGATATAAAATACAATTCCAAATGTGGAAGAGATGTTCTATAATGAGCTTCAGGGAGGAGGAGGATGAGATAGATTCATAACATATAAACAGGAAATATAATTTTCCTCCTCCATTACATATAAATATGTTAACTAACAGTTTGTACAATTGAGTATGATGTTTTCCCCCCTGTAGAGTACTGCAGACAGATTAGCTTAGTGAAGAGAAAACATTACTTTCCAACATGAATTTCAGGTTTGGAAAATAAGACTTCTTATATTTTAGCTTATTACTTGAAGATGTCTATTCAAACTGCTTTTGAACTTGGATATCACAGCTTTGCAGTAGAAGATACGGTGGTATTTGTATACCAAAAGATAGGCTCTGGAATCACATTAGACAGCAGCTAACCCATTCCAGAAGATTTAAAAAGAGAAAACTAAGTGGATTATAATTTTAAAATGTCATTATTTGGATTTTGAAAGTAATGCAGATGAGCTTGTTAGTCCTGTGGCTTTGAGATAAAAGCCTCTCATTGTCAAAAACTCTTTTGCCAGATTAGTATTATCCTTTAAAAAATAAATAAGAAAAAGAAACCCAATGGCTGTCTTCTGTAGTCCTTAAGACCAGACTGGATTTGACAGAAGCAGACATTTAAAAGGTAACACAACGTTGTCTAAATTTACTTGGGCCATCATCTCCTTGGACCAGGGTGTATCATTTCATTGGTTTTCTTTTGAGATGATGCAAAAGCTTGTATCCTCAAAATGTGAAAGGTGGGAGTTCTCTGAGGATGTTTTTGTATTTGAACAAGCAATTGTAGGTGACTGGATTTCAGGACTGTGGAGATGACCTACTCCTAAATGTATGTAGTAAATGTGGACTCTAAATATTGTGTCAAGAAATGTGTTATAGCTACTGTGCAAGATCAGTTGGGCTCGATGTCTTCTTAAGATGATTCATATAAGAAATGAGGAAAAAGGTTATGAGCAAGTGTGCAGAAACACAGAATGTTGATGGATGTAGCAGATAAAAAGATGTTGTATCAGAAACTATAAAAAAATGCATCATCTGCCCCATTCAGCTGAATGTTGATAAAATACAGACAACTTGGTATTACCTCTATCAAATTAAATATCCCTTACCAATATGCTACTTCCTGAGAATGAAAAAACTGTCTTTCACCCTGGACAACCACTTGTTTGTGCATATTCTACCTTTAGTACTTCCAAATAGGAATGGCAATTCTTAATAACACAAACAGAAGAATCCAGAGTGTTACTTTCTTTCAGGCAGCATCCCATCCCTCATTCTTCCAATATTCACAGGTTTCTTTTGCCTTAGAAAACCTAAGAGACACATGCATTTTCACAAATAGGACAACAAAGGCATTTAAGTTTACTGCTTACTCGCCTGAAACATTTCTTAATCATTATGTGATTGGTGACTTTGGAGAAGAGAGCAAAGATCGAGAGTGACAGTGTGCCAAGTTGTTGTGTTCTGCCTTGCCAGCTTGTGGCAGCTGGGTCTTGGGGTCTGAGACTTGGCTTCAGTGAGGCACAGAAGGTAATTCTTCTTTTTAGATGTGACCCTATCTTAGATTGAAAACTTGTCTGTCTTAAGTATACATACAGTAGAGGTAGAGTGAGGCATATTCTATTTATGCTAATATTGCATATAATTAAGAAGCACAGTTATAAAATCAAAGAATATGCTGAGTTGGAAGGGACTCACAAGGATCATCGAGTCCAACCCCTGGCCCCTCACAGGACCATCCCCAAGAATCACACCATGTGGCTGAGGGTATTGTCCAGACACTTCTTGAACTCTGTCAGGCTTGGTGCTGTGACCACTGCCCTGGGCAGCCTGTTCTAGTGACCAACCACCCTCTGGGGGAAGAACATTTTTCTAATATCCAACCTAAACCTCCCATGACACAACTTCAGGCCATTCCCTTGATTCCCTTGAAGAGATCAGCACCTGTCATTCCTCTTCCCCTCACGAGGAAGTTGTAACTGCAGTGAGGTCTCCCCTCAGTCTTCTCTTCTCCAGGCTGAACAGACCAAGTGCCCTCAGCTGCTCCTCATGCGGCTTCCCCTCAAGGCCCTTCACCATCTTCGTTGCCCTCCTTTGGACACTCTCTAATGGTTTAATATCTTTCTTACATTGTGGTGCCCAAAACTGCACACAATATTCCAGGTGAGGCTGCCCCAGTGCAGAGCAGAGCAGGACAATCCCCTCCCTCGATGATGAGGCAATGCTTTGCCTGATGCCCCCCAGGACAGGGTTGGCCCTCCTGGCTGCCAGGGCACTGCTGGCTCAGCTTCAACTTGGCATCAATGTGAAATTATTTGTAGTTTATTTTACTGTTTGGAGTCAGAATTTTTTTTCCCCTGGCCCATCATTCTATAATTCTTCTAAACTGCTGCTATTTTGAACTTACTTGTAATGGTCTTGGCCAAGATTTCCTTTCTTATGTGTTCTGAGCAAGTACTTCTCTACGGTGTATGGAATTGTCTAAGTAATATGTAAATATGTAATGTTTTCATTATGTGACAAACCTTTTGAACATAATTCTGAAGACGCAGAAATGTTAGTAACTTTTCCCGGAGAGAGCAGCTAGCTAGAATGAATACTTGCATCCTTGGTTTTAGATTTTCATATTTATCATTAGAATGGCAGATTCTTAACTTTACCATCTATACTAGGCTCGCTTCAGCCTTTTCATTGATTCAGGTAGCATTGCAGTGTGTGTACATGTGTGTGTCTATACATAACAATAACTAAAATTGAAATTCTAGTTTACTTCTTAAATAGTTTGCCAATATATTTATTTTTTAAGTTAAATCTACTGTAAGTCAGAATAATTTACATTTAGTAGATCAGGCATCATGGAGACAACAGCTGAAGAAAGATTTATTGTATGGCTGAAAATTCTAGGCATTTAATAGAGCTATGATTTTGTCAAAGGGCTTTTAAACTCAATAGTGTACTTGAATGTTCACAGAAGAAAAGCTTTCCTAAACAAAATTTTTTTTATAAATACGTGATCTCCCAGATTTAAAAGAGTCCTGCTGAACACTTCTGCAAATGCCAGTAGTGGCATCGTAATAAACATTGTGGTTGAAAAATCATACCAATTTGTCAAGACCAGCAGAAAAAAAAATCCTAAAAAAAATGGGAGAGATGGAAAGGAAAAATGTAATGGTGAAGGCATTTGGAATAAGAAGATTGTAGTAGGAAGTGATATGGTGTGTATTCTTCAACGTGTCTTTGTTGTGTATTCTTCAACTTGTCTAGTGCTCAAGCTGTTTGACTGCATCATGGCAAAGGCAATGAGTGGTTTAGCTGTCAAGGTGGTGCACTCCTGTCAAGCTGAAGTGTATGACACTATTCTAAGAAAGCAAGTACAATCATCAGCATCTTCTCTTCTCTTTGGCTGTATTGATTTTTTTTTTTTCAGAATAGTATGGTTATTTCTTTTAATGTAAAATGTAAGATGTGACATGCAAAACACTTTCTGTATTGGAGGCCTGTTGTTTTTTAACTCTTGGTCCAGGAATGTACATGGCTGTTTTTATAAGGCTCCTTATTCCAGAGTAGAGAAATTTCTGTATTTAGAGTTACAAAATTTTATGTCCTTAATCCCATTTATTTATTGTGATACTCATTAATCCTCAATGAAAACCATTGTAATTTATTTTTTCATTTCTGCAGTCATGGAATTTGCTCATCCCCATGCAGGACCTTGCAATATACATACACATACACACACTTTGCCCTGAGTCACTTTAGAAGATAAAACAACATATGGGTGGAAGAACATTTTGGATAGAATATGAAAGACCTTTTGGGAAGACTTTCTTTAAAACCATTTGCATTGAAGCACATCAAAGTTTGTAAATAGTTTGTCGCTTGCCTACAAAAAAGCAGGTGGGGATAGGTGAGAATTTAGTAGCTTATTTTAGGGTGACTTAAATTTGATGTGGGCTTGGTCCTTGGTTGACATAAACATTTATGTGCCATTGCCGCTTTGGGAAGTTTAATTTTTAACTTTTGAGCCAGAAGGAGTCAAGAAATAAATGATCATATAAGTATACCTTTATGTATTATTGCAGTAGTTTGAAATATACCCTCCAGCAACACTTGTGTTTCTAAGTAATATTTTCTTTTATCACTTAACTTGTAGAAGTTTTGAGAGTAGCCTAACTTACAGAGAACATATTTGAATATAGCATTGTAGAGTCTGTAGGCTGCGGTTCCAAATGGGTAGAGGCTGGAACTGTCTGATAACTTAGAGACATAATTTGCTATTGACGTATATCTTTTGCTGGATAAAATTGCCTACTGTTGTAAAGGGCAGCAAAGCATGTAACACTTCAGTGATTTTGGGTTTTTTGTGTATATGAGTAATTCTTTTCCTGATGAAACAGGTAGGAAGCTGCTTTGCTGGAATCTGAGGAGATTGATTTTTGGAGTGATTGAAATTGCTCAGCAGATTTCAGAAGATAGTGTTCTATAGTGAGAACTTGTCTTCTGGATTTATTTATTTCATATAACACTTTTACTATAAAAATTAATGGATGGTCGTCATTTGGCTTGCCTCTTTCCTTGGGTAATAATAGTTGCCCTTTTATTTGCAGTCATGAGGGATCTGTTAAGAAAAATTAGATTGTTTATTGAACATGTTCCAAATAGTGATGGTCTGTATCTTCTTAAAGAGAGTGAGCTTTAAAAATGTATCCAAAAGTGATGGAATAAAAGCCTGTTGCTCAAAATACTGCATGAGACTTTTTCTGTGCAGTGCAAGAGGAGATGAACAAGGACAGACAAGGAAAGCATAGCAATGTAATAATGAGGTATGCTGTGATTCTTATTTTATGTGGAGGAACCATGTTTCTGGTACAGACAGTTCCCTGGTACACTGTGTGGTTGTAAATCAGCCTTTCAGATGAATTCACTGGTACCTTCTGCAGACAAGAAGGAATGGGCCAGGCCTGGGCTGCATTGGTTTTCTGAGGATTTAATATTTTGTCTTTGGAGGTTAGAGAGTAGAATTTATGTTTACATACCTTGAATACCTTCAATATCAGCTTTCTCAGCTTTTTTGCTTTGACTGAACAGAGCTTTATTTTGTTGCTATAGGGCATGATTATAGATAGATTTTTTTTCCTGAGTAAATTGGTAAATATATTGGTTTTAATTTTCCAAAATTCTTGAGTTGTCTCTAGCTTGAACTAATCAAATCTGTATAGCTGTTTCTTCTACCTGAAATATGTATTTTAAAAGTGCCAGGGATAGAGGATTGCTTTATTCTTGCCATTTTAGTGGTATTTCCTGAGAAAGGGAAGGATAACCATATGTATTTTAACACTAAATATGTCTGCTGTTTAATTATCCATTACAAGATTGGCCATGACAATTAAATCACAGTTTATGTGATTACCTGCAAGTTGAATTCTCTTGTGAGCTTTTTTTGCTCCAGTCATAGAGAATGTACAGTAGAGATTTCTAATCAGAATTAGGCAGTCCCCTGCAGTTTAGCTGCAGAAAGACTGAGTGTAGCAGGATATTCAAGGCAAGGGATGGGGAGACTGTAGTAATATTGGGGATGTTTATACCTACTTCATGCAGCTTGAAATGAAAGGGAAAACACTTTGCATAATGGAACATAGCATATTAGCCAGGTTATTTCAGAGAATCAGTTATGCTTCTTTGCCAGTAAATTATGGATACTTTTGAATTTATTTGCTGGATGAAAGTAAGATGGATTATGCTTGAGCTGTAATTTTAAATAACCAAAGGTTACTTAAAACTAAAAGAACCAAACATTAAGTTTCAAGAAAGGTAATGGTAGTAACATGTGCAAATGTCTCAAAAATTATAGGAAGAGCTCTGTGAAGCAAGTGACAGAGTGAAATCACAGAGAATGTAGTGAGGAGGGAGAAAAATGATAGGAAATGAGAAATTGTGAAAAGAATCGGTTTTGTCTAAAATACTTCATTTCATACGTGGTTAGGGCTATGGCAGGGACTAGTGTGAACTGAGGGAGAAAGAGCTTGAAGGAAGCAGAGCATGGAAATCAGAAGCACAGGAGACCATTAAAAAAACACTTGAAACTCTGAATCTCAGTTTATCTCATCTCCTGGTTCTCTCACCTGCATCATTCTGCCCCCAGTGACCTTGCTTGGGGTGATTATTCTGCAAAGTTTCCCCTGACCTTAGTGTTTCCCATCACTAGGTTGTGCAGTGGTTGTGTATGTGGTTACCTGTCTGAAGAGTCTGGGAGGCATTGGACCAGATGAATAATACTGCCTATTGTAGCAGAAATGGGCATTTGAACTAGCACAGAGGAACAGCAAAGCCTTAGTGTGTGATACTGAATTGATGCAATATCCCTTTTGAGAGGTGTTATGATACAGTATTGGACAGAGAGAAAGAATCAGAGTTGTGGATTTTTTTTTTTCCAAAGTTATTCAGTCATCTAGGTAGGGTGTTACCTTTTTAGGAAAATAATTTAAAAGAACTGAAGAGTGAAATTAATTTCTGGTTCCAGAAAAAGGGACAAGAAAGCATGTTCAGCTTCAGAAAGGAAGCAATAAAACCAAAACTAAAAAGCATTTTTGTAAAGAACCTTATCTTTTTTTGCATTCAGGTAAAATGTTAGGTTTTTCCGAAGTCATTGCCAGAAAGATTGTGCAGGGACTGGAAAGAAATTTTAGAGTGAAAATCTATCCAACAGCTGCCCAACAGTGACAAAGTGTCAGAATAAGCATCGGTTCACATCATATCTGCTGTCAACCTCCGTCTTCTTGTGAACACTTCACTAATCTTTTGTATCCTGATGGAATTTAACAGCTTAGGGAACAGAGAGTTTGTGTAATATATGTGTAATTAGTTGTTACTTGGCTTCATGTTAATCCAGTGAAGTGCAGAACTTTTCAGCTTGTCTGGAATAGGTGATTTTGGATATTGTTAAAACCTGGCTCAAGTTCTTCACATAATTTCTTTGGGGATCAGTTCTACCAGGGGAAACATCTCCTGCAGTGACAGCAACTGTCCTGAAATGTCTACTGCTGCTCAGAGAGAGTACCTGAACCTGAGAAAGCTCATGCTGAGGCTGGGAACGGACACTCTGGCTTGTACTGAGTGATGCAGAAAAGGCTACATTAGCATCCTCATTTGTTCAGTCTGGAGGTAGATATAGCCTTGATAGTAATTCAAAGAGAAGCAGGGAGAAAGTAGTATTTTTAAATACAATTTCAAGATCTATGTATGTTAATGTGTCTCTCATTAACAATATTATCCTGTATTTTTTTAGTGTGTCTTTTACTTTAATTCAGAATAAATGAAGTTGTAATGTTAAAGTGAGGTTGCTGATGTGAGAATACACATTTAGATGAGTATTTTTTATTCTGACCTAATCATTAGTGTGCAGGAAATGATATCGTTGCATTTAATGAATAAACTTGGTTTAATGGGTAGTTAAAAAGCAAGAGTTGGTATGCTTAAGAGAATTGTTCTATACTGGTTTTAAATTGTTTTTTTAATTTTTTTTGTTTTCTTGGAGAAACACGAGTCTTCTAACTGACTAGGCTGAAAGGCTAATAAAAAATTGCAGTATAGCAATTATAGAAATTAAAAAAAAAAATTGAATACTTCCTTTGGACTCAAACACATAGAACATAGTATGCATCACTGGTTCTTTATTTTCATTTATGAACTAAGTTTCAGATAGAGAAGTATGTGATAATCTTGTTGACCTGTGAAAAGAAGTTTGTTAAAATGTTAAAAGGTTAAAAACTAAAAAGGCAGATATCCTGGTTGGAGTGTGTTATAGGCCACCCAAGCAGAATAAAGAGGCAGATGAAATATTCTATTAGCAGCTGGGAGAAGTCTCTTGGTAACTGACCCTTGTTCTCATGGGGGACTTCAACTTATCAGATGTTTGTTGGAAATACAATACAGCAGACAAGAAACTGTCTAGGAGGTTCCTGAAGTGTGTGGAAGAGAACTTTATAAAACAGCTGGTGAGTGAGCCAACCAGGGGAGGTGCCTGCTGGACCTGCTCTTTGTGAACTGGGAAGGACTGGTGGGTGACATGACAGTCAGACAACATGATGATCTATCTATACAAGGGGATTGAGTACACCTTCAGCAGGTTCACATATGACACTGAATTGGGTGGGAGTTTTGATCTACTGGAGGGTAGGAAAGTGAACAGAGGGATCTGGACAGGCTGGACTGACAGCCTGAGGCCAGTTGTATGACATTCAACAAGGCCAAGCGCTGGGTCCTATGCTTGGGTCACAACAACTCCAGGCAGCACTACGGGCTGAGGGAAGAGTGGCTGGAAAACCGCTCAGTGTAAAAGGACCTGGAGGTGTGCTGGTCAACAGCAGGTGAACATGAGCCAGCAGTGTGGCCAGGTGATTAAGAAGGTCAGTGAGATTCTGGCCTGCATCAGCAATTGTGTGGCCAGCAGGACCAGGGCAATGATTGTCCCCCCTGTACTTGGCACCTCAAGTACTGCACCTCAAATCCTGTGTTCAGTTTTGGACCCCTTGCTAGAAGAAAGACATTGAAGTGCTGGAGTGTGTCCAGAGAAGGACAGTGGAGCTGGGGAAGGGTCTGGAGCGTAAGTGTTATGAAAAGTGCCTGAGGTAGCTGGAGTTGTTTATCCTGGAGAAAGGAAAGCTCAAGGGAGATCTTATCACTGTCTACAATGACCTGAAAGGAGGTTGTAGCCAGATGGGGGTCAGCCTCTTCTCCCAGATAATAAGCAATAGAACAAGAGGAAACGGCCTCAAGTTGAGCCAGGGGAGTTTTAGACTGGATATTAGGAAAAACTTCTTCACAGAAAGTGTTGTCAAGCACTAGAACAGGTTGACCATGAAAGTGGTGGAGTCACCATCCCTGGAGGTGTTTAAAAGACGTGCCAATGTGGCACTTGGGTACAGGGTTTAGTGATGGACTTTGCAGTGCTGGGTTAACAGTTGTACTGATAAAAAGTCTATCTCTGTCTTTCTTATAGACCCCCTGTAAGTACTGAAAGACTGCAGTGAGGCTGCCCTGGAACCTTCTGTGGTCCAGGCTGAACAACCACAGTTCTCTCAGCCTATATTTGTAGGAGAGAAACTCCATCCATCTGATCACTTTTGTGGTCTTCCTCTGGACCCACTGCAACAGGTTCATCATAATGACCAGTCTTGTAGTCTTTGAGTTTAGCTCCCTCTGACTGTGAAACCTCAGGAAGTTTTTCCCCCTGTTAATTAATTACTCATGGATTGCTTTTGTAAGTTCAGAGGGGCAGTCAGTCTCTAGGATCCCTTTCCAGCTAGCAGTCATGGTGGAAAAATGTGAAATTTTTTTTGGTGACTGACATGTGAGTTTGAGTTCACTTTCCTCCTTCTGCTAGGAGCCTATGAAATGAATGCTGGAGACTCTGGAAATCAAACCTGTGGGTCAGTGAACTTGCTACGAGACTCCTGCTATTTTCTGGGTGAGCAGTTGCCATTACAGCTCTGAAGAGATAGTGTAGTTTGGAATAAGGCCTTCCAGTAGCAATTTATGTTTGTTAAGATTCCCAGAAGCAGAACATGGCAGAACTTAACACAGAAAATATATTCCATGTTATAATATAATTCCATATTATAATAACCATAGGATTAACAGATATGTGCTGAATGAGCATTTCTATTACTGGTTCAGATTCAAGTGCTGTCTGTTTGTAGGAATTCAAGAATGGGAAATCTCCAATGAAGGGAAAAATTGCCTTTAATTTTCATCCTTCAAAGCTCTTAATAAAGCGTTATATTAAAACCATCTAATTGCAAATGAGGACAAAAGAATCTGAAATGCCCTCTGCCTGACCTGGCAGTTGTTGATGTTAAATATCAAAAGATGGCTTGATAAGCACTACACAGACACAGAAGCTTAATTAGTTTAGAAGAATGAGGAAGTTTTGTCTTTGTGGCAGTGAGGTAATACTTGCAGCCACATATCTCCTTTTGTATTTTTCCTGTTGCTCATCACTCATTTTAAAAATTGATTTAATTTTTGAAACTCTTCTTGGTTTAAATTTTGCATTCCCCACCAGATCAAGTTACAGTCCAAGCTCAGATATTTTTCTGGAGGAAAAACATCAGCAGTGGAGGCTTTAAATTATGCAAAGAAGATGTATAATGTATTTTAATTAAATAGGAATGAAAATTTTCTCTAAAGGTGCACCTTTTTAGGGACCTCTTTGTTCCCAAGTGTAAAATTACTGCTTTGGGATTTCTAATGTAGGAAAAATAGAGCCATGTGGGATGGATTGGCGTGGGATCAATGACAAGTCAGGAAGTGAATGTCAGTGGGTGACTAGGAGGAAAGGAATGGTTTCCCTATAGAAAATAATATGCCAGCAATTCAAATATATTAATTTGTTTGCTAATTCATGGATGAAATATGTTTTTTTTTTCATGTCACATTATTTAATTTGAATAGTAAATATTCAGCCATTTAAAAAGCAATTTTGTATGACAAGCAGTAGCTTTTACAGTGCAGCCTTGTTGCACTGAGACTGTTTTGTCTATATTAGATTTGACATAAGTGTTAACTAGAGATGACAGGCTTGTTTAATTAACAGTGCCATATGGTTGATCAAACATAACCTGCGTGTCTACTGAAAGATAGGCTGAACTGTGGACTTTATTCTACTGACTGCATTGATTAGATCTTCATTACTTAACTTCATTAGAGAAGCTTAGATGTTTTGTTTAGATGTAGATATACAATATGAAGTGTCTTAATCTTGAACTACATCCCATATTGAGTATCTGAGATGAGTGTACAGTTCTCCTGACAGACATAGGGAAAGTATGCTTATCTAGGAGCATGTATGTACCTTCAGCTTACGTTTTAATGATGTAATAGGATCTGTCAATGATGATGAAATTCAAGGTGGGAAGAACAGCATGTGAGCCTGCTACTTGGTTTTACCGCCTTGCCTGGAAATTTTATCTGCGTGCCTAAAAACTTAAGTGGGAACTCACTGAGTGTATTCTTCTGAGTGCTATATAGTACACGTAAAAGGCAATCTCTCCAGCAAACTTCATGCAGCAATGGTTGCAACACCTGTAGCTTCACTTTGAAGTGGTAGCAAGCCCAGCAAATTAGATTGACTATAGTTCAAGCACAAAACACTATATTTAGGGAAAACAGTGCTTAGTGCGCCTGGCCATCTTTCTTGTCAGAAAAATGGAAAAGAATGTGGGACTGCATTCTGGTAGTCATGGACCCAAGCTTTTCTGCCAGGAATGCTGAGCCTGAGTGCTGGGCATGAGCGTGTGTGTCAGTAGGTTTGTCTGATGGAGGCTGACAGTGCAGGCATACCTAACAGAAACAGGAGACATATCCTTGGATTCTGAACAATTCTGTTACAGAAAAATTCATGTTGCCTATGTATTTTCACCTGGACACCACGAATTTCTCTTGACAGTTTTTCTAACCTATAAATATTGTTTTATATTCCAGCACTTGATGCTGTTTTCCAACCAAGGCAAGTACTTTTCAGTAATTAAACATTTCTGTTGGGTACATAAAAACACTGTGACTGTCCAGGTTGTAAAACATTATTCTAGAATAATCTTATTTATAAAAGCACCTAGATTTTGGAAATTGGCTTTGAAAGAGGGGAGAAAAGTAGGTTTAGGACATAAAATGTAATTGATTCTCCCTCTATTTCCAGGTGCTGCCATTGGAAAACAGAATGAAGGACACAACACGTTTCCCACAGGCATTGAACATTGGGATGGGAATAGTCATGGCCTTGTACATTTCACTAGCCACTCTGGGATATCTGCGCTTTGGGGATGCAGTCAAAGGCAGCATAACTTTAAACCTGCCACAAGATAAATGGTAAGTGTGTATGTGACTTAAAAGGAGTAATCTACAAGGCGGGAATGTTGCGAAGTTTGTTCCATGCCTCAGTGCAGCGTCAGACTTACGACTGATAGGTGCTCAGACTTCTAATATATACTGTGTCTGTGCCTTCTACAGTAGACCTGTGGTGCTAGCCAGCAATTTCTTGCATATTAAAAGGCCTTGGATATGGAGACAGATCAATGATCTTTATTATAAATTATTCCATCTCTAGCGGGAACTAGTTCCAGAACTATTGAAGGGGACAATATGCAGTTTGCAACCAGCTATAATGCAGTTCTGAAAACTGCTCCTTTTACCTTGGATATCCTGGTAATAAAGTGTCCTTTTTTAATACAATCACTGAGCTTAGCAGGTAAAAACTGGAATAGATCAAAAGCTGAACAGATTTGTAGTTCAAGTCCATGGATAATATATAATAATGGCTTCCTATCAGGAAAGTGAAACTTAACGCTTGCCAGTGTCTCAAGGATATTATAATTTTTATTTAGCTTTTTTTTAATGCTATGATTGCTCCACATGTCACATGCTGAAAAATCAGTGAGGACTCTTTCACCTGGTGCATTGTTAGTTCTGTATCTATCTATGGATGGATATATGCTCTAACTATTAATTTAAAGATAACTCTTAATTTTTTTAATACTTCTATGTCTGATGGTCCTAAAATTAGTTATATGAGCAGTGCACATATGAGCAGTGCACAACTGCTTGCATCTACTTGTTCAGTATCTGTTGTGGCAGCTTACTGAAGTAGTAAAATCTCAAATTCTGTGAAAAAAACCCCTACTTTGATGAACTGAACGTTGACTCCATTTTTACTATTTGCAAAAGAGGAGAATGCGTGTAAAGAATGTTCTTAATTTTTAAGGTGTTACTTTTTCACTTTTCATTCCTTGGAATCAGTATGAGCCATGCATTTATAATATTCTTAAGAAGTTTTGTTTAATTGCCTGGCTGATTCCAATGTTTAATACATGAAAGTATAATAAAATGTGTCTTGAAGGATGAAATTTTTTTTAGTTGCTTGATGTTTCGTCTACTTCTTGTTGCTTGTTTGCTTGTTTTGTTTTATACTGCTGTTGTAAAAACTGGGCCTCAATTTTTTTTCCATTTTACAGGAGGTTGTTTTGGGGGTTTTGTGATTTTGTTTTGTTTTCCTGTTTTTCCTGTGGTTCTGTTTTTTGGGGATATTGCTGTCATATATATTTATATCCTTTCATTGTGTACAAACATACACAAGAATTTAGAAAGATCAAGTGCAAGGCAGGGCAATCCCAAGCATAAGTACAGGCTGGGAAGAGGATGGATTGAGACTAGTCCTGGGGAGAAAGTCTTGGGGGTGTTGGTGGAGAAAAAACTTAATATGACCCAGCAATATGTGCTTGCAGCCCAGAAAGCCAACTGTGTTCTGTCCCAAAAACAGGGTGGCCAGCAGGTTGAGGGAGGTGATTATCCCCCTCTACTCTGCTCTCGGGAGACCCCACCTAGAGTGCTGCATCCAGCTGTGCTGTCCCCAGCGCAAGAAGGATGTTGACCTGTTGGAACAAATCCAGAGGAGAACCTAAAATATGCATAGAGCTGGAGCACCTCTCTTATGACATGCTGAGGAAGCTGGAGCTGTTCAATCTGGAGAAGAGAAGGCAGTGGGGAGACCTTAGAGCATGTTTCAGTACCTAAAGGGGGCTTACAAGACTGCTGGAGAGGGACATTTTGCATGGGCATGTAGTGATAGGACAAGGGGGAATCACCTTAAGGTGGAGGAGGGCAGGTTTAGTTTAGGTATTAGAAAGAAATTATTTGCTATAAGGGTGGTGAGGTACTGGAACAGGTTGAGCAGAGTTTGTGGATCCCCCATCTCTGGAAGTGTTGAAGCCTAGGCAGGATGGGGCTCTGAGTAACCTGATCTAGTGGAAGGTGCCCCTATCCATATCAAGGCAGTTTGAACTACCTGATCATTGAGGTTGCTTCCAACCCAAACCATTCTCTGATTCTATGACATTAGAAAAACCCAGTAATCTTCAAATGTTTAATGCATCCATTCTGTCAATGTGATGCATCTGAAAGGGAAAACACTTCTATTTCAGATATTTCATGGCAGTGCTTATTTGAAAGAGTAGTGAAAAGTTTGGTTTAAATGGTAGTTTTGGGTTTATTTGTGCCTTAAGAGAAGTACTCTTAAAAAACAAGGAGTGAGAGGAATGTGGAATAAGGTAAGGTTGCTACTCACTGTTGCTTTTTATTGTGCTCATGGAAGCAGCATGATGAACTTTGTCAGACTGCAGGGATGCAGAATAGAGCTGTTCACATATGAGGTTTCCAATAGCTCTTGGCTACGGTGCAGATGTGAAGATATTTATCCTGATGCCTTTGCAGGACTAACACGTAGGAAGAGATAATAAAAGAGATGGAAACTGGTGCTCTGTAGGGTAGGAAATTGGCATTATAAGTGTAATAACCTCAAAGCTACTCAGGGCACATATCTATAGTTAACAAAGTCATCTGTTTTTGTCTTACCCTGGATAGTACCCCAGAGCACCAGACAAAATTAGGAGAAGCAGCTTCTCGGTGCACTCAGGGGTTGTGATGTAGGATGCTGTTGCTGTGCAGTACTGTGGGTCTGCCTGGTAGTACTGAGGGGCAAGTGATTGCAATTAACTGTGCTAGCAAAACAAATTTCCAGTGAACCATATGACAGTATTTTGCTATATGGTCCTCACATAAAAAGCCAGTAAGTTGCCAGTCTGAACTAGAGAAATGCAAGGAACAGAGGATTTTTTTATAAAAAGATGGTCATGTGAAAGAGTCTGGAATGTAGCTAAGCAGTGAAACTTGGCTTATGTGTTTACTTCCAGCTGGACAACCACTGCTTAAAAATAAGCCTTTTCTGATAAAGAAAATGAAATTAAAATTCTGCAGCTTTCTGAGTTTTATTTGATGTCCTCACAGATGAATTGACTAGAAGGCATACATAGGCTCTAGACTGGTTAAGTTCTTAAGTTTAATTTAAACAGAGGACTGCTCATATTCTTAAAAACATTCTGCTAGATTAGTGCGTTTGGAGAAATTACTTAGTGCAGTTCTAGTTTAGATAGTGTTTGGTAGTACAAATTGTCACTCAGCATAATATATTACTTAGAATATGTCAAAAATGGACTTAAAGGGTAGTTTTCAGCTTGGTTTTGCTGATCTTTAACAAGTTTTTTCTGGAATTAAAGAATTCGGGTTTACTGCATTAAATAACATTTCTTTTTTGGCATACAGCTAGATGCTTGGAATCTTAGTAATTATTGTCACATACACCATCAGTTTGAACCGAGTCCTGCAGTATTTGCAAATGTAGATTATGGAAAATTGTGCTTGGTAGAGTCCTGGGCTCGGGTCTCATCACAGAATGGTTTCGGTTGGAGAGGACCTTTAAAGATCATGTGTTCCAACCCCTCTGCCATGAGCAGAGACATCTTTCAAAAGACCAGGTTGCTGCAAATTCTGTCCAACCTGCCCTTGAACACTTCCAGGGATGGGGCATCCACAGCTTCTCTGGGCAACCTGTGCCAGTGCCTCACCACCTTCATTGCAGAAATTTTCTTCTTTGTCCTTGGTTGGTTTCTTGTCTTCTTGAGACTGAATCTTAAGGTTCTTTTCATCACCTATTCTTTGTTAAGACATATATGACAGTCTTTGTGCAGCAGTTCCCTTATGTGTGTCCCAAAGGTTAACTACGATACAAACACTATAGTATATTGAAGATCAACAAGACTTTACACAGTACTAGTTCAAATGAAAGCTTAGTATAATTAATTCCCTGCTTGGTCTAGTTGTATTGTTATGCAAGTTATGTTACACTACTTTCCAGTGTTTCTTAACAGAGGTACAATGAAATCTACAATGTGAAATTGAAAAGAGGCTTAGCACATATGAATGATTTACATTTTTATTAAAAGGGAGGCTAAGGACCCATCTTTATCTGATTGTAATGTAATACTAAATTACCAGTGAAATCACTTCACTAATATAAAAATTGTTTTTTAATTTGGAATGTTTTAATCCTCATAGAGCTATAGAAAATTAGTTGGTGTAATGGAGACACTTACTTTGAACAAATGTGTATTTAAAGCTTTGAATCCTATGTCTGAATATCTTTTAAAAATTGTTTTTGTAGAGCTTTGGGGTGGTCTGAAGCCTGAGGATTAGAGGTGAATTGTGGGTAGCTGGTCAGTTTTTCTTTTTGTAACCAGCTAAAATCCATCTAAGCTTCTGGAATAAGGACAGTCATGCAGAGCTGATAGAAAAGTGACTCTTTTTTTTCCTTTAAATTTCTAAAAGCTGCTCAGCAATCAAAAAGAAGTGTATCACAAAAGCAGTGGCTTCTAAACTAGCTACACCATTATGTTACCACATAAATTGATGTAATAGTTTTTCTATCCATTTGAATATGCCTTTGGGGCTTCATTGAGTTGTGTACAGTGATGGTCAAACCTTTGATACAGATCATTTAGGACCTGTTAGACAAAATGTATTTTTAGTTGAAGTGTATTTTTCTATTTTTTCTTCATATAATAATAGAGTCATAGAATGTATATATGTTTATATACTTTTAATTCCTTTGGTGTATTTGTTCATCTAAGAAAAAACTGATTGGTTTGTTGTCAGTCTTTCAGTATTATAAAGAGTGGAAAATTTGATGACCTAGCTTGTAGCTGGGAGATGAGAAACACCTAAGACTGGACTGAAAGGGTGATTCAAGTTTACCAGCTGTATTCCTCTGCTCAAAACCAGTCCGGTGTTAAAAAACATCACTGCCTGTGTGTTCAACACATCCTTCAAAATGTTGAAGGAAGGACGATGGAGGCATCCTGTTGTGATGGGAAAGAGCTACGCTGTATAGATAAGAATTTTGCCATGCTATGCCATTTGGCCACAGGACAAGGGGCCAAAAGCAGTCCTGGCTGGACTTTATTGACTAGTACAGATACAGACTTTGATACTCAAGAGAGAACATTTTGAGTGACCCCTGCCAGGCTTTGAGAGATACGGAGATAGGAATCCTATTTGCTCTTTCCCTAATCTTGCTGCTGTTTTTTCTTTTCTTATTTATGCATATTGTCTTTGCATCACTTGAATCTCTTTTTAAGGATTGAAGCCAAAAAAAGAGGTATTCAGTGCCTTGATCTGCTTGGCATAATCTTTTGTTAAAGAGTTTATGAGAAATACTCCCTTTCTCATTTGTGAACATACAACACCCCATGGCAAATGAACCAAACCCTTACCTCATGTTTTAATAATGTCCTTGCATTCTGAGAAAGAAAATCATAGGAAGAGACTCATGCAAGCACACCTATGACAAATGTCCATAGTTTATGCAGCATGGATTTAAAATGCATCTAAATTTAAAACTGCTGGTAATGTGGATGATTCTTTGTCACTTGTTTACTCAGCCACAAGTAACTGTACTAGGGGTGTCTGTGCTTCACATTTATTGTAGGGTTTATTCTAGTTGGCTTATCCTCTGCAATTTTTTAAGCAGTTGTAATGTTATAATCATGTTTGTTGGGGGAAAAATATATATTTCACACACAAACACACACACACACATATACATAGGCTTAGTGCCATTAGCAATCTAATTTTTTTATGAAGAGTTTGCAACTTACTTGTATGTGTGTAAATGTTTTCAACAGGTTATATCAGTCCGTAAAAATTCTGTACTCCTTTGGGATTTTTGTGACCTATTCAATTCAGTTCTACGTCCCTGCGGAGATTCTCATTCCATTTGTCACCTCCAGAGTGAAGCAGAAGTGGAAGTTACTCAGTGAGCTTGTAGCGAGAGCGCTATTAGTCTGCTCAACCTGTAAGTATGTGCAGAACATCCATAAAAAGAACTTGCTGTTACATTTGATTGAGACCTACTTATTTAAAATGTTTTGTTGTTTATTTTTCCAAAGGCTAGCAAACCTGAAATTTTGTTTCAACAATTCACTGTTTCGACTTACAGGAACAAGTTAATCTAATGTTGTATTTGTATTTTTACCACACTTGTTTTATAGGTGTGACAAATTATTTGACAACCATATCTTTTGCCAATAATACACTGAAGATGCCAACTTGAATATAATTTTTTTTTTCAAATGAAAGGTTTTAAGTGAGATGCACGTTGCTGATGCATGTTTATGTGATCTGCAGTATGTGTTAGTTGTGGAGAAGTCCTTTCTCTGTTTTGCTGATCCGAGGATGAAGTGTAAAGGTGTGCTGGTCTGTATCCATAACACTGCACTGGCAAACGTAGATGCCTGGTCCCAGAGTTCTTGAAGGGCCATTTATTGTAGAGGGTAATGCTCCAAAGTAGTTTTGCATCTCTGCCCTCACTGCCTGGTACTCCTATTGTTTTTCTCTCATCGCCCAATCTTCCCATCCCTTCCTACTGTGTCCCTGCTTTCTCACAGCTAGTTGAGATATCACAGATGTAGTAGGAGTCAGCAGTGCTTCTGGAATGGTGAGTATGGTCTCATCTAGGAATCAATACTCCTGAGGACAATGAACTGTGGAGGAAGTTTAGCTTTGTCTTTACAGCTCCCATCTGAAGTGCTGAATAACATAGGATGCTTTTCTAAATGATGTGATAAAAAAAATTGCGTTACAGTACAAAGTTGGCTTCTCGACTCCGCTATTTGTGCTGAAATGAGCTGTTGTTGCCTCAAAAACATTCACAACTGCTAAACAAGCAAAAAAATGTTAAACCTTGTTTTTTAGGGCGAAGTATTGGTGAAAGAGTTTTGGTTTGTTGTCTCTGTTCTTTTGGTGAATGCTGACTAGTAGCTCATGTGCTCAATGGCAGCACATAATTGTTGTCAAAGAAAACTTGATCATCCAGTGAGACCTTCTTAAGGTTAAGCCTGTTGAGAAAGAGTTTAATGTTAGTGCGATTTAATTGCTACAGTAAGCAAAGGCAAATACCATCAGTCTAATAAATTACTGCTCTGAAAATATATCTGCCATGTGAAATTAAAGGAAAAAACAAACAAACCCTAAAAGTCTTCATCAATAATGAAGTGTCTATCCCCTGAAGCACCATATAACCTGTGTTGTACTTCAAGTGAGCAAGGTGTTAAGATTGTAGATGAATAGTTCTTGTAATACATGATAGTTATCTAGAATGCTTCAAGGTCCAAAATGCTTTTTTATTGTTTCTCCAGGACACTAAAAGATCACCAGTAAGATCTCCAGTCCCAACTACACCTTGCTTTTATGAGGCCCTCATCTTCCACTCACTCTCTATTGCCCTTTATGTGCTCCTTATCAGCTGCCCTGGTAACAATACCTCAATAGATTTGTAAAGCTAAGAATGTCGTAGATCCAAACTTTGTCTGCAGCCCAAGGTTTTAAGAGTTTGTAGGTCAAAGATATTTTATGTATGTGTCTAATGAGAAGAGCCAGTGTGAATAGGCTTAAAGGGACATTTCCCTGTTTGACTTAGGGAAATAATAAATGACTTTGTGATATTCAACCATAGGGTTTTTTGTGGCTTTTTTATTATTGAGCTTTTCAATTACTGAGTAGTCTGGAAAGGGAAAACTTGGGAAGTCTCCAAGAAAAGAAAGTGGAAAAAGAAAGAAAACTAGCTATAGATATGTAAAGATATATATATATATATATATGATACAGCTATCTATATAAAGATATAGCATTAGAATCCTATATATTTCTTTGAAAAAATGTGTAGTGAAATTGGACATGGTTTATACCATTGAAATTTATCTGTGATACGAATCTCTAAAATGGACCTCCTGAAGTGTTATAGGTGTTACTGGGATATTTGAGGATATTAAATTGTCTGCTGCAAGACACAGAAAAGTAAAATTAAAAGTTTGCTCTTAAATGTTTGATATTTGCCAGGCTGTTATGTGATAAGTTACATTTATCCTAATTGTCATTTCTGTTTGGTTTTTTTTAAGTGGTTTCTACAAATTGTATGCCCACAATACATATTTATAATACTTTTTCGCCAACAATTGTATAAGCTCCCATGCTAACAGTCATCTTCTGATTGTCATTTTTCATTGAAGCCCTGGTTTTAAACAAAATTTATTTAAATAGCTTCACTTTTCACTTAGCTTCACTTTGTCTAAGTGCAGAACATAGTTCCTAAAATGATTCAGAAAGTGTTTCTTTAATGGAAAGAAAAAATCCAAAACCTTTTAAATTGAATTTTAAAAATTAAATGGTTTTGGTATCAGTGACGGAATATGTTGTAATGTCTGGACCATTCAGAGGTCATACACTGATTAAAGGGAATCTACTTGCTTGAAAATAATTCTCTGAGAAATTTCACCTATGTTGCTATAATGCATTAGCTTTTTGAGAGAAGACTTGAAAAATCAGTTATTACTGATTGGTGGGGCTTTTGCATTACGCAAAAATGATGTAGTTGTTTTATTGTTGCAGTATTTGAGAAATTTTGGGAAAAGGAGACTCCTGAGGGGATTTTTGGTTTTGTTTTTCCTGGTCTGAAAAGGTTTGTTTTAAGTAAGGACTTGGCAAATGCTGGAGATGTGATGTGGACCCAAAAGCCATATGAGTTCCTTAGGGCTTTTCATTATTTACTTGCTCACTTTTGGACACTTAGCATTGCAGGAAAATTATCACAAGTATCTTTTGCATTGTTGGGTTTGCATGTTCTGCTTCCTCTGCTTTTGTTGCACAGAAGAGATTTTGTCTGAAGCATGCTGTTGGAAATACACTTGATCCCTAGTATCAGCAGTCCTGGCCAAGCCTTCAGGCTTGGGGCAGAGAGGAATGTACCCTTGGGAAGTGCATGTCTGGCCTGAGTAATTGTTGCTCTGCAAGTAGGTCACTCTTAGCTTGCTGAGCCATTCTCAAGGAGCAGTGAGATCATATGGACTCTTTCTAGAAAAAAATTGGTAATTAAAAGTATTCAAAAGACTGCTTTTACCATGTTGGAAAGGAAGTTGCAAATACCTTTAAGAACAATGTTCACAGTGGCTGTCTGAAATTTCACATCTGTTCTTACCAGCTTTTTCTAGAGTCTGACACTCCATTATTCAAGGTAAAAGTAAATACTAAAGAATATTTTTGCTGGGAGCGTACTAGACTGGCAAAACCATGCTTTTCCTTTGGTTATAGCCTCTTGCTGGTACTTCTTGAATGAGGACACAGTGAGTGCAAAAGACTTGGCAGACTTTGTTCTTACTGCTTTTTTTCCTTCCTCCAATTTAGAGTTAAAATAGCATCTTAGTATTGCATGGGTAAAAATGTGAGTCAGATACTTCTGAATTTTAAGAAAAAGGAGGGAAATGGGGAGTTTCTGCTGTGTTTGATACTGAAGACTTCTTTCTGTTTCATTTGCAAGAGACATATTGTATTTTGGATTTTGGATTTCACTCTATGTGAATTTTGGATTTCACTCTTCGTGGTGTAGGACGTTGGAAGATCCCACCATACTTCATAAATCTTGACACTAAGGCATTGTTTTACAAACTCAGATGAGCACCTTGGGCACTGAGTGGAGGGATGTGCTAGGCTTGGGAAAAAAGTCCAGCCCAGAACTGGAGATAGGTTTAGTAGTTGTTGAAGGCAGATGGGAGCTAGACTTGTACCTAGCTAGGCAGAGATAGGATTGAAAATTGGACTAAGCATCACTGTGGTGGGCAAAGTTAGAAATTAGGAGCACATACAAATAGAAGGAATAGGACAAGAGCCACAGTGGAATTTGAAAAGTGCTGAGAACAGATATGCAAGTGCAGTATTTTGTGGATTCTCACTAGTCACCTTTGGGTTCTGCTTAAAAGTTCATCACTACAGGAGCGCTCCTCGTAGGTGCCAAGGGATCTCCATCAGCTGCCTGTCTTGCAGTCTCTGCCTCATGACTTGCCAGTTTGTCCTTTGTTGGGTCAGTTCAGCTCACTGGATCAGTTACAGACGCTCCTTGTAAGACATAAGAGGACAGAAGATCTGATTGTGCTCAGACAGTACAACCACATCCTCATGGTTGCCGTAGGTTCTGTTACTGTTGCATATGCATTTTTATTTGGTGTAAATGCTTTTCATTTGGTTTTCTCACAGGTTTTGCTTAGTGTTTGTGCTATTTGAATGTCAGATAACTTCAATACTTTGAAACATTTGTCAGGGTGGAATTTTAATAATGTTGAAAGTATGGAGCCTTTTGAAAAGGGTCCATACTTTCTTAAAACTACGTTTTTAAAACACATCATTCCAAAAATAGTTTGGATCTGTGTTTGCTGCATCTGCTTGGGTAAAGGCTGGGCATCACACCCATGGTTCAGCCCTTAGACAAGCCTCTTATGTAGTAAGATTGTGGCTCCAGGATATTTGGATTAATAGTTAAAGTGTAAAGCTTTTTTAGTTTGCTTCTGAACGAACTGGACCATCCTGGATGAATTTTTAAAAGATTTGTTAATATTGTTACATAGAATGATGTAAGTTTTATCTTTGAGAGTCCAGTTTGTCTGGGAGAACAAAAAAAAAGCCTTTTACTCAAGTAAGTTCTGTTCAGTACATTGCTTGAAATAAACTGCCATTGTATCATGAGAGCTTTTCATTCTTCCCTTACTTACCTAGTACTGAGATCATGGTGAGTCTAGGAGGGGAGAATTTGGAGAGGTTTTGTTGAGCTTAAGCAAGTAATTCGCCTGTGCTATCAGCTTCAAAATACACCGAGCATTTGGAAATCAAGAGATCTGCCAAGTATTAGTCAGTATTGATGCGAAATGTCATCAAACATACTCAGTTCTGTTGATGCCTTACAGTAAAAATTGTGGTTAAAAATTTAGGATGGGGCAAGAATGTAACTTTCCAGTAGAATGGAAATGTAAATATCTTTCTTACTGTCTAGCAAAGGCTTACTCATGGCTTTTGACCAAAGGGCACTGAAACTAAATGTGCTTGCTGGATGTGTTGGAAGGAGTATGGAAAAAAATAAGTAGTATTGAGAAAATATTTAATCTGAAATAGTGGCAGCAAATCCAAGAAGAAGTAAAGGAATAAAATATAAAAGAACAATTTAAGCATTAGTTTAATTTTTAAACAATAAGTTGTGTTTAATTTATTAGTTTAAAGGTAGTAGTGAAAGAGGTTTTTTTTTTTGTGAGTTGGTAAAAGCTGCTGAAGAACATCAGAAAATATAATGAAAATTGGAGTTGAGCATTATTTTTTTCATCTACACAGGAAGTATAGATTATTATTTTTTAATAGCTTAATTTAGGGCTGTATGCCTGTAGCCAGGGTTCTCCCGTTAAAATGAAAATGAAGAAATATTACATTTGCATGTGAATGTGGAGATACCTTTGAATTGTCAGTTGTTTTGATTATTAGCTTGAAATGAAAGAAATTTAATTGAAGGGCTGATCCAGCTGGGCATGAATGGAGCTGTTAGTGAGCTGCTTGCCATCAAGTCTGAGCTTAGTGTGTAATTTTACCAGAGGAGAATAAATGCAGTATTCAGTTAAATTTATCAGTTACACTTTTCTAAATATTTCCCCATTTTAACTGTACCTGGTTTTAGGAGAGAACAGTTCTTCATGCTGAACAATTAGACACAAGATAAGATGATGTTTACCAGATGTCTTACTCTAATTAATGACATTGTGCCAATAAAATACTTGTTTTGAGGAACTGCAGGAGAGGTAACATGAAGGAGTTTTAAGATCTATATAGATAGGATAAAGTGATAATAATTTATATAGACGTGTCTTATATATCAGGTGTTAGACACAGATTTTTTTTTGAATAACAATTTGCTCATTTTAAAGGATAATGACAGAAAAATTGAATAGTTAAATTTGTGAATTAAGAAACTTCACAGTGGGATTTAAAATATTTGTGTGGACTGCTAACAGGCTCTTCAAAGTGGATTTAAACAAAAAGTAATTGTTTATGAATTTTCAAAGGAATAAAGTGAAAAGTGAAATATTTGATTAATTCAGTTAATTTTTTTTCCAGTATGTAGTGGGTTTTTGGTCGGTGGTGTTTTTTTAGTGTTTGTTTTGTTGGTTTTTTTTTTTTTTTTTTTTTTTTTTTTTTTTTAATATGGATAGCTGGTGAACATAATTCTTACTTCCTAGTAGAAGATCCTGTGCTGTGGTTTTGAGAGATGAGAATAGGTAATATCCTGAGGCATGAGAAACAGATTTGTGAAATCAGTTTTTTCCAACCTTTTTGAATATCTTTCCAAGAAGAATAAATCTCTTAATTTCAGGGTTATATCCTGATTATGGTTCCTTTACTTTGATGTGCCATTATGAATTTTGTCACATCTTGCGAGTTGCTGCTGGTGTAGTCATCAATTTATGTACATATAATAAATAATGTTCCTTTTAATAGTCCAAATATTAATCTTTTAACCTGATTTTAATATAGATGTCTACGGTTTATAATTAATGATTAGATGTTATGCATTATTTGAGTGGTGCTAGAAGTTTTTCTTATTGCTGGCCGTTCTAGAGGCATTAACTTGTGAATATATTTCCTAGATATAACCATAGGAACCAGCAGAATGGTCTGTGTTAGCATTCATCATTGCAAATTTTTATATTTTAAAAGCCTTATGTAGAAAGTTAAGGTTGTGAAGTAAATTCCTGAAAAGTTAAGACTTGCTTTATCTCTTTTGTTTTGTTTAATTGCTACAATGTAGGTTAGACTTCTTTCTGTTCAGGTGTTAATTAGGATCCTATGAGTAAATTTAGATTTTGAAGTGCAGTTCTTTTGCAAAAAAATTTTGTAGCTATGGGACAGGAAGGAAAGTATGGGCTTGAATACCTCACCGGAGGTGTTCAAGAACTGTCTGGATGCCATCCTGTGCCTTGTGCTCTAGAATGACCCTTCTTTAGCAGGGAGGTTGGACCAGATGACCCACTGTAGTCCCTTCCAACCTGACCCATTCTGTGACTCTGTGATTCTGTGTTTTGTGATTGAGGTGAAAAAATTTTGAGATTTGTAATAAGAAAATTTAAAATATCAATAATATTTTTGTCATAAAATTTGTTTGGTTTTTCCTTTTGAGACATTTGTTTCACTATTTAAAGAAAGCCCCACATTTAAGAACAAAATCGTTTAGCAATGCATTTATATTTTCTGAAGCAGTTGTTCCTCTTCTGGGGCAATAATTTTTAGCATTTTAAAAAATACTTAAATTAATATTTTAGTTATTGCTATTAAAAAAAACAATTTATGATTCCTTTTTGCAGTCTCCTTTGGAAATTGTATTCACTTACGGTGTAGTGCAAGTTGGAGATTTATAATACCATTGACAATGTAAACCTGCATGTCAGTCCCTCCTCTGAAGATCTGAGGTCACACGTGGCATAAATTGCAAAGCACTGTGTGGGTTAAAAGTCCTCTAGTTTAGCTGCAGAACTCTATTCTCTGTATCTCTACACCTGCAGTGGTCATGCTAGCCAGACTTCTTGTAAGCAGCAGAGAGGAATGGATGCATGGAAGTGCACAATTTGTCTGATCGAGTTTATATAGTTGCTTCTGGACAAGTTGAACTGGGCCAAAGAAGTGCTTATTTTCTTCTTTAGAATGTTTGAAGGAATGTAGATGAGAAATACATCCAGCATTTGATATGATGAATTGTGCAGGTTTGGGTTGGCTCCCTGCCAAACCCAGCTGTTGGCCACACAGACTCCCCCCTCCCGAGAGAGAAGGGGAAAAAGAACCCAAAGACAATTGTAGTAAAAGTGTATATATATATATATTCAAATATATTACAATTATATACAATCAAACACTATGAACATACAGAATAAGAATCCCAAACAAATCCAAAAGGGAAAGGGGGGAAAGGGAAAAGGGACAAAAAATTGGTAAAACCAAAACAAAACAGACACACACACTTGTGAACTCATGGAAACGCTCAATAAGTAACTAACACAATAAATTCTTACCAAACTTCCCTCAAGAGAAGTTCCTTCCCCTCCATGCAGTTGGGACAACAGTTTCTCCGATAACCCTCAGCTCATATAGATAAGAGCTAAGGTGACACAGAGACCTGATGTCCTCCAAGCAAATGAAAGGAAGAGAGAGAGAGAGAAAGGAAACCTTCCTTCTGTCTTTATATACACCTGATTATGTGAAGGAATGGTGTGGAATACTCCCTTAGTTATGACCCTGTTACCAGGGAAGGCCCTAGACCAAAAACCAAAAAAACTAAACCACCACATGAATCCTCCTCAGGAAGAGTGAGGTCATGCTGAATATCATGCTCAGTTTCCTGCAGCTTAATCCTCTTTTCCCTTTCTAACAATAATTTTAAAACTAATCAAGCCTACTTTTATTTTTTGTTCCACTTTGTTTTCCATCTGTGTGCTTAAAAATATAATGAAAGGGGGATACAAAATTTTCTTGTCTAAATTACAAATACATATATATATTTTGTAGATCATGGAAAGTGAACTTTGCTTGTAACATTTCAATAATTCATACATTTGTGTCTCTCCATTATTTTAGCCCATTATATCTCCATGCATGAACTGGCTTAGAAGAGAAGGTAATTTGTTGGGTTTCTTCAAATGTCACACACGAGCCAGTGATTTTCTGTCATGCTTTTTGAGTGGAGCAGCTATTTTTGTATGTACCCCTTATGCATTTTGCATCTATTCGATGCTTCATGGCCTTGAAATTTCCTTTAAGGTCCAAATATTCCTAAGGGGTAAGTAAAGGATTTGGGAGATGGAAAAACACCCATTTCTTAGTGCACAGTTAAGAGAAATCACATAACAGTGTTTGACATTTTAAAAATCTCCCCATTTTTTCCAGGAGATTGGTATGTCTCTTCCTTCCTCTCTTTTGATACGCAGCAACACAGAGATGAAAAGGTATATTGAGTTAATGGGAATACCAAAAGTAATAGCATTCCATGCTTTGCTTAGTTGGTTAATTTGAGTCAAATATTATTGAATATTTATCTATACTTTTTCACTTGATAAAATGCCTCGGTATAGATGTTGTGATAATGAGCAACATTGATTTACAGTTACAGAAGGTCTGAGGAACATGTAGAAAAAGAGGCATCCCCTTCACTTTTTAATCCTTATGTTTTCAACATCATATTCAAGGATTCATTAGTTTGTTCTTTCCTGTTGCATCCCTGAAACTTTTTTCCATCTATTCTTTTTTTACTGGGAAGTTTTCCTAGATTGACTTGCGCTGTGCCCCCAGACCTTTGTCCTGGCACAACCAGAAGAGCTGTGTTCTAGAGTTTAGGAGATGGAGGTAGAACGAGGAGTATCTTTCCAGTATGTTTTTATGATGCATGAGTCAAATTAACATGTCACTGCTTACGAACGTAGATGATCTTTCTCTTCTCTGTGGTTTTCTTTATCCCACTCTAGTATGTAATCCAATATTCTTCATCATGCTAGCACTGGCATTCAATCAGAGAAGAACAGATTGGTTTCACTAATCAGCACAGCCTCCGTTTTCTGTGTTTGTCTGTTTTGTGTATTTTCCCATTCAGTGAGTGATGGAATATATTGTCTTTTGGCTTGCAGAAATTGCTCACTGATAACGATGTTCCATAACACACCAAAATAAAAATTCTGTGTCTTGATTTTTGAAGTTAAATTATGTTCTTATTTAACAATGAGTCTTGTGGTAAGATTGCCTGGACTATAGTTCTTACCTTGATAAGAAATACCTTGAATCACATTGCTGTCCTAATAAATTGGTATGAACCTCCTTACGAAGATTACGTGGTTCAGAGTCAGGTTTCAAAAGGAATTAGGTGTATACAATACATCAGCATATACCCCACAAGTAGCTCTGTCTTTGCTGGATTAATATCAGCACATTTTTGTTCTTCAGCACAGCTCAGCTCTACTTCTGTGAACTACTGTTTTTTGACTACACTCACTGGTACCTGCCCATGATCTAGCTAGCTGCATCTTTCTTTCAGATGTCAACCTCCATTCTTACAATTGTTTTTAAAAGCCACTCAGTCTCTTTTTCTATGTTTTTCCACTGTTTATCCAGGAACCAGAAACTTTTTATGTTGTAACTTTGCTGCATTGATTTATTTTTTCATTTTTATTTGTCCACCTTTCCCTTTATTTATGCTTTAATTGTCGGACATAAGTCATCACTAATATCAGACAAGAAGCCAGAGGATTATTAGTATAAATGCATGAAATGAGCCGTTACGATGATGATAAGTAATCAACTTGATATAAGGTGTTGCAGATCTAAAGTCTTAAGTAGTTTGGTCAAGACAGCTGCAATTATGTGGTTTATGTTTCCTTTAATTATCCCTATTTGATAGTTGCAGACTATATTTCTTACTGGAATGTGGAGGCAAAATAGTTGCAAATGGTTGCTGCAAAGTGCACTGCTGAGAATATGGCAGGGGTTTAATTTTAAGATCTGGTACTTAGACATATAGACTAAACTAAAAGAATTTATTGTTCAGTTAAAGGTACATTCTTCAGTGTATGTGGAGTGTGTTTTAACATTTTGATCTTGTTTTAAGGTTGTCATCTAGAAGTTACTTATTTTGTGGAACTGTCCAGTGGAGTTAATATGCAGCTCAGAGACCTGAATGAGTTTGGATTGCAGAAGCACAGATTCTAGATTTATTACTCTTGGGAAAACAGGGTAATAATTTTGCAATTCACTGCATAAATTAAAGCTATGTCTGTACAGGGAACTAATGTTTTAACATTCAATTCTAAATAGTAATTAGTAAGCTAGAAAGAAATTGCAAGGCAGCTACCTGAGGTTAAGGAAAGGTTAAAGTACCAGGAATGAAAACTGAAGTTATTCATTTTTGTGGCTCTGTTGAGCTGGATATCTCAGATCTAATTCTTATTCAGCTTTGTGCCAAATAAACTGTGGAGTAGTGATAAATTAACCTGCCTTCTGAAGATACAGCAGTCTGATCTGGTATTAGGAGAAACTGTGAATTACTTGGCAATGTTAACATTTGTTCGGTAGGAGAAAAAGAACTCTTAGTGTCTTGAGTCTTGCCAGGTACATTTCCATGAGTCACTGTTTTTGAAACGGTTCTTTACAGGTTTTTTTTTTTTTAAGTTGCTAGAGGAACTACCACCCTGAGTAACTCTGGTGGTGTCTGTTTCCAAGCAGGGAAAAATACCTGAAGTGTTAGGCACATCCATCTGGATTATAAAGATGAATCTAGTGAGTTACTATCCTTGCTCTTCTGTTTGTGTATTTAAAAATTTTCCTTTTTCTAAGTTGTTTAGCTTCTAGCTGCCATTCTTGCTTACTTTTTGTCTGCTAGGTTTTAGGATCCTTTCTTACCACATGTTTTGCTTCACATATTAGTGCAAACAGGCTATAATTAAATTACAGTTGGTAATTTTTTTCATAAACTGAAAAGGCTGAGTGTAGGAAGCATTTTCCATTACTTCATGTTAAAGATAATATTTTTTAATACAGAGTATAAAAGAATGCTGATATTCATACAATCTCTTACACATTGGTCAAAACAATTCTAAAGTACAGAGGAATAACTTTCATATTTTTATGTATATTCTTTTATATTTATGACCAGGTTTTGAGCATCTGTGGTGACAATTGATAAAGAGTATCATAGAATGATTTGGGTTGGAAGGGACCTTAAGAATAATCTAGTTTCAACCCCCCTGCTATGGGCAGGGACACTTTCCACTAGAACAGGTTGCTCCAAGCCCCGTCCAACCTGGCCTTGAACACTTCCAGGGATGGGGCATCCACACCTTCTCTGGGCAACTTGTTCTAATGTTTCACCACCCTCACAGTGAATAATTTCTTCCTAATATCTAATCGAAATCTACCGTGTTTTAGATAAAAGCCATCACCCCATGTTCTATTGCTCCAGGCCCTGGAAAAGAAGTCCCTCTTCAGCTTTCTTGTAAACCCCTTTTAGGGACTGGAAGGAGCTATAATATCTCCCTTCTCCATCAAGAGGAAAGTAGTTTAAATTGTGCCTACAGTAGTACTGGGCTTAGAAGTATGCATTAAAACTTGGGAAGGGATATTGGAGTCATTGTCAAGAGAGTTCTGAAATCATGACCTCAGTATCGACTGGCAGCAAAAAGGCCAATGAAATTGTGAGGAAACAAGACAAAGGGCATCATTTTTTGCCATATAAAACTTGACTTTCTATGGCTTAAGGCATCGGTGCAGTTCTGGTCTCTGTATTTTGACAAGGATGGACTGGGTTGAGAGAGCATGTGGAGAAAAACAAGTGTTCTCTGACTTCAATCCACATTCATCTCTGTGGGATTCATTTTCTTATTAACCCATGCTTGTAAATATATCTGTCTTTAAATCCCATTCCTTGGCAAAAAAAAAAAAAAAAAAAAAAAAAAGAAGAAGCTGATAGTTCAATGCAAAAAAACCCCCCAAAAAACAGTAGCTATTTTTTCATGGTAGTCTTAAAATTTTTACTGGCAATTATCAGAGGAGTAAGAAGATAAGTTATTATTTTAATTTACTTTTTCATTATGTGCATAGTTGTGGGTTTTTTTTTCTTTAGTAGGTGGTTGAACCCCAAGGAAAAGAACAGCTTAGTTGTTAAATGGTCTGTATATGCATAACTTTGAGTGCTCTGCTCTTGCAATGACAATAGTCACAATAAAAATAAACACACAAATTATTATGAGCAATTGTTTTAGCTCAAATAGCTGTCATTCTATATAACATAAAATTACAGGGGGTAAGCACAATAGAAATAATTGCTATGATTAAATATGAACAAAGTGCTTGATAGCAAAATAAAGCAAGAATACATTATTCCTGATGTGGTTACCAAAGTGCAGGGTAGCATTTTAAATTCACTAAAGCTGATCAGTCTTCAACGTCTTTGTGACAAAGGACTGTGTATAATAAATAGCGTGATAGGTTTTCTCAAAAGCATCTTGGGTTCTATGTTTTTTGATTTTGCAACTTACATCTAAAAGCCATGAACCAAATAGCATTCATGGAGTGAGTTCAAGATCAATTTTCAATGCTTTGTATAGCCCATCACTCCAGCATAAGGAACATAATAAGAATTTACATCCTTAGGCATGCAGGCAAGGTTACTACTTGTTATTTCTACTTGTTATTGAAGGTGCTCTCTTAGATAATAGGTAATAGAAGTTAAAGCTAACTTTTTTGTAACTTATTTATTCAGCTGTCACTTGGAGTAGCTACACTTTGCAAATGAAGATCCAAGAAAAACTGGTATGGTTATATTCAGTATAGTTCACCTGAGGCTGCTGAATCTCTTTTGATGCTTCAGAGAAAACTGGAGAAGGAGTTTCTGTTTAGGATATCATTAATATTTGCAGTTCTGTGTTTTGAAAAGGCTTAGCATTTCCATAAAGCTGCCTGCTGGTTTATGTACAGCTATAAAGTTATCCCACAAGCTGAGAATCAAAATAATTTTCTCTAATAATATCACAGTGAAAAAAATTGCAAAATGCCTTATGCAACAAAATAGACTATTATGTATCTTCGGATATTTGCCTGTGTATTTCTTATGCAGAGCACAAAACATTTGAGAGAGAAAATTTACGAAGCAGACCTTAACCACTCTGGTATAAAGTCAGGTTCATTGAGACTCACGCAGCAGTAGAGAGTAGGTGATCATTCTTTATGCTATAGGCTAGAGTGTATACAGTAAGACTAGAAATCACCAAAATAATGGTTGGAATCAAATACATGCATAATAGCTAAAATCCTAGTTAACCTTTTCCTCTAATTGGTGGTAAATTGTATAGCAGTGTTTCATGCACTAAAGTGCCAAGGCACTTCCTGCCTTTCTCTTCCAGTAAATGTATTTCTCCTACCTTCAGACCACTTTTTCATGACCTGCTTAAAATATCTATCGTATTTATACTAATAAATTTCAATAAAACCACTTGCTGTGATACTTATAACTAATAAATTTCAATAAAACCACTTGCTGAGATACCTATAACAATCTTTTTATCTGATACTTGAGAATTTGGATGGTGCATGTATTAATATATATATGTATTTATGTGTGTGTGTGTATATAAAAGAAAAAAAATGAAATTAGATAATAGGGAGTACAGATGTCTAACATATGCAGAGTCGTGAAAAAAAAGTCCATGTAATTTCAGTTTCGTCATTGTGATCTAAATGAATACCCACAGCTTTTCTTTTTTCAGCCAAAGGCAATTTATGATATCTCTCTCCTTTCACAAACTCATTTTACTTGAAAATGGTACAGTGTTAACAGATATTGGACAATGGGTCCTGGAAAGGACATTGTAAGTGAAAGAAAAAATTGTAAATAGTAAAATACTGGCATAGAAAAGTTAATATTGTAAATTAATAACTGGGAGGGTTGTGCTTTCTGAAAGATGCAGCCAGAGTTGGTAGGTATATTAAGCTGGAAAGTGTGATGAAGGGTAAAGTATGTACCATTATAAGTGCTAATTTATGTATGAATGAACTATGTTTTCTGCACAGAGAAAAAATTATGTGTCTCTGTTAATAAAAACCTTTGATCTCAATAGAAAACAAAGAACAAGGCAAGGAAACACACATGGTTAAGTAACTTCCCAACAGTTGTTCATCAAAGAATGGAATTTCTCTGTGTACTGTTAGCATGGTCATTTCATAGAGAAATTCCCAGCTATTATGCATGTAGATGATGTAGGAAATACTTTAGGGAAAATGGATTGAGAAGTATATGCTCTGCTTCTTTAGTCTTCATGGCTCAGAGTGCAGCTCTGCTACATGCCACTGGTCAATGGGAAGAGCTTCTACAAAGGTGGTGCAGGAGGTTAAAACAGAATTCTAAAGTTTACTTTAAAAAGTCTGCAAGTAACACAGTCCTGATACTAGAAATCTCTGTTTATGGGCAGAGTCCATAAAATATGTCCCTTGTTGCTGGCAATTCCTTGGCTGAATCAGAAATCATTGAAAGTCCTGATACTGTGTCTCTCATGTGTGCACTTCAGGTAACTCTGAAATTAGAAGATCTTGAATAGGCTTTTTAGAAACCAGTGGTTGAAAATACAAGCAAAGAAGGATAGTGCATACTTTGGAGACCTGGATAATGCACATGAGGTGTCAGTAATTTCTTCAAGAATCACTTCACTTTTCTTTGACTCTGAAAGAGTAACTTCTGCATGGGGATATGGAATATTGGGAAAGTATTACCTAGGTTTTGAAGCAATTCAGTGGACCACAGGAAATGGAAAGATAAAAATTCTACTATTGCTGTTCTTTTCTGCATGGGAACACCTGCTCTTTTAAAAAAGCTGTTACGCTTTGGTTGTACTCTCCTTAGAACTCATTCTGTGATCTCCAGTGTTACCTGGGCTATTAAATATTTCAATTGGCTACTTGTATGCTTTGAGAGGGCTTGGGAGATGTTGTGCTTGTATGGCCTTTCAAGGTCTCTTCATTACCAATTTCTGTGTTTGTTTTGCCTTTTTCTCGTCACAGACTTCATTTGCTTGAAATCCCTACACTGTGCAACAGTGTTAAATATTTAATTTCCTTTGTGTGCATAGAACCGTGGAAAATTGGAGTTTCGCATAAGTGAAAGAGTTTCCTAATATAAAATTTCAGTTTCTTAATATAAAAATTCAAGGTTTTCTAAAATATTCCACCATAAAGGCTGTTAAAATAAAAAAGCATGGGAAAAAGTAATTTTGAAGGAGAGAGACTGATCTAATATTTATAAGCATTTTATTTGCAGAAATATTGATTGAATCCTTGGTAATAATATGTTTTGAGAGCATGAGAATTTAAAAAAAGCAGACATAATTTTCAGTCTTTATATCGGAACAATTCTTCCATCTTTAGTACCTGTAAGTTTAGAAAACAAAACTCTTTTTTGCAACTCTTTTTTGCATTTCTCCATTTTGACAGAAGTCCTTCCTTCTGTGTTGATTTACTCTTTCATTGGGGTATTTTTGAGCAGGGGGTACTGTTAAATTTTGGAGTAAGAGAATTGACTAAAGTATTTAAGCTTTTGCTTGTAGATGAATGTGAACTTTTTGAGGCTGATAATTTCATTATCTAGTCAATTTTTGAATGCTAAGGTTTCACTAGAATCTTGGGACTTGCTCAAAGTGAAAGACCAGGGAGTTACTTAAAATGTAATTTAATTTGACCTTAAATTGTTCTAGCATGTACAATGAAGTAATTTAACATAGCTCATTATTTAGAATTGAGTTTCTCACCACACAGCAGCTTTTTTAAATAACAAAACTGGGTAATTGAGTATATAATTGTAGTTCCCTTAATTTCATAATTCCATCACCTTTTCAGGAGGGTACAATTTGGTTTTCATCACTTCCTTTTTAATCAGTATAGAAGTATAATGGCACAAACTATGATGCAAAGGAGCAAGATATTATTTGTTCTCCCATGGTAGGTGCTGGTATTGGCTGCAGCACCACTGCAGAGAACTGCAGAGTTGGTGATAGAGTTGCCTGACCTCTAACTCGGTGAGGAGAGATGATGGCAAAGCTTAAAACAATCTCTTGGGAATTTGGGAACTGGAGCTCATTCAGGGAAGGAACATTTTGCAAGGAAAGGCTAGACATGGAGAAGTAGGGCCAAACAGCTGAATGGCAGGAGAAAGATGGTACCATCATTTTTTCCTGGAGACCTGTTTGCCTCAAAGAATGGTGGAGTGCTCATGGTGATGGAAACGTTTCTAATCCCAATGAGCTTTCAATCAACTGTATTCACACAGACTAAGAGACTAAAGTGGTTTAATATAGCTGTTAGTATTTTATGTGCTAAGATGATCTGTTATCTCGGATTATCTCACTGGTTATCTCAGATGGATTTAGTTTCTTTGCAGGTTCAGATCCCTTGTTATTCAAAACAAAAATGGTTCCTGTGTGTGTGTGCTTCTACATTCCAAATTTTAATTTTGTTGTCTGCTATGTTTATTTGGAGATTGAGACAAATTTCACAATACTTCAATGTTGTACTTACGCTTTTGAGAACAAACAAATTTGAACCTTAAACTCTGCAACTGGATAACTCAGTTAAAAGTGTAAGATTCAGGGTCTGAGCTTTCCCTAAGTGGGATACAAACATTCTACAGTAGTGTAAATGCTGGTTAAACTGCTGTGATCAGTTGCTCTTTCCATCAGAGGATTCCAAACCAAGCAAAAATTTTCCTTTAAATGGGCAGTTGAATTGATTTTTCAATTGTTTATGTTGGAAATGTGATTAAATTTCCTTTCCAAAGCATATAATGCAGAGGCTCTCTGCCATCAGTGCCAGCAAGTCCCATCCATTCCAGGTTTTTCATAAGGTATGTATATAGGTATGTGTGGTGGTTTTCAATTTTCATTCTGAAAGGTCAAGTACTGTAGTTAGTGTTGTACTAAAGCTACTCCGTGTACTTCTTGGGAGTGACTTCCAGCCTTTAAGGTCCTCCACAGTACTGTTTGCATCTCCATCTTTTTAGTGTAGGGCTTTGCTCTCTCCTGATGTTTGTCTGTAAGTGGTTTGATACTCCTACAATCCAGGACATGTGAGAATATTTCACTATAAAGTACATAGTTCTGTTAAAGGCAGTGCCTTCACAGTACAGAAACAAAGGCAGAAAACCCAGTCAAAACCAGGCTAACTGCACAGCGCTGGCAGTGGCAAACTTGCTGCAATGTCTGAATTGTCTAGTTAATTACCCTGTATTTACACTGAAATGCTGTATAACCAGGTAGTAATTTTGTCTTAGGGATCAATTAACAGTATATTTCCATTTAATTCCAGAGATCTGCATGTATGAATAAGCTGAAAACTATAATGTAATTGTAGGGTTTTTCTGTTCTGTAAATGCTGATGCCTATCAATAGATAGTAAAAAACTTAAGTGAAAATTTTAATTCGTTCTTTAGGGGGAAAAAAAAAAAATTCCTAGGCATTGACCTGATCCCAAGCCACTGAAGCATTTGGTACTGCGCCTTCATATGTGTTTTTTATAGGTCCTGAGGCATAAAACGTGAATAAATCTGGGAGCGGTAGCAGCTTCCTGCAGAGGAATGGGGAAAGATGTGTCTTCATTTTAAAGGAGAGAAAGATTTTCATTGTTCTGAAGGAACAAGAGACAGAGTGCATGTGAGATGGTATATCAGGAAGAAAAATATTGAACAGCTGCAAGTACAGATGTAGAAGCAGAGTAGTGCAAATGGAAAAATCCAGTTGATTGGAATTGTTGTCTGATAGTTTCATCTGAAAATTCTGAAATTGTCTTTTTTTTCTTCTGAAACCATCAGTGTTTTAACTTTGTAAAACCATCGTATAAAGACTGAAGTTCTGTGGCCAGTATCACCTTTATTGTGATGAAATAACAGAGCACCTGAGAATACATTAATTTAGCTCAAGTCTCAATTACAATGTATTCCTAAATTTGTTGTGGGGGTTTTTTTATGCTCAAAATTTTTCTATGGGCTAAGACAGAACACATTACACAGATGCAAGGTTTTACTAATTAAGTCTAATATTTTATTATTAAAATACAATGCAGTTATTATTAGTCTATTTATAATGACACACTCATAGCCCAAATTAATTTTGATAGAAAAGCTGTATGCAATGTGAAATTACTGTACACAGTCTAGGGTTGCTTAGTGAGTACATGAGCTTACTAGATTGTTAACATATACCATAGTCATGGAACTAAGCTAAAGCAAGTTAGACAAATGTCAGTCTCACTGCAGGCTAGAGAATTGCTCTCACAGTTAAAATAACCTAAAGTAACTTTAGGAACCTACAAAGGCTGTGAGCTTTTTCTTATTCAACAGGTATTCAACAGGTTACATGTTTAATTGTTAGATTTAAAATATCGCTATGGATGCTGACAAATTGCACACAGAACTGTTGAAAAAAATTACTTTAAATGTGTCAGATATTTTACATGTATTGGATATTTTAAAGAGTAAATGCTTCACTTACAAAATTTTGTAGCAACAGAATCTTGGACAAGGCTCTCAGGCACACGGTGTTGGCCAGGAATTGGACTCCACCCTGATGGGTCCCTTCCACCTCAGCATATTCTATGATTCTCTTTGCTTGGATGAGAAATCTTCACTTTGTCAGTTTCTGACTTCTTCTCCCATGTCCTCATATCACAATATTCTGTTGGGATATGATGTTTTCATGATAAAACTGAATATTACGTTCGACTGTTGGAAACCAGATGTTAGTTTTGAGGCTTCATCAATGTTAAATCTCATTTTCTTCTTCTTCTTCTTTTTTTTTTTTTTTTTTAGTGTGGATAAAGAGTTATTTCTGTTTTTCTCATTCTACATCAACAGCATGTTTCCTCTCTGAAATAGCAATGCTAGTGTGTATGTTTTTGTCTAGTGGAGATGTGAAACATGGTACTTATACTGTCTTCATTGTGCATTATCTGTTCTATAGGGGATGGCCACTGAGCTGGTGATGCATATACATACTGGGAAAATTAGATGTTCCTTCCTGACCAGCTTATGTTCTTGCCACCTACTTGCTTACCCACGTGCTCTCGAGATATCCTAATCATTAAGTGCTTTTTAGTTCTAGAGAATTGGTTTCATTTAGCACATCTATGACTCATTACAAACGCTTTGGTTTTGCTTGGTTTTCTTACAGTGCAGTTAATCCTTTTCTCCCAGTTGCTAATTGAAAGGTTCAGGCTCTAGAGACAAAGGGACACTATGGTCATTTACAGAGAATATTTGTACTGAGATAGTAAGACACGGGGTATCTAGGATAGTATAAAATACAGACTTTTAAGTTGTTAATAATGCTGGAGCTCCATGGCACTGGTCTGCTCTAGGCTGCTCTTTCTATTACTACCAGCCTCTCAAAAAGGGTCAGGCTTTTCTCCTTTCCATAGTACTTTTTTCCTTTAGACCTACATAGGGAAAAATCAGTCCTAGAGCTGAACACATTAATTCCTGTTAAGGTAGGCAGTGGAAAGCTGACTTAAACTTGATACAGGAATGTACTCTTCAGGCATGTGAAAACTTCTTTCCTTTTGTTTTATGCTTGTGGTGGAACTAGATCTTAATGTGGTCTACTTTTCATTGCATGAAGAGGTAGTTGTGCTATTTTCTTTTTTTTTTTTTTTGTAAAGTGTTCCCATTTTAATTCTTTTAACAGTTACAGGATTTTGTCAGATGGTCCTGACAAACAAGACAGTAGTTCGTCTTGTTAAAATGGTAGATGCTGGAGTGCCTCAGTCACAGATTACTGAGTTCTCTCTAACTATTGCTACAATAATGTGATGAAATAACATTACAATTTTCCAAAGGCATTTCCAATGTGGCAAATTGATGCTGGTGCTTCAGATATATCGTGATTGTAGAGCACCTTTCAAATGCGAGTTAGGTAAACATCACAATAGATAAAGCTTTTGTAAAATAATAGTAATTTTGCAATAGAAAGTAGCAGAAAATAGCATCATTTGAAATAGGTAGTGATGTTAACTACTCAGTTACCAGAAACTTGTCCTAAAATGTCATGATGTACTAAAACTTTTGATTTGTATCCATATTCATGCATATGTATCTGAAATGAACATTGAGATTGAATATAGTAATGATACAATAATAATACCCATAATTATATTCTGCATATTTTTCTAGCAGAAAGGAAGTGTGATGTATGAACTCTCTCTAGAGGAAACTTTCTTTATGCCAAAATAATTCACAGTATATTGTTTAATAGGAGAACAAAACTACACAAAAATCTAAGTACAGTGATGATTTATATCTGCTCAATATATAGGAACACAAAGAAGTGAAGGAAATGTAGCGGCAAGGTGTCTAGTAGTGTACTAGAGCAGAGCTGTATCATGAGTTTCAGAAGCAGAATGGATATCAGGAGGATCAGATTTCCCTGGTGCGAGCTTTTCAGCAATACTCTGAAACAGTTCATGAAATGGTTTTGTAGCATTTCATACTGTGATTTTTCTGTTTTTCATGTCATGAAAGTCTTCATTGACATCGCTTATGCCATACACAAGTTGGAAAAGACATTTCTTATTAGAGAGTATTTGTGAGATGTTTCATTGAACTCAAGTTAGAAATCACTGTATTGCAAGAAATGTATTATGTAGATATGAACCATGGCGTCATTGCTGCATTTTTGAATTCAGGCTTCTTAAACCAATAAATGAAACTGAAAATCCTTCCCAGGATGTTTTTTGATGGTAATCAGTCATGATTCTTAGATATATCTACTTTAGCTGCTAAAGGACACCTGTGACGTTGAAGAAATCATGCAGGTCTTCTTTCCTGCACAAAAAGAAATATCCGCAACTGAAATAAAATAATCAAAACTAAATAATTTTCACACCTACCTTTCTAATAATAATGCTGTTGAAAGCAGAGTCATTTCTTGGGTTGCTTTTGTAGAAAAACTTAATAATAAACAGAAATAGAGTTAATATGCTTTGTATCCAGCACATTCCTATTGAGAGAAAAAGCCAGAATTGTGACATCCTGAGGGAACAGATGTGTATCATTTGCATATTAATTATCACTGCATTGATTTAAATTCAGTTCTTCCAGAGGCTTCTGTTTACATTGGGAAATGTGGTGGAAACTTCATTTTTCTTAGAAGGGAATCTGTGGTTGCCCTTTTTACTGGCTTTTCAAGGTACTCATGGAGCAGGACCTATTGCAAACATGTGGTGGAACAGGGTAGGATTTTTGTGTTCCTGGTGCTGATCACTTGGAAATCCTGTAGGTTGAAGTGTGTTGGGGGGGTAGGATTTAGTGGTAGCAGTTTCTCCTTATTTATACCTGTGAGCTTACCCATGGCCCTTAGAAATAGAATACAAACTACAGTATTGTCTTGATTGACTTAAAAGCACCACATAATGCCTTGATTGCTGTTTGTGATGGCTAGCATATGAAAATGGAAAAGGAGAAATGAAACTGACTGCATGAAGGGACAGACCCTGTCGGTAGTTAGCCAATAGTTCTCAGTCTTCCTGGAGGAGGGAAGAGAATTGTGATGCAGAGAAAAGGACTCCGGTGTCCCAGAGAACATTTTTCAATCTGGAAGTTGGTTTTGAAGCACAGTCACCATTCCTTCTAGGCTTCAGCTTTTAATTTTTTTTGACGAATGGTCACGATTACCGTGGTTTGGTTGCAGAATTATCATGCTTAAGGGAAACCTTAAGGCTACTATAGAAACAGAAACCTCCCACTCTGCCCTCAGCTGCAGAGGAGTCTCAATGATCCATCTGGCCTTTTGGAGCATGGCATGACTTGTATAAATCTTTAGCTTTAACAAAAGCATTTTTATTGTGTTAATGAATTGCAAGGTAATTGCAGTGGGAGGTGGTAAAAAGATTGCCTCCCTCATCCAGTTTAGAGAAAAGACTCACAAATATTGGCTGAAGCATTAGGAGCAGTGACTAATGTGAGTAAAGCACAAGCTTGTGTCATGCTTTTTAATTTTTTCAGGGCAGTAAGAGTTTGGGTTTCTCCCTGCTGTTTACTCTGTGTGCTTCTTTTTAATGGAATGTCTTTACCATTCCAGTTAAAACAAACTACATGGAAATCCTGCATTTAAATTGTGCCCATGAAATAAATAGTTACACTTTTTAAGGTTAATGAGGAAGTTTTTTAAAGCTAGCGTGAGTAGAAAATGTGTGTGTTTAAAGATATTTAAAGCTAGTGTGAGTAGTGTGATGGTGGAACCTGGCAGTATGGATGCTTACTTAAGTTAGAAATGGAGCATTGGATTTTAATTTTTTTTACTGAAACAAAGAAGGGAAATGAAAAATATGCTAAACACAGATGTTTTACGTTTTAATCAAATCCTGCAACTAGAAAATGAACATTCAGCAAAATACTCTTAAATAAAATTTTGGAATAATGATTTTTCCTGCTAGTGTTGTTTCCAACCTTTTTATTCTGTCGATTAAATACCTTTGTATATATATGGTAGTGTGAATTCTGAAAAAAGGCATGGCTTTCTATCTCAAAATTTGTCATTATTTTAAAAATGTCAAGCATATCAATATGCAGCATGCAGTTTTGTTTTCAAGTCTGGTCTCAAATTGTGTTGTTCTGCATTCCTTAGTTTTGCTATGAAGCGTTAACATCATGAAATCAAGGTCACCTGGGCAGTCTTCATCCTTCCTATTATCTAAAGAGCAAATTATATTCTATAGATACAAATATATATATTGCCTACACACTTTTCTGATTGCCAAAGTTTTGTGAAAAGCACTTATATTAAAAATTCAAAGTATTTAATACAGACCACTAGGGCAGTGAATGGCACTAATTTGTCCATATTAGGCTTTTCAAGACCAGGCCCTTAAACATGCATCTATATAATAAGGATGCAGAACATAGTTCTTGCTTTATTTGGAACTTGTGCAGTTTAGAGTCTCTTTATCTGTCCCTGGTACAGCTAACATAGTTAGGGAGTTTGTCTTCCTATAATGTATTTCATTTATTGAAATATCTTTCATTGAATGGGAATGATACCTTAACCCAAATCAAAATCACAAAAGTCTGTTGGAGTAAGAAGCAATATTGTTTCATTTTAAGCACATGCTTATGAGCCAAAATAAATAGATTTGTCAAGCTCCATTTTTCATTTCCTATCCAATTCTGTCTGGCTTTTAGTCATAAATTTTTGAAACATCATCCTCCATAAAATCTAACTGTACTTCCACATTTTCTTTTCTTCCAGTGCAGACTAATCAGATCACTTTTCATAATGTTCTGATCACCTGTTTTTCCTTCTGAACTGCATGTTAATTAACTCTGTTGTTTGAATGCTTGCCATCTATACTTCAGCATTCAAGTGTTGACTTCATTAATGCTAAATGACATGTTGTAGTTCCTTCATTTAGCTACTTGCTTCTTGGCACTCAGGGATTCAAATCTGTGGATTTGGGAAAATAGAACTTAAAATTTGATCTCTGTAAGTAGGCCAAATCTGAAAATTTCAAATATTAAAAACACATTTGAGAATGTTTAGATGTTTACAAGACAATTTTTTTCCTCTAATGCTTTTTTGTTGCTATCCTTGGATATTGCAGTTCTTGGAGGTTTTATTTTTTTCTTCAAGTCACGCCACTCTTTGTCTAACACTTGGGTTAAATGCTGTCATTCAGACACTTGTCTTGAATTATCCTTGTGTTGATACATGTAAGTAATTTTAAATTTCAGTTTATCTATAGGAAGCAATTTAGGATTTGATGAGGTGCCTAAGCAGTGTTTAGCTTTGACTGTATGAAAACACTCTGATGTTCAGTTTTACACAGCCTGGTACTTCTCTGCAGTGTGCCAACAAGATTTATCTCATTAGTTTGTCTTATGCAACTGCAGGTGATCACGCTGTGAGGAAAGCAGTCAGGTTATTTAGATGCCATAATATAGAGATACAATACTGAGGAGATTTAATATTGACTAGTTTTGAGGACCTGAGTTTGAAAATTTGGCCACAGTAAATCTGTAGGATAAAATTGGGTTGCATTGATTTCAGTTTAGCCTTTCTGCAGTTTAGTGCATGTCTGGGACAACTGTGAAGTAGTAATTTTAGTCTAATTTCTTCAAAAGTTCATACTATTTGAATATTCTTATTTAAATGATCCATTAAAACAATTATCAGTGCAAACTACTACATGTTCTAAGGTCATACTGTATTGATTTGGTCTTTTGGTTAGCAAAACTGAGTGAGTTCAACCATAAATAGTCCAATCTGTACAAGAATGTGGTGACATGAAGCTAATTAAAAGTCAGAGTATTTAATATCCAGTAACATAAAGTATTTGGTTAATTCCAGAACATCCATACAGTATAATGTATATACATGGTTACGAAGGACTGTGGCCTTTAAGTTTATTTACATCATTTTTATGTATTCCTTTGAAATAGGTGAAAAGTATTTAATAAACACAGTTACAAAACTTTTAGAAATTTTGAATATATACCTGTTGAAAAAAGAGTTTGTATATCATTTCTTAGTGTGCACCTCTCTATTGGAGGTGTGTCACATTGTATTAGGTGTATTAGCAGTTGTGCTTGGGCAAGCTTCTGGTAAGGTACAGACTAGATAGTTACTTGAGTTGAAATTCATGGTAATCAATGGAGGGCCAGAAAAAGCAGCATCAGCCTCATCCCTAAAGTAATTCTCAAACTGATAACTAAATATTCAATTAAATTTTAGAAGAAAATCAAACTGATTGGACTTTACATTGGTATCAATTATTCTTTGTCTCTGTCTCTAACACTGTAGAGACATAACTTCTAAGTTCTATTCCACTGTTTTTACAAAGAGTTACTGTGTCAACACTTATGGTAAGAAGTGTGCTTATTTGGACAGTGTTTGATTGTGACCATTCTGCAGATGCTGCATCACACATTGCACAGTTAAGCCACAACTAAGCAGTGATACAATATTGATTACAGCTTGTCAAGCATTTCAGGCTGCTCCTCTATACTTAACTGAAACAGATATTTTCTAAAAGTATGGGTTTCCAGCAACACCACTACATTTCAGAAGTTTCTATTTCATATAATTTTAAACTGTAGTATACAGAAAAAGATTTTCTTTAAATTAAATTTTGTTTTCTCAAATGGAGAAATGAAATAATTTTGGATCCTTTTCAATTTCATTTCTGACAGGTTTCATTTTTAGTGTACAATTTTACAGACAGTTGAACAATAAGGTTGAGTAGACTACTTTTTATTTCTGACACTATATTTTGTTAGACTTGTGTTATAAAACCAGCTAGTGTTGAAGTAGGAAGCTGTTTTTATCCTGGTGTGCAACTATTACATCTTATATGTAGCCTTTTGTTTGATTATAGATTCTGCATGTCAGGGACTTCTAGGTATAAAGAAGCTTGTATAAACCCGCAGAATTCTACATCAGTTTTATTCTATGATAGGACTGAAAATAAAATTACCTCCTTCTTACAGTCTTTCCATGTTTCTGTGTTGATACCTCTTTACAACAAAATTGTCCTGAAGTCAAAGGTGAGATTCTTGTTCACCTGAAGATATGAGAAATTATCTGAAATAGAGCTGTATGAAATAAAAGTGATAGTATTTTAATTGAGCATTTAGCACAATGAACTCCTTCCACAGCTATAATATAGATGTCCAAATATGTACCATCACAGTATCTTGCCTTATTACATTGCTTATCACTCTGGTATTTTCTTTCCTTGAGAATTATTACTTTTTCTTTTGTTTCACCTCTTTCCATCTCCAGCTCTTTTAGTGTAGCTAATTCAGGGCTTCCAGAAAAACATTAGTATGGTAACAGCCTGAATTAGTTGATGCACTGTTTTCAGCTGCTCATCCTGATGCAGCTTTGTAACTGTTTGACACTTAGTACATTGAATTCAAAGTGACAAGACTGCCAGTAATAAAAATGGTGTCTGTTGAGATCAAAAAGTGAACTGTATTTCTCTCAGGAAGCCATTTAAGCTGCAGTAAGGCTACATGTTCCAGTGCTCTTGATGGGCTCCCCCTGGGTGCATTGTATTGAATCATAGAATATTTTGGTTTGGAAGGGGCCTTAAGGATCATCTAATTCCAACCCTCCTGCCATGGGCAGGGACACATTCCACTAGATCAGGTTGCTCAGAACCCTATCCAACCTGGCCTTGAACACTTCCAGGGATGGGGCATCCACAGCTTCTCTGGGTAACCTGTTCCAGTGCCTCACCACCATCACAGTAAAGACTTTATTCCTAATATCTAGTCTAAACCCACCCTCATTCTGTTTAAAGACATTTCACTTTGTTCTGTCACTCCCTGCTTTTGACAAAAGTCCTTCTCCAGCTTTGCTGTAAGCCCCCTTCAGGTAATGGAAGGTGCTGGAAGGTCTCCTCAGAGCCTTCTCTTCTCCAGGCTGAACAACTCCAACTCTCTCACCACTATCTCAGTCTTTCCTCACAGGAGAGCTCTTCCATCTCTCTAATCATCTTTGTGGCCCTCCCCTGGACTAGAACCAACAGGTCCACATCCTTCTTATGTTGGGGGCCCCAGATCTGGATGCAGCACTCCAGGTGAGGTCTCACAAGGGCAGAGCGGAGGTACAGAACTCCCTCCCTTGACCTGCTGGCCACACTGCTCTTGATGGAGCCCAGGATACAATTGCCTTTCTGGTCTGCAGGCGCACATTGCCGCTTCATGTCCATCCTCTCACCCACCAGCACCCCCAAGTCCTCGGTAGGGCTGCCCTTGATGTGGTCATCCCCCAGCCTGTGTTGATACCCGGGATTGCCCTGACACAGGTGCAGCACTTTGCACCTGGCCTTGTTAAACCTCATGAGGTTCCCATGGACCCTCTGCATGAGCTTGTCCAGATCCCTCTGGATGGCATCCCATCCTTCCCATGTGTCAACCACACCACTCAGCTTGGTATCAGCTGCAAACTTCCTGAGGGTGCACTTGATCCCTTTGTCTGTGTTGGCATTAATTAGAGAAAACATCTTCAATATTGTAGCAAAGGTTAAAGCCATTTGGGGGCAAAACTGTTTTTTGTAGTGTTTAGCAGAGCTAAAACATATAGCTTGGGAAGAAGTTTTGCTGAACTGATTAGTATGGAAGTTAAAGGTGAAAACAAAAACCTTCAGTTTTCTGATGGAGAGGTTTTGAGGAAAATTAAACTAGCATGAATAAGGATAAAATGACCATAATAGCAAAGCTAAAATCAATAAAAGAATAAAAAACCTGTTTTCTAAAGATAGCATAATTGTAATATAGTGGTTTTTGAGTAATCTCTTACTGTTGGAGCAGCCAGATGAAGTGATTGCTTTTATCATGGCCAGAGCTCTCCTGTAAGTTGGGTTTGGTTTTGCATTGTTACCAGTTCTCAGTGTATTGCTATTCCATTGTCCGTTCAGTGGTACGCTACAGCTTACATTTCAGAAATTATTTAAAATTCATTTATGCTTCCTGATCTCTTGCTTTTCTAGCTTAATCCTAGCCTACACATCCCAGGATAATCTAAGCAACAGTGAATTGCTAACAGAAAAATCAAACGGAACTGGTTTCAGGGCAGAGATGAGTCAGCAAACACAAAGCAAACTTCTGACTGTTATGCAGACAGTGTCTGATGACCTAAGAAAATAAAGACTTCTTGTCCCTAACATTTGAAAACCAGATGAGGTTGCTTCTGTGAGGAGCAGGGAGTTGGGACTCTATGGTCTTTGTGGATTCTTTCCAACCTGACATATTCTGTGGTTCTATAACTCAAAACATATTTTCCCAGAATGTGCCTGTCTCTTCATGGAAGCCAATTTACAGCAAAGGAACAAATAGGTCCATTACCTGGGGGATGACTTCTCTGGTTTAGAGTATTAAATAAGCCTACTTTTGTGAGCCATTGTAGTAGAGAAAACATATTTCTGATGTTTGTTTTTATTTCTTTATATTTCTCTGAATAGCAGAAAATGAAGTCTGAAGAATTTACTTGATAAAGTCCTGGGAATTTTAAGCATATGAACTCTGCCTTGGGCTGTTGTATCTTTTAATCTTTACCCTGTCCCATGGTTGTGTTGCTGAATTGAAATTTATTTCCTATGAAGATGGGGTAAGGAAAGGCAAGCCCAAATTTCTTACTTCTCTCTCATTTCATTGATACTTAGCACAAATTGTTTTCCCTTTCTTACTGTATCTTCAGTGGCATCCAGTCCGCTTGGCGTGATGACTTTGTTCAAGTGGCTATGGCTTAAACGAAGGGTGAGATAGTCAGTGAATCCCGTGATTACTTTTTCTCTTTGCAGACAGGGCATTTATGTTGCCAGTAGAGATATGCAGGGCTAACTAGTAAGTTGGAAGATGCCAAACTCTGTCCTCTCCTAAGGAGCCAGCTCAGTAAAGGAGAGGTCCAGCTTTGGGGAACAATAGGTACAAAAACATTGAGCAAGACCAGCTGACCAATATTTCCTCAATGAAATTCCTTAGTCTATGGTCTATGGTATTTCATTTCCCTTTGGATATGCTGTCTTCATAGTAAACTGGTAGAAGAAAATGGTCTAACTAGTACAACTAACTGATGAGGAAAATGTTTCAAGCAGTGAAATGCATGTTTTAATGTCTTAGCCACAAACGCAGCACATGGAAAGATTTGACTACTGAGCAAGAAGGAAATAATTCAGCGAAACATCTCTGGCTGCATTTTATGTTTACAGATTGTTGACATTTTGTTTTGATTTTCTAGGGGTAATTATTTTTTCTACCTAGAAGTAGACCAGGAAGGTACTGCACTGTGGCTCTAGTAGAGGCAAACTGGTTGAGTGAATTCCCTGCTGTGGATCCTGTCCATGTGGAGAGTTCACCAAACAACCGACACATAGACCTGTGTGCTATGTGTGTGTGGCATTCTGAATATCATTCAAATGACAAGGGGCATTTAGGTAGGATTTTATCCAAACTTAAGAATGACAGGAATTTGGTGATTGCATTTCTGTAGCAGCAGTACTTGTTAAAGAGCAGTCTCAGCTTTCCCACGGGAGGTGGGGGAAGTGCAGTCAGCATCTCTGATTGACCACAGTTTTGTGTAAGCTCTTGTGAAAATGAGTGAAAACCGTTCTTACCCATCTATATTTCTAGGTTAGCATGAGAGAACATTTATAGTTTGAATAGCAAAATTCCATATTTAATGTACATTGAGTCAAAAAAATGCAGAAATTGATTGGAAGTCTCTTGAAACGAGCCCCAGCAGAGCATTGCTGCTGAAGTTGCATTGCAATTTATTTTCAAAAGAATTTCCTAATTTATTGATGAGGAAATATATTTTTCCTCAAGCATAGATACGTGGCTGTGCAGAGAGCCAGATGTACCGAGTTCTTCCTTCAAGGTGGTAGAAGTGATAAGCAGATTGCAGTAAGCCTTTTGAAAATTGCAGGGTAGTGAAAGCATTCCTTGAAAATACTTGAGAGCTTTTCACTGTATATTGAAAGCAGTTAGCAATAAAGAAAATACTCAGGGCCATCAAAGTATAACTTTTCAGCTTGTTTGTATACCTGCATCCTAGTGCTTCTTTTTGTTTTTGATGAGGGTAAAACATTGCTTTCCTTTCAATTGTCTCTTACAAAACTACTTCATAGCTGGAATTAGTCACTCCAGGCATTTTCTTTGCTAGTGCTTCAAATAAGCATAAAAACTAAAGTATTATGATGCCTGAGCGTTACTCATGATTTGTGGCTGATCCTCACAAGGGTTTTCAAATACCTCCCAGTTTTTAAAGGATTGGAGAGCAATTGCTGGGTGGTACCAGCGTGGTGTGCCTTCTGAACTGCCATCAGCCAAAACTATCAATTTTTTAGTCTTTATTTTGTTTCCTCCACTCTTACTATGTGTAATGGGCAGCAAAGTTAACTCTAAGTCTTGAGGTACAGGTGGAACTGCATGAGAATTATCCTTTGTGACTTGATTGTAGTGACTGTACCAGGCTGTTACAGAGTTAGAACATGAAAGATCACTTGTCATAATAAAGGTATACAGCTTTAAAATGTTAGAGCAAAATGTAGAAAAAAAATTAGCATATTTAAATTAATTAAATCCTTGCAGTGTTATTTTTTTTTTTGCATTACTGCTTTATTTTCTTTTTATGTGATTTTCCTTTCCCTGCCTTGTTGAAATACTGCAACTCACTCTGAAGAGGACGATGCTTATGAATGGCTGTATAACCTGCTCCTGTGGATATATTTGCTAAATTTGTGCCATAAGAGGAAGCGATGGATAAGAGCTTGTCATTTACTCTTTCTCCTCGTTGAAGGACTTTTTTTCTTGCACTGTCTTCTGGATTCATTTGTCTGATCTGAAAATGGATCGCTTATCTTGAGAGTGTATGAGATACCCTGTGATAACAAAAAGGAGGGATAAAATGAACGTTCCTTAGTACAAAAACTGTTCTTCATTTGTAAGAGATTCTTCAGGTCTCTGGGAGACAATCTCATAGACATGTGCCTTATTTGTCCACATTTGGTCCTATGAAGTACAGATTTTTTTCCTATATCTTTTTGGTTTTTATACAGTATCTGAAGTTCATTATTTTTTATAATGAATTATAATCAAAATTGTATAATGTATGTCAGTTACACAAACCACATTCTATAAAATTAAATCCATAAAAAATTACTGTGCAAATTCAGTATAATTATCCAGTGAACATATTGAATAATTCTGTTCACGCAGTAAACATTAAACTGTCATTTAAACAAATACAGAGCATTGCCACCAAGGTATGGATTTGCTTATGGCCCTGAGTGCAGAATTTTGACCTACTGTGTTTTCTGGCCATGTTAACAGTCCTCGACAGTTCTGCCATGTTCAGCTGTGCCTAGCCTATAAGAGATGATTTTCTGTGACATGATGTTTACATTGAAGATTGGTCCAACCATCAGTTTTTGTTTATTCTCAAAATCGAACAATCAATACTGATGTACCGTACCATAAGCCCCTTTTACTTAAATCCACATCTACTAGTCTTTTATTTATGTTGTAAATCTTCTTAGTCTGTTCTGATACAGTTTGATGATAACATTTTCCAGTGAGTATTTTCATTGTTCCTTTTTCTTGTTTCTTTCATGACTTTTTCTCCAGAGGGAAAGTAGTAAAATTCTTGCTCATCTGTTTTATAAACAGCAATATTATCTCTTCTAATTGAAAAAAAACTTGTGGCAGTCCTGTGTTTCACTTGTTTTCTAAATTGATTCTTACACTGACAATGGGTAGATCAATATTCTAACTCCATGGTTATAAGCACATCCTTAAATCAATATTTAGAAAGCTCTTGGCAAGGTACAAACTTCTCCCTCATTTTAGGTTAAGAGTAAACCAGTGCTCCAACAACCAGATCAATGTTTTAGAAAAAAACCCAGTATAAGATCTGTCCTATACTTACCCCTCAAGGTTAATCTTGTTTAACAACAGTACTCTAGATTTTATTATTACGTTGTAAATAACAGTGTGATCCAGAACCAATTGTAAAGTCATTGCAGCAATTTTTTGGACAGTAAAAAGTTAGGAATTTGATGAATTTCAAACATACTGGAATTCACCTTTTTTTCTGCTAGTTTGCAACTAATTTATTTTATTTTTAGATAGTTTACAACTAATTGCAACTTAATTTTTTAGTAATACAAAGACCATAGACAGCAAATGTACATAATTTCCACAATAATATTCCAATTAATTTTAATTAATATGGAGGCAGTATTACATACACTGAAGACTTTTTTGTTCGCTTTATTAGTTCATGTGGTGGCTGTAATGCCTGCTAGTTAAAAAAATGGCATAATACAGTAATACCTTGTGCTTGATATTTGGTATTGCCTTTTATCCTGCAGGAGTTCATACTGCTTTATAAAACAGATTTACACATAATCATTTCACTGTCCACTTAAAAGCATTACCAAAGGTGGAGTTTGGGGAAGAAAACCATTCCTAAAACAGAATGCAAAGCATTTGAGGATAGCCAGAAAAAGGCTTCTGATCACATAACACAAGCTCAGTTCCTTATTTAGAAAAAAAAAAAAAATAATTGAAAGGTAATTTCGCAGGGGAAAACCCAGAGTTCGGGACACTTAAAATGGGATTTAAACCTCAGTCCCTCGAGGAGCGCATCCAACCTGAGTTCTGTTCCTGTGTAACCACTGTGAGCACTAGGTCATTATGTCCTGCCTCCCATGAAGTTGAAAAGATAGTGGTGAGCCCTTTGAAAATTACAGGTAAAGAATAGTATATAGCATAGAGGCTTCTGATACGCAGCCATGTGTTTATGTTGGGTATTGATTTATTGGGTCATAAAAGGCTAAGACAGAATGCCAGGGAGGGTGACGCGTTCCCTTGGGCACACACAGCATCCAGTGCATGTTCTGAGACACCAGGCAGAGTGCCCTGTGCAGGGAGCCCCAGCCTGCAGCAAGCACAGCTGTGGTCCTGGGAGAGGAGGGTGCTGCAGACACACTCTGCCTGAATTCCACTCTGCTGAGCTGTAGGCAAGTTTGCCTATGTGATGAAGCAAGCTGCTGTCTTTGAACTTCACTTTATGAGGTGAAATTAAGACTAAAAACATCTGCAGGTGACTGCATTTTTTGATGGATTTGGACTGCAGGCCATAATTCAGAACTTAATCTGCCTAAGCCTGTCAGCACAGGGAGCTGAACCTCAACTAGCTACTGCACATGATTCTCCTCAGGAAGCCAAGGCACTTGGCAGCTTGTTTCTGTATCATTAATCAACTCAGCAGGCTTTAACTATCCTGTGCTTGTGACACCAACCGTTGCAAAGTATTATTTTAGAAATGCATTGGTCATCCCACTGCAGTGTGATTGTTAGTGATTACTATCTTTTTAAGGGCATTATTTCTTAATTTACTTTTTATGTGTTGCAGCAAATTCACAAGTTATTTATTACTGTGTCAGTAATAATATAATATGTGCCATATGCAGTACCTACTAATCATACCCAAAACCTCTGCGTTTTTGTACCGCAAAAGGAGCAGGCCAATTCATATATTTAAAAACAACTTGAGAATCCAAGCATTTCCTTTTTATGAAAAACTTTTAACGTCGTATGAAATCAGAGTGTGGCTTCCCATTTGAAGATGGCTAAAATTTCTTTGGGGACTAAAGTATTTGGTTTGTAAGATACTTAGCATTGCTATTATTTAAATAATATGGTGTATCATCTGAAGTTATCAATGAGCATGAATGAATATATTTTAAGCCATTTTACATAAAAAATATACAGTGAAGTATCACTATTAAAATATCAAGTATAATCCATCTTTGAATCATGATTAAAACTTAATGATTTAAATTAATGTTTACTTAAGTGTGATGTCAGCCCACTTTCAGCACTGGTACTTTGTGCTACAGCAGTAGTTAATGGCCTTATTATTATTTTCTAGGTTTAAAGAACATAATTCATGTTGTCTTAAGTGATTGTTTCTTTTTTTTAATCAGTTACAGGGAGCTTTTACTTTCCCTACTAGCTGTAGGATTTTTACCAGCCTCCACGTAGAGCATGACCCATTAACCACTGTTCTTTTGTCAGGTGAAATTTCTTACTCATCTATTTTCCCTCCATCCAGTTACAGGAATATTACAGCAGACAACGTCAAAGACCTTTCTAAAGTTGAGTTAAATGACATCTACTGCTCTCCTCTCATCCATAAATTCAGACATTGTATCAGAGAAGGATATCAGCAGGGTCAGACGTAATTTATCCTACATAAATCCATTGATTTTCTGTTCCCAGACACCCTTTTCTCCTTCATATGCCCAGAAATGTGCTCCAAGATGACTTGCTCCATTTTTCCAGAGTCCAAAGTAAATCTGACTTGTGTGTATTTCCCTGTATTATTCTTTTGGCCTTGCTTGATGACATTTAATTTCCCTGGTCACCAGGGACCTCCCTTGAATTCCATGACTTTTCAAAGACAATAGTGGTGTTAGAAGGACATTGGCAAGTTCTCTTCAATACTCTTGACTGCAACTCTTCCTGTCCTGTATACCTTTATAGTTTGAGTTCTCTCAAGTAATCCATGATGCAGTCTTCAGCCCTTGATGGTAATTCCTGTTGTTGAGCTCTTTCACTGATGCTTGGACCAGGAGACTGCCTGAGGCAAAGGCAGCCCTGAATACCTCAGCCTTTTCTTGTGTGTACTGTCACTAACTGTTGCACCCCATTCCAGCAGCAGGTTCACACTTTCCTTCTTCAGCCTTTTGTTACCAATGTGGTTGTAAAAGCTTTTCTTACTGCCCTTGGTATCCCTTAAATGTCTCTGTTTACTAGAATTTTGCCTTTCGTGAGACCATCCAGACATGCCTATGTGATGTTTCTAAATTTCTCTTCCATAGCATGTCCTTGCTTCCATCTCCTGCATGTTGTTTTTTGTTAGGATAGAGCTCTGTCATGAGTTCCCTCCTTAGGCAAACTGGTCTGATACATCTTCATGTTTGGAAATTAATGTGTTCCTGCTGATAGAACCTGTAGCACATATAACCCCCTCCAAAAACACAGGTTAGAGACTCAGAAGTTTTATTAAGGTTATTCAGAACAGAATCTCCGTGTTCTGTAAGTTTTATTAATACTCGGGGAGAGGAGGGAGAACTAACTTAATCTGCTGTTTAAGAAACAGGATTTCACAATAACAAAGATACTTTTGTCATCTTAATCATGTTTCTTTAATCATCTTTATTAAAGAAATGTAAAATTTTATTATGAAATAGAAAAAGGAGTCTTAAGGATAAAGAGAAGTATTTTTTACTATTCCTAAAGGTGTCTTCGGCAATTTTTCTCCTTCATATGTGTGTATTTATGGAGCAAAGTATATTAACTTCAGATTAAAGCTATGTATCTTCAGTTTCATCTTCATGACATTATTTCTTGTTCACTTTATGTAATAATCAAAAGGTATATAATGAAAATTTTATTTTCAAGAGTAATGGCAAGACAGAATTTTTTAACATAAAATTATTTTAACTTACTATTGCTTTTGTTATGAGACAACAAAGTAGCAGTCATGAATTCCTGCCTAGTTTCCTGCAGCATAGCTTGATATACTCAGTGCATCCAAGAGAAGGATTGGGGAGTATGGAATAGCGACAGTGAGTAGAGAAAAATATGACTTTTCAGTGCCATTGGAAGCAGCCTCGCTGTCTCATGAAGGTTTAACCACTCCTCTTAACTCTTTTCTTCACCTCTGCTCCCTGTAGCAAAAACAGTCTTGTCCTTAGATAAGCAAACATTAATTTTTCCTTGTGCTGTTGCAAACCTTTCAGCTGTCTCTGAGTCACAAATTATTTTGACAGACTGAGCCAAAGAGAACAAAAGTTCAGTTGAGGACTCATTTCTGATGGGTCCTTAGAATCAGAAGGAGAGTGACTGACAGTGGGAAGTGTCAGTACTGTAATGATCTAGGATCATCCATTTAGAGCTCAGTATTACTGAATGCATGCTTTACATTCATTTGTTGAATCTAGCCGCATGTAACAGCTGCTCACCTTATTTCACTGAAGTATGTCTAAAAAGATTTATATGATAATGTATCAGCAGCAAAGCTCAAATGAATTTACTGCAGAGACAAAGGAATAAATAAAATGCTTCAGCTCTAACAGGCTAACCAGATGTCACTTGTGGCCCCATGGACTGTAGTTAATTAAATGGTCAAATACATTTGCATCTACTCCACCATGTGCTGTGCCAGGCATCTCTCCTTGCTGGTTTTATGAAGATCATTCGATGTTGCAGCTCTGGACAAACTGCAGCATGAGGAGTTTTCTTTGCCTCTCACTGCCTGGCTGGCTTAGTAAAAATACATTAATTCTGAAGATCTCATGGGGGCAGACAGAACAAGATGAGGAGGCCAAAGAGTTTGGAGCATTTGGCTAGGAAAGAAAAGTCACTCTGAATGGTCCTGAGGAAGTGAGTAGGGGGCGAATTGCCTCATTGCTGTGTCACTGCTACTCCATCCCTGTCCCTGTAAAGCTACACCTGTGCACACAGCCTCCTGCTGCAGAGGATTCTTGTGACACTGGGTTCTGCTTAAAATGAGTGCAGGTCCTGAACCTGAAATCTGGATGAATTACACTGCCTGAATTTTGGGGTTGTATAAAGCACAGGCAGCAAGAGGGGAGCAATTTTATTAGTGGAGTATGGGGGGAATGATGTCCTGGAATGAGTGTCTTGTGTCAGTGGTACATGGCAGTCCTTTACCCTGGCTTGTAGTTATTTCAGTTAGCCTGGTAAGGAGACTGGACTCAGTGCTGCTGTTAAATCACTGTTTGGTCTGATGTCATTCTTTATGTGTCTTTCTGCATAAGGAATAAAAATAATATAAACTCTTTTGTAAACAGTTTTGAAATCTCTGATACAAAGTGCTGTAAAACCTGAATTTCTCTGTATGTCTGAGAAAGTGATGTGGAGGGGGGAAGGGATGAATCTGCCCATTCCCTGAACAGGGCTCTCCTGTATCTGGGCACTGGCATGTCAGGGCAGTGTCCTGAGTCACCTCTCCTTGTGAAGGATAAGGATATTGAAACCACCTTCTCCTGTATGAATCTGGTCTTACCTACTAACACAGAGCAAAGCAACCATAAACATTGAGTTGTAATGTGAGGGCAAGTGAAGTACTTTCTCTCTCTCTCTCATACTGTGTGTTGCAGGAAGATAATGAGTTTTTCATTTCAAAGACCAAGCCAAGCTATATAATGTGTGTTGTCCTGTGTGCAAACTGTATCACTTTATCTCACCAATGTGCAAGTAGAATTTGTCACCTCATAGTGTAACTGCAATCTATCTTCTGCTTTTTTCCTTTTTCTGTTTAGTTTTGGTGGTTGAGATTGAGCTGGTGTTTAAAAACGTGCTTTTTAGGAAATTGGGTTAGGAAAATTACTTCTGGTGAAGACTGAGTCAAAACAGTTTTTAAAGAAATGTATCTCAGTCTTTTGATGTCTCAACAGCTGAAACAAACACTACCTCAAACCCTATGTTCAATAGCATTTCTAGCCAGAAAAAAAAAAAAATTCTGATTCACAATTACATAATACTAGGATCTTTATCTAAAATCCTTTTTTTAAACTGGATCTTTCAATATGTAAATTATTCAAAAATGCTCTTAAGTTACTACTTGCATTCATTTATCTGCAGGTTAGTAATAGTTTCTAGTTCGTTTTGTATTTCTTTGTACGTATGTGTCAAAACACAATTTCATTTCCACTGTGTAACTCTCAAGGAAGGCATTATTTTTTGTTACCAATTTAAATGAAGAACTTTTAATTGAAATACTAAATTCTGTTAGATTTTGCAATTTATTTTTAAAATGTGAATAGTTTTAATTGCGATGTGGTATTTTACTGTTTTATAAAGGAGAGATGAATTATTTATTTTGGTTCTCTTAATAAGTCTGCAATGTCCAGCTGATATCCAAGGGGTAGCACCCACTTCTTGCTACAAGCCAAGGTGGAACAACTCATACACAGAGCATGGAAATACACATGAGCGGAAAAGACAACATGCATCTCCCGGTCAAGTAACTGCTTAAAAAGATGTAGATCGCTTGACTTTTTAGTTGTCCAGCCTGCATGTGTAAACTCATCGCAGTCCAGCTGGCTAGGCCTTCTGGGGTAGTCTGTAGCAGAGAAATGTTTTTCTGTTCTCATAGGAGGCAAAGAGAAAAAAAATGGGCAGTGTGGAGGAGAATGTTGCAGAAAGGGAGGAGGGAGTTGGAAGGAAATACAAAGGTGCTGCATTAGGGAAGGGGATCCAGGAAACACTGCAGTAGGGGGAAGGGAAGAAGAGGATGCCAGATTGACTGGCTGAACACTGCTGCAGTGAAGAAAGATGGACACAGAGCCCAGCCTGGGATGATCAGTTAGAAAGGTCTCAGGCTGATATTCTGAATTGCCATTTTACCTACAGGAAGAATTGTTTGCCAAACTTTTAATTTAGGCATTTTTAACTCCTGGAAGGAACTCTAGGAAGGAACCATAGGCTTCTGTCTTTTAAAAGTACAATTTTGTTTGGCGTTTTTGGGAAGTTGTTTGTATGTCGGACACCCATCTTTAATACATCTATGCTATAGTCCTCTGATTTGGTCCTGGAAAAGTGGTGCAAATGGAAAGTAAGTTTGGGGTGTGCTGTCTTCCTGCAGAACAGGGGCCTCTTCAGCACTGTCACTGCCTTTGAAAAGAACTGATTGTATGTTGCTTGAGATAATTATTTTGCTTTTCAGCTGTGTGAGGTTACCACTCTCTAGTACTATCCAACATTTTTGCTACTTTAGAAGCCCTCAGTCTTTTTGACTATGCCTATTCATGGAATCTGTCATTAGGAAAATTTGCTTGGGCCATACTTCTGATCTGGTAATATATGTATCACTTCTTTTCTTCAGGTGAGATGTTTAAGTACCACTGACGTGTTTTTTGTCAGAATTACGTATGAATACTTAGAAAAAATCTTAAATCTGCTACTATCTAAAAAGGAATTTCTTTTCATGATTTTAGTAAAGAAATATTAAACAATTTTATTACTGACCAAAAGGAAAAGATAGTGGAAATTATAGTGAAAATTATCATTATTATTAGTAGTCTTTTAAATTTCAAAATTGCTTTCTGGCTTCCTAAAGATGCTTATAAATGAATTAAGTCCTACTAGAAACATGGAAAAAAGGCTTTTTAAGTGAGCTGTGTGATTAAAGTTTCCTGATGAAGTCATAATATGCTTTGCTTTTGAACTGTGTGTGGACAGGACCAATATTCTATTCAATCTTTACTTAGATCTATAGATCCTAATTACAGCTGTACCCATCTTGCTCAAGGATTTAGCATGGAATATGCATTACTTTCTGATAAAAATACAGTACCTCAATATTTGATTACTGGAGAAAGTATTGGAATATGGTCATCACGTATTTGACTTCATCTGCAGCTATAGTGCCCTTAAGTTGGGTGGAGATGGCAAAACTCTTTTTTTCCCCTGGCAGTCTCATTGGAATTACTTCCCAGCAAGCAAGTCTGGTGAGTAATATGCTGATTCTGTAACAAGGAGAAAAAGTTGTAAAAGAAACAGCACTACAAAATAGAGTGAAATTAAGGGTATCTTTCAGTGGGGTGTTACATCCCTTGAGAAAACAGAATAATTCTACTACAGTATTCCTCTTGCCTAAAAGCCTCAGCTGACACTAATGGGTGACCACATAGCTGAGAAAGGCTGGAGAGTCCAATAGTAGTAGTTTTTGAGATTAGACCTCAGAATTTAAGGTAGGAGCAATATCATGCTATCTCTACTTATTTCTGTGAGATGCTTTGTTCATATGGCCCTCACTCTTTTACTCAAGCCTAAGGACAATTTAACTGTTGACCAAAAAGAAAAAGGTGTCTTATTAATATTGTAGAACTTATTCTTCAGTTGATATGCCCAGAGCTTCCAACAGAAAATTTAATGGCTGTTGATATAAGATTTTCTTCTTAGCATTGTATTTTTAAAACTTACACATGGCTGGGAAAATCAGGCTGCATACCTGTAGGAATGCCCCTTGTTTACTTCTGGAAAATGGACCTCCTCCTTAACTCTTGAGTACATTCTTTGGTAGGTAATAAACACAAGATGTATTTCTCTTGAGTTGTCAGAGAATAAATAAGACACTAATTAAAACCTTGAAACACATTTCCAAAGTTCCTCCCACAGCAATATCCAGAGTCATACAAATTTGTATTAGTCAGGCAAATGTTGATGAGATTCAAACCAACGCACAGCATTTTGTTTTTCTGTAACCTGAAGCAATTACAAGCCACAGTTGGCTTTTTTGCCAATTAAAAAATGTGAAACATACTCTCATTATTTTAATAGAGTGTTTCAATCAAAACTTGGAACTACAAATTCATGAGTGCCTTCTAAACTCTGGACATGTGGAACTTAAAGAGGTCTACTACAGAAGTTGAAAATCTATATTTAATGAATACACCCACTACAGCTATTGAATTGGCAAGATAATAAATGTGCAGCCCTCTCTTTTACTTCAGAACAACACATTCAACATAGTGATTAGCTGGGAGTTTTGTGAGACATGTAAATGTACTTCAGCTACACTTTTCTATTACTTGTGGACTATGTATGGTGGTGCAAGTATCATGCTTGCCAGTCTGGTCTGGGTGCTCATCCTGTATGGTTTAGGCATTCATGACATCTACGCTTATGGCTTGAATGGAGTTATGGCAGCAGAAGTTACAGAGGTGGGTACTTTGTGACTTTTATGAACTTTGGCATAATTCCTTCCTCATTTCATTAAGCTTTGTGCTGGGTAAATCATAAATATGTGACATTTCCAGTCTTTAAATGTCATATCATATATGGAAGAAACTGTTTGACATTGAGTACGTCCATCCTTAACAGTGAGATAGAAAAACCCCTTGTCTTAGCTATTTTTGAGTGTCAGGGTGTTTCTAAGGTTTCCACCTCTGTCTCTGCCCAAGATTCCTGTGGCCAAATGGCACCTCTGATATCTCTGTAGAATCACAGTGTTGATAAACTGTAGTCATGACAAGGAGGAACGAGTTAACTGATTTTTCTTGGTAGATCTGTGCAGGATATATTCCTGTCAAATAGGACGGGCTGGAGAATCCTTTATCCCTCTGCAGGCTTGTATCTTCAGTTTTGCCTCATTTTTATGTGAAATCTCCGTAGTTACAAGTTTAATTAAAATGTGTAATAAACAGCTGGTAGCAGTGGATAACTGCTGCGTTCTGTAAGTGAATTTTGAGTGTATTTGCCAATACAGTTTTCCCCAGGTTAGACACCCTCAATGGAGAAGATCAACATAAACATCATTTTTGTTGCCTTTCATAATCAACATTATGTCAGAATTTGAGGCAGCTGATGGCATTCAGCCCACAGCAAAGATGCTCTGCAAATAGAAAGCACAACTTTGTAACTATTAATTAGAAAGCTGATACACACCTTCTGTTTTTCATCCTTACATGCTATGTGGGGATCTCCTTCCTGCTTGTTCCATAAACTATTAGAAAGTGTCCGAAGTAGGGCAGTGAAGATAGTGAAGGGCCCTGAGCAGAAGCCGAGGAGCAGCTGAGGTCACTTGGTCTGTTCAGCCTGGAGAAGAGGAGACTGCGGGGAGACCTCACTGCAGTTACAACTTCCTTGTGAGGAAGGGGCAGGCACTGATCTCTTCTCTGTGGTGACCAGTGACAGACCTGAGGGAATGACCTGAAGCTGTGTCGGGGGAGGTTTGGGATATTAGATATTTAGGATTTTAGCATTTGGATATTAGAAAAAGGTTCTTCCCCCGAGGATGGTTGGACACTGGAACAGGCTCCCCAGGGCAGTGGTCACAGCACCAAGCCTGACAGATTTCAAGAAGCGTTTGGATGATACTCTCAGGTACATGGTGTGACTCTTGGGGATGGCCTTGTGCAGGGCCAGGAGTTGGACTTGATGATCCTTGTGGGTCCCTTCCAGCTCAGCATATTCTGTGATTCTCTGATTTGTTTATTGCCATAAACACTGTCTACACTGTATTTGATTGGTGAAGTTGTTCTAGAGCCAAACATGCTTTTATTAAGACTTAAGAGTTAAGAAGAGACGTGGGAGAACCAAAATATATTTTTTATGTGCTAGTGGCTTTTACACCTGTTTTCCTCATTTCCTTTCTTCCTAATTGCTTCTTTGTCTTGATGAGAAGTGGCCGACACTGTGGATGTTTACACTAATGTCTGATAGCTAGAAGGTGATATATTCATGGAAGGGAAAACAACATTTTCACAGCACACAGGGGTCATATAGAAGGCTTTGAAAGCTTTTCTAATACAGGACTGAAAACATTACATGACAGACATCTGGTGTGTCTGAGTTAATACTTGGGTACCTTGTCTTGCCAGCCAAAGGTGTTAACACCAGACGTGTTTCTGGTCCAACACAGTGGATTCTGTTTCTGTAAATATTGTAGTTTCAGAAGGTGAGACTGGTCATGGTGAAAAGGCTGAGTGGGCCTGTGTTCAGACTCCTCTTGGCAGAGCCAGGTTCTCATTTAGTTAGCTGGGCAGCTATTACAGTGACATTTTAAAAATTGAATGTAATTGTATAAACCAAGATTTTTCAAGAGGTGAGTATGTAGGTAAAAGTGACTTAATTGACTGTGTGGCTGTCAAGTCTTCAGCAGGTTTTGTTAATTTTGAATAATTTAATATCACTTTTAGATTATTAGTTATATCTATTAGTTAGTAGTAATTTTTTTTGCCCACTCTCTCCTGGGCAGCCTGCAACAGCCCCTTTCCCTGGTATTCCTCTACTTCTATGAATCTTAAAAACCCAGCAACAACCAAAAAAGTAAACCATCTGTATACAATTTCATATTTTTCATTTCTCTGTGATTTGCAGGCCACATCTATTTACCCTGTAAGTACAAGAACACTTTAACTTGAAAGCTCTGCCAGCTCATGCAGAAATTCAGAATTAAAACTAAGTATCTTAGATAAGCATGAAGATATGGCTTACTGACAAATACACACATTAATCTATATAGTGTATACCACTTGGAGCTGGGAAAACAGTGAATGATAGTTCAGGCTTTTTACAAAGCCTGAACCACTAGACTGTGTATTTGTTTCAGTTTTGTTTTTCATGAGCATGTTGAATCTGAAGCCACTGTTCCTCTTCTTGTGTTTTAGGTGCTGTGGCAGTTCTGATCCCTCGCCTAGACCTGGTGATTTCTTTCGTTGGAGCTGTCAGCAGCAGCACTCTGGGACTGATTCTGCCACCTCTGGTCGAAATCCTCACTTTCTACAAGGAAAACTTAAGTTTATGGGCGGTATTTAAGGATGTTTTTATAGCTGTCATTGGATTTGTTGGATTTTTAACAGGGACATATGTGACAGTTGAAGAAATCATTTATCCTGCATCTGCAGTTCTAACTAATGCAACAGAGAGCTTCCCTACAGATTTAAATGCTACAAACTTGGTGGTTGGTTTAAAGTAATAACCAGGAGCTGTGAACTGTTTTGTTCCTTAACAAGAAATTCTTGACTCAGGACCTGCTTTCAACTACTGGTACTGTGTAGAGAGACAGTTTGTTAGAGATGTAGTGTATACCTGTGAAAACACCTTATTTTTTTAGAATGTAATTATATATCCCTTCTGGACTCTGAATAAAAAGTTACAGGATGTTGTTTGTTAGAGCAGTATTACTTTCGTGATGCAAAAACATTCAGCACCATACAAGATAAACAGTTTATTTTTGTACATTTTTTTGGTAACTGTTGTCTTGACCCATTTTTTACACCATTTCTTTATCCTTGATTTCAACTATACAAATGTATAAAATACTGTATTTTTTGTTACCTATTGCGAGAAGTCTGTAGACTGCATATCTATATTTCTACTGGAACATGTAATAATTATTTTTGCATTCTTATGTTCTGCCTTAAGTAGTATCTAACGTGCCCTTTACGTGGTTTTTCTTCTTTTGTCTTCTTCAGAAGAAAAAAAGAACAAGTTGATAAGTCGGTAAATGGGTAGAAATTAGTTTTGTTTAGCAAGCCTGGGTGCTGAGTCCCCAGGTGCAATCCTGATTTTCAGGGTTTATATTTGACTTTCAGTCTCACACTTCATAGATGACTTTCACTCCAAATGTTGAAGCTCTATTTTTGGTCTTGTTTTCTAAAAACATCTATATTTTGTACAATAGAACTATTTATCATACTCATTCCTGTTATGAAGAAACTTATTTTTAATTATAATATTGCTTCCAAAAATATGGTATGCCAAAACATCTCCAATGTAGTCACACAAATTAAGGTAGAAATATACGTAATATTTTGCTTGCCTTCAATATATTCCTCAGAAATCTACTATTTGGTAATCTACCATTTGGCATTACAATGCTAGAGTGATATACTGCTAAATATATCTATATTTATATTTTCAGAATATTTCCCTTGTCATCTACCATTTGGTGACTGTAATGAGCACTTTCATCTCCATGTTGATGAGGGCATTTCTGATAGGGATTCATTATAGCATGTAGTTTAAACTGCATGTATTTGTTCAGCAATAGTTCTGAGTGATGCTCTAATTTCATTTTAGCATGGACAAAGGTAAATAGTTGGCAGGCACTTTAAAAGGAGGAGTCTCTGCAGGTGTGATACCAGAGAATCAACCTTTACTGTGAAAGTGGCATAGAGGAGCAAACACAGGTAGTTAGCAGAGAGGCAAAAGGTAACTTCAGCTTTTCATCTGAAAGGGTTTTTAGTCTTTGAGCTGTTATAAAAGACTTTGAATCTAAGTGTTTCCATCTGTTTCATAATGAATCTGTTGTTTACCTAAACCATACACTACACACCAATAGAATATATTTCTGTGCAGGATGTTTTACTTAAGTACTTCTACACGGAACATTTTTAGTAGACTGAGAGACTTTAAACACAAGTTATTTTTCCTGTTAGTTTTTCATCTTTCTCATTGTGTGTTTAGAGAATAAAGGACTTTCAAGTACATTCCCATCATTTATTCTGCATCCATTGTGTCATAATGAGCAGCTCTGAGAAGGTGCTTCTACAAGGATGCAGAAAGACTTGAGCAGTTCATATTTTAATGGTGATTTTGGCAGGTGCAAGTGAATACTGCCGTGGTACTAGCAATGAAGATTTGCTGACCTGGGTGCCTACAACCTAAAGAGGTGGCCTTGGTGCCCAGTGAATTAACATATCCTTTTGAAAGGCAGATAACTTGTTTAGAAGCTGATAGGTTTGAGAGGTCTAATCTTAGCCATCAGACTTTGGATAGCCTGGCCCAAATACAAAGCCACACACATCTTACTGCCATGTCTGACAGCTGTGCAACCTCTCAAGTGTAGATTTTCAGGCAGATGTGTTGTCACTGACTGATCAGGTATGAAGTAGTGTGTTTATGCAGTGGGCCAGTGTTGCCATGTCTAAAAATGTTGTATCGTTTGAATCTTGAAAATGTTTATTAAGATATTTTGCACAATGTCAATTTTCTCCTACAGTGTAGGATTTTTGTTATTTGAACACTCATACAATGCATCTGGGTGGCCTGCTCTTTCAAATAGAAAGAGTCAGGAATCAGAGTATATTGCTTTGGATAAGAATAAAATGTCATGTAGTAAAAAACTGTCTGATTATTAAGAGTGTCCTGTGAAACATTGCCAAAGATTTAAAATAGGAAATTCTGACAGAGAATGCTTCTGAATAAGAGTGTTCATCCAGCTTTTAAAGTACTGTAATAATAGTTGCAAGTTAAGAGGCAGAAAGTGAAACTGAGAGATTTCATAGGTATGGTTTACATGAATATATATTTAAGATAGAAATGTACTTTAGCACAAGTTAAATTAAACTGAAAAATGTATGTGATTGGCTTATGTTCCTGACAAGGAACAGAAAGCTATTGTATTTATATACTGTACATGAACTTATATTTTACAATATAACTGTTAACAGTTTTAATGTAATTTAATCATTAGCTGCACTACAAGTAACTGGATGATTTTTTTGTCTGTAACTGTTCATCCTCAAGTATGGGGCAAGTAAGAGGGTGGGTTTTCCTAATGTTCTGTAAAACTTAAATCTTCTGTATCAATAAAGGCTACAAATTACCCTGCAAACTTATTGTTGTCTTGCCTATCACCCCTACTGCATCACTAGAAGAAATAGGTGTCCTAATGCAGAATTTGCCTTTGAAGTTATTCAAGGAATGGCAAGTGAGTGACTTGAGACTTTCAGACAAACTCTAGAGCTCACTTTTCATTGATAATGAATCTCATTTAAAGTCATGTAAGCATTCCTGAAAAATCCCACCTCCACTCCAAGCTTTTTCATGGAAGCACAGTTAAAGTTAGGCTTACGGATCTTTTTAGAGGTGCTTTAGTAAATAAGTTAACTTGTAAAAAGGGATGCAGGTTTTCCCACTGAAATTCCAGTTCCTATTTGGGTAACCACAAAATTAAAATCAATTCAGACTTTTTAAAATTGGACAAGCCCTCACATATTTGCTTTGGACTGGGCCTTATCTGTAAGTATGGCGTGTTGTCTCAACATGTTGATAGAGATGGGAAAGTGTTACTTGGAAAGCTATCAGCTAGGAGTGAGGAATGAGAGTAGTTGATGAAAAACCTAAAGGATTCCACTCAGTTCATTTTAGGTAGAGTGGAAGGTAAGAGGGACATGATGGAAAAGTGATTATTTCATTAATTTTATATTAGAATGTTTCCAGATGATCAGGAGATGCTGTAAACATCACTACGATTCTGTAATTGCTGGAATGTATTATGAGCCTTGTCAGACCTCCTGTTCTGCTTCAGTGTATTCTGTTCTGTATGGAATAATCAGTATTTCTGCTCCTTACAGGTTCCTCAAGTGTCAAAGTATCCTCTGGCAAAAAACTAATGAATGCAGCTAATATCTGTTAAAGTTCATTTTTCACATGATATCCACAGGAGAAACCACTGCAAAATTTTGGTGGGGTTTCAGGAAAGGAGAAGAATCTTCTCTATGGTTTTGTGTGTTATCTGCAGGACTTTTACAGAAGTATTGGTTATTGTGGACCATCTTAACATGGCACAAAAAGTCTGAATCTTGCCCAAAGTTAGCTGAGTTACTACCCTTTAGACTCCAGCATGCTACTGATTAGTATAATGCAGATCTGTGAGTTGACTACACCCCTGGACATATGTACTGAGACCGGTTTAAATAATAGTTTTAATATTCAGTGGTTTCATCTTTGAGTTCTTCTATGAGTTCTTCTAGAACACTTGGTTAAGTGGCATCTGGTAGTGGTAATTTTCTTGCTTTTAATTTAATTTGTTTTTCCTAAAATGCTTTTATTAACAACTAAGAATTGATCTCAATTTACAATTCTGTAGATTCACTCCATGCAGGTAAGAGTTGGGGTGTAGAAAGTAGCAACTAAGCAGATGTTTGGTTTCAGTTCAGCAGAAGTTTCAGTCCATGCAAAAGGAGATGCCTCTCAAATTACAGAAAAAGAACCTGCACGTATGGCAAAGTGCTCATCATCTCCAAACATGAAGGAGCACAGAGGCATAATCGTGAGTGGATGAACCCTGCTTTAGATAAATTTACCTTGGTTTACATTCTTACAGGGTAAGACCTTATTAAGGTTTTATCTCTTTGGAATGAGTTTCACAGGTTGCACCAGTGAACCAGTGGTTGAGGAGCCCATCTTGTAGAACAGCAAGAAAAGGGAACAGAGGCCAGTGGTGAGGCTGAAGGCCAATCTCCGTCAACACAAAAAGAATGGGGGAACCCAAATAATCTCATCAGAGAAATGGAGATCCTGATCTGTCTGCTCCCAGGGCTTTCACAGGTGTCTGTCCCTGCCTCATGCCTGACTAATGTAGTCTCTCCTGTCTTCTTGCTAAACTCCATTTATAGCTGTTTTCTTTGGTGTCAGTGACTGGAGACTGAACATCTAAAACTAGAAGCTGGAGAGGTCCAAATTGTGTCTGTTTATTTTTTTCTCTCCACTAACAGCTGTTCATCAGCCAGAGAGGGGAGCAGGATCAGACCATTGGTGCTGCTTGGCAGCGTGAGAGCATTGTGTTTTCTATCTGTGTTGAGCTTTGTTGGCCGCTGTGTGTATGTCTCTATGGTGGGGGTCTGTGTGTATACACATACCTACATGTGCTTACTCAGAATCTGTGCTCAGCCTCACTGTGGGCTGGATGTGGAGCTGTGGCAGCCTCACCTCTTTTCTGTCACCAGCTTTGGCAGCTCCTAACAGGCTCCACTCACATTCCCTGAGAAAACTAGCATCTCTGGAACTCAACATCATTGCCTCATACTGCCGTGCTTTAGCCTTTCTCTCATTTTCTAGTAGAAGGTACGTGTGTCCCCCAGCACTCCTTTTCTTTAGACAGCAGCTTCTTTAGTGTTTTTTAAACAGCTCAATTGTTTCTTTAAATTTGTGGATGTGGAATTTTGGGAAGTGCTCTTCATGACTTCTCTGGATAATCTAATTGACTTTGAGTGATCTCAAACTACTGAAGCCATGATGTCCTTTCAGTTCTGTTGTAACATATGCACTCAGAAACAAAGTTTTGTTTTGGGAATATTTCCATCTGTATCTTAGATACTTATGGAGAATTGATTGCTCTGTATTTTAGTTTTCAGCAACTTTCCAAAATTCAAATATATCTTTAATGTATCCAGTCCTCTAAATGTTGACATAAAAATGCCATTGGAAACTTTGGAGTTTATTGTTTGGGCTTTTTTTGACCATTTCCGTATCTAATACAATCAATCGTTTTGCAGAACCTTTATTTTTGTTGGTTTCAACTTCCAGCCCTGAGAAATTAGAGTCCTCGGGAACCAAGCCCAGTGCTCTTTTTTCATGCAATCTTTGTGAGGATTATTCTCTCAGCATCATTTGTCCTCACCATCTTCTTCAAAGCCCATGACATTATTGCTGTTAATGGATTCATATTGACATAAAGCATTGGAGCAGTTCTGGCACACGAGGGAGAGGATCTGTTTATTTCACAGCTGGGTAGTCTCGAGAGGGTGTCAGTCTAAGGCTCAGCAAACTAATTATCACTGAAGTGACTAAATTACTCAGCTGTACAGAGGAATAAGTCTATCAATGAGAACTTGGACTCTCCCCTTGTCAGCCTTACAAGGCACCCTTGACAGAGTACATTGTGCATGGGTTTTCCTGCATATGTATTAGCTTTTACAACACAGATGCTATTTTACTTTAATCTACAAAACTTTAATCAGATTATTCCAAATTTTTGCATGGATAGTTGGATCAGATTCACCTCCTGCTTTCCTCTCTCCACTGACAATTCTTTGCTGTCTCCAGTTGCAGTTAGAACCCATGGTACATATGCTACCTCTGCAGGGTTACTGCATCTGAATGCTCTCTCTCCTGAGTCTGATTTGTCCACAGATCATTCTGTGTCTTTCCAACCTAATGCTTCACGCTGCCTGTCACTTGGGAATTATTTATGTTGCTATATTTTAGCGAATTCTCTGGCATTTAAAGTTCTATATATTTGTTAAAATTGCTGGACTCATGTCAGCTTAGTTGGAAGGATCTTTTATATATAAAAATAAATGTTTCATACATATGTTTATTAAAATTACCCATTTTCTTCTGAAGGTATTTTCTTGCAAGTCACTGCAATGCCTTGCATCCAGTGATCTTTTCTGGCTCAGGATACAAGGCTTGCTCTGTCCCTGGCTCTCAGTTTTAGACTAAGTCATGCTGCTTATCATCATGCTGTGGGCTGCTGTTTATGCTCTGCCCTGTTCATTCAAAACACCAATATATCATAAATGCATATCTGAATTAAATTTATTCCAGAATCTTAAATTTCTGCTTGTTTTATTGAACCCGGATGCCACAGTTGATTTTGTAAGGTGAGAATCAGGGAGTTTAAGGACTTGGTTGGCAGCGATGCTTAATGTACCCATGTCCAGTGGAGTTATCTAAGAAATGAAATAAGGTGTGTTCAATTGTTGTTGTGTTTGCTACTCTAGGTGGGAAGCAGGAAAATTCCTTGGAAGACTTCCTGAGCCATGTGTATCCTTTCTGTTATGGTGGTGTCAAAGATCACACTAAGAATGGTATCACAAAGATCACGAGCAACAGTGGCACAATAGCCCACAGCCTGCCTGCAGACCTGCTGCTTTCTGAACACAGGCATGGTGGTTACAGGCACAGTAAATCCCCCTTGATAGACCCCAGCCAACCATAAGACTGTGGGCCTGCTGTTCACAAGCTTAATGCTTGTTGTGACGATCCATAGTGGATCTGGATATGGGGCTTTATTTGCCACCACAATAAGAGCTTTTACTGTACTCAGTTCATTCTCTCACTACCACACACACAGAGCTCCATTGCTGTGTTCAGCAGGTCCTGAACTCCAGCAGGAAGGCCAAGTACAAGGTTTTGTTGGTCAGTGCTGCAGTTCCTAGTCGTGAGCATTACTGGTTGAGGTACCTGGGCATCCCCAGTGTTTGCGTCCATGCATTTCTCCCATTTCCAGGATCTTCCCAACTTCTAGGATCCTTTCTTCTGCCAAGGTCTTCCTTTTCATCTTCACAGAATCATAGAATTCTGTAATGGTTTTGGTTGGAAGAAAAGTTTAAAAGATCATCTAGTCCAAACTCCGTGCCATGGGCACAGACCTCTTGCCCTGAAATAACCTGAGACAATAGTAGAAAAATTTGGCTTAGAAGTCTGGAGCTCTTCAGATGAGGACTCCATGGAAGAAGCCTCTCAGGTACACCCTTGATAAAATCTTAAAATACCATGCTCTTGTGACTGCAGAACAGACAGCTCAAGGAAAGGCTTCCTTCATTGTGTTCCCTCTAGTGAGCCCCAAGGGTTGTTCACCGGGGCCCTCAGGCTGTATCTCAAATATCTGTATGTACCCTGGGGTCTGATTCTCCAGTCAAAGACCTGGCTAGGATGGGCCATTACCCTCTCCTGGAGAACTCACTGTTTGGTTTGGGATGGTAAGAGGAGAGCAGGACCAATATAGGCCGTGTCTCAGCAGAAATGCAACAGAAAAAGCTGAGATAAAGGTGTAGGCTGGAAGCTGGAAAACCTTTCTGGATGCAATCCAAGTGCATGGGGACAACCCAGGGAGATTCCAGCTAACAAGACTTGATCCGTTCTTGAGAAAATCCCACACCAATAAGCAGTGGCATCAACTCTTCCCTGAGGCCTTTATAGGCTATTTGTGGACTCACCATCTGTCCCACCTATTTTCTGCATCCTCACACTACACACTATAGGTGTGCTTCATTCACAAACCCCTGCATCAGTTGAGCTCTTGTTCTTCCTGAGATTTCCCTTCCTCTCTGTGCAGCACACAGCTTCTGTTTCCATCAGGGTCAGCCAGTTCAGCTGATTATCGTTCCTCTTTATAACTGCACTTCTGCCACATTACATTTGATTTCAGTAACATGACTCGCCTTGCACTGTCAAATGCAGTGCCAGTTGTTATTACAGTTTCTATAGTTTTATCCTGTAAATGTTGGCATTTTCTTGTGTTGGAGGCAGTGCTACAGTTTGTAAGAAACTTGTCAAACATTTAATTGTAACTTCTTTTGTTAAATCGTAAGTGCTATATTTCTTAATTAAAATACAGCAGAATGACCCTTCTCAATGTCCTAAATTATAATCTTCCCTTTCCTCCCCTTTCCCTTCCCCTTTCCCTTTCCTTTCTTCTTTTTTTATTTTCTTTTTAGTGTATAAAACAGGACTATGAATCCTGGGACAGCCAGAGGCCAGGGTGGCATCATAATTCTCCTGTAACAGTCATGTTGTTCAATTCAAAGATAAATGATTCCATACAGATATTTCAATGCCAGCAAAATTTGTTGCTATAACAGTATTTTTCCTGTGCAGTACTTTTCTTTTGGTGCTTAGATGAAGAAATGCACAGTTTGTCCTGCAGCAAGGGGAAACTAGTCTGTGGCAGCAAACAAGTCTTTGGCTTGCCAAGAGACTTTGCTTCCAACTGTGTAGCTTCTGGTTTTGCAGTGGTTGTTGACTGCCATATTTTGATCCTTACTGTCTCTCTGTGAGAGAAATTGTTTCTTTTCTTTTTGGCCAGGACTGTATGTTTTCTCTCTCCCTCTTCTTAGTGTTATTTTAGAGTTAGCTGAGGTGATATGGCAAGGGTAGTAGAAACGCTCAATAAAAAAAAATATGAACTAAAAGAGAAAAATTTATAAAGTCATCACAGTATTCTGAAATGCAAAGGTCTTACTAGCACTGAAGACAAGGTGCTGCGCTTGAAATCCATTTCTCCCAAGAGCGTATCTGCCCTAAATTCTTCAGTGTTCTCACTCACAGACAATTCTGGTTCACTGTGAATTGTCTCGGAAGCACCTCTGTAAAATAGATCTGCAGTGTGCTATGTTTGGGGAAATAATTCAGATTTGTATCAGCTTCAGCAAAGATTTGGCTCCGCATGGCAGCTAATCAGGTGAGAAATAACAGATTCCTTTCTTCCTGGTTTTTTTTTTCTTCTTTGCCTGCTTTGCTGCTGAAGGAAGACACTTCAAGAGCAATAATACACAATGTATTATCAAAAGATTGAAACTAGACGGGCAGTTACTCAGAACTGTCTACAATGCAGGTTCTTTTTCTCCAGTATCTCAAGTCAGGCATGCATGTGCGATCCCCAGGTCTGATAGTTACTTCTGAGAATCTTGCCTCATATCAATGCATTCTTACTTAGGAAGGGGCCATCCATCACACAGTTATGGCAGATGTTCAGTGCTCTGCACACATAAAATGTGGATATGGGTGGCTTACTTCAAGCAATGTTTGTTGCAAGCCACAGGTATTTATTAGCTGCTGCCTTCCTCGTGCAACACATCCTCCCCTGTAAAATAGTACATGAGCAGCTATGTGAGTATTGTCATCTCAGGTTCAGTTTACCTCCATCAAAGGTTGGCATAAAACGTGTTTCTCTGTTTGATTCATCCATGTTATGAACAAATGTCATTGCTGTGTATTATAAAACACTTCCCTAGCATTTATTTTTGTCTTTCTATTTGGTTGCTTGGGGTTTTTTGTAACAGAAACTTAGAACATCATAGAAACTTTTGGTGACTCCTAAATTTTTCCTAAACTCTGTTACTGACTGATACAGGGTCACACTGCCATTAGCAGCCTGGAGGATTTGTAATGAGCAAAGGACAGTGTGCATCTCAAGCCTCTGTGCCTCATTGTCTGTCTTGTCTGCGAGTGTAGCTTCACTCTTCATTTGATTAATCCATGAATAATCACTTCTCCCTGTGGCCATGTGAGGAGCTCTTGGATTAGTTGTAGTTTTGAAATATCAAGGAGTGCTTCAACTTGTGCAGCAAAACCCGTGCCGTGCAACACCAGAGGCTCCAAGCACAGCCCTCAGCATGCACTGGACAAACATCTGCAGGTCTTGTCCTGTCCTTTCCTTTTTCTTTCTCTTCGATGTACAAAATACGCGGCAGGCACACACCCATGCATTAGGAAACCCCCTCTTTCTGACAGATTGTCTTGAAGAACCATGACCTGATGTTTGCACATCTCCAACGTCCTCTTCCAATGGCTCTGTTGCTTTTTATAACCCAGCTATGGGTCTCAGAACTTTTGTCCTTGTTTTATGGCACTGAATCGAAGTAATGGGAGAAGGTATCTACTTCTTTCTAGCAATGGGTACACAAGTAAGTAGGTACCTACTTTAAATGACACATGCTTTAAAGCATTTTAAATTGAGAAAGTTCTCCTTAAGCACATTGCTGGACACTCCAGATCCTGAAGTAGTGGCGAAATACTGACAAACTTAAAAATGTAGACTTTGTAATTTGTGTCTTTCTGATCTGGGGGGACATAGAGAAAAGACTCTGGGACTGAAAGGTAATATTTAAGGATAGAAAAGACTCAGTTTCACAGTCAGACAGTTGTAGTGACTATCCAACACTCCAAAGGAACAAATTATGAGTTCTACCTTTCTTTTTTCTACTTTTCTTCCTCCTTTTTCATAAATATTTATGGTCTTCTCCTAAGCTATTAATTTTGAGAAAGGTAGATTTATTACCTACAGGTAAGTTTAATTCTCATTTGTTTTGCAATTATCTATTAGTAATATCTGTGTAAATGCACTGACCAGGTTCTCAAATGCTGGTTTTCCATGAGGCTGCTCCAGGCAAGCAACAACCACCTAATTTATGTTTTACCATAGTGGATTAGGATACGGCTGCTTCAGAACTGCAGCACTGTCATCTTAGTCTCTTGTAGGAATACAAAACTGAAAAATACCAGAATACAGGAAGATTCCCAAAGAAGATGAGAACTAATCCAATCTTCAGACACTGACCCATCTCCAGAGACGCCTAAAGACTCTTCTTTACATCTGCAGTTTTGTGTATTCCCTGTCCCACACCCAAACTCACCTGACCACAAGTATTGTTCCCCCTACCCCCCTGTTCATGAATAATGGATTAACTCTAGATAACTGCTTCTCCCTTAGTTAGCATAATGCATTACCCTAATTACCATGGATCCATCCCCTGTTTAGCATAACCCAGCCTCTTACTTGTAATAACCCTACATACGATGAAATGTGCTTACAATAAACCATTTTGTTTTACCCCCGAAGCAGAGTCCATGTAACTCACTGTTACAGTCTCTAGATAGGCTAGCACAAACTCCTTTGCAGTTTCCCATTACACACTGAGGTCCTTCTTGCACTGATTTCTGCCCAGAAAGGAAACAGAGGACACAGAACTGGTGGATGAAAAACAGAGTACCCAAGAAGTAGTGACAGGGGATGGATCACGCAGGGGAATATTAGGCTTGGGTACAGAAGCCTGATGGTGTGAGTTGTATTCTGTCCTCCCTCTGTACTTTGTGCTTGCCAGAAGCCTTGAGTTCTGTTTTCTCTGTCTAGGTAGAATTTCCTCCTATTTCAGATCTGATGCACAGGCTAAACACTGATTAAATCTTATTTTTAGGGCTCAATACTTGCACAGTAGGAACACAGGCTGTTTTGGGGAATGGCATAGCAGTGAATTTCGTTTTGGCAAAATCTCACCTGTCTTTACTTCACCACAGGTAGATCCTTTCTGTTTCACTGGGTAATTTTTTCTATATTCTGTTTATTACTTTGGGGAGACTTGAAGGCCTTTTGAGGCATTTTTCCCTGCCCCACCTGCAGAGAATACTGGAGATGGGCCTATGATCCTATGTCTTCAAATGTCTCCAACAAGGTCTGCACAGCTCTGCTCCTGAGATGCTGCATTTTTTTCTGTGCTGATCTTTCTTGTCCTATTTTCACCAAATGGACTATTGATGTGCTCCTCTGTCACAAAACACACTATGTGCTCTCTGTGAATGTTGTGCTGTTTTCTTCCCTGCTCCTGCACCAGCAGCTCCACTAGCTCTTGCCTTTCGTGGGATTGCTCAGGGTTGGGGTGGAAACTCAATGCTCAGAAGTGGTTTGATAAATTTATTGTTGTGTATCCAAATGTAGCTTCAAAGCAGAAACAGAAGATGCATAACACATCTAGCTTATCCCTCCCCGCAGTTAACTGTTGCTTGAAAATACATGATTCTACAATATGTACCCTTCTGTAATTTAGTTTAGTTGAAGTGGGAAGTTTGGAATCATTATACAATCACAGAATAGCTTGTATTGGAAGCGATCTAAAAAAACATCTGTTTTCAAACCCCTGCCATGAGCAGGGACATATTCCACTAGACCAGGTTCCCCAAGCCTCATCCAACCTGGTCTTGAGCACTTCCAGGGATGGGACATCCACAGTGTCTCTAGACAACCTGGCCCACTGCCTCCCCACCCTCACAATAAAGAATTTCTTCCTCATATCTAACCTAAACCCACCCTCTTTTAGTTTAAAGCCTTGTCCTGTCACTACAGACCCTGTGAAAAGGCTTTTTTCCCCACCTTACTATAAGCCCCCTTAGGTATTGGAAGGTGCTATAAGGTCTCCCTGGAGCCTTCTCTTCTGCAGGCTTGGAAGCTGTTATCCAGTCCAATACCTCCTTCTGCCAGCAGATTCTGATTCAGGCTTCTTGAGTTGTTCATCAGGAACACATTTCTCTTTTGAGCTGAACTTTCTTTGCCCCCTCTCATCTTGTGAGTCTCCTGCAGCCTTACTGAACATTGCAGTTATCTCTGCCTTTTAAATGGTGTCTTTAATTGGAGCCTGATAAAGGTAAATGCATTCAAACTTTCCTGTAATAACTCTATTACCTACAGCTCACAAATCTGAGAATTTTATTTTTTTCCCTATTAAATCAATTTTTATTGGACCTATAATACATATAGAGACAAAATAAATGTCTCCAAGAAATCATGCAGTTTGGGATAATGACGTGCTGCTGAAAAGCTTCCCTGGCAATACAAGAAGAAAATTGCAGAATATATTTAACAAAATGCTATATAATGCACAGAAAATACACTTTTGCTCTCCTGATTTCACTTCATGCTTCATAGCATTTAACTGGAATTTGGAAAAAAAATATGAAAATTTATATAGCCCAAGAGTTTGAGTATGGGACTAAGACCTCTTCTCTGCTCATTCAAGTGCTGGAGCAGAAATGGATTTGTATTAATAAAACATGGACTGTTCTTAGTAAGGCTGGGCCAAAAGAGATGGATTCCTTCTCAATCTGGCTAGAGACTGAAACAAGAAAAGGAGCAGCTGTGAAAGTGTAAAGACAATATTCACATATTCATAGAACTAAAACATGAAGAAGGTATCAGGAGATCACCAAACCTGAGCCCAGTGCATGACAGGCTATTACTTTACATCCAGAATCTCAGCCCTGAAACAAAAAGGCATCAGGTCATTATGCACCAACATCACGAGGCTGAAAATCCAACATTTTCTTCAGTATTTTGTGCAAGAGTTTAGTCTCCCTCACTGCTTGAATTTTGTTTGTAGTTTCTAATTTAGATTTATTTCCTTTTTGCTTCCAGTTATCTTTTAAAATTTATTTTATTTTTACTCCTCACCAGATAAAAGCCCCAGTCAATACTTAGAACACTGTGTTTTCTCCTATAAAGGTATTCCAACATTTGAAGATAATTTATTGATTAGCTTTGAAACCAGATTGAACTCGATTATCTCACTGAAGAATAGCCTTTTGTGATCTTTCATCTTTCTAGTCTTTCATTAGAGACCTGCAGTGTGTGCTCACTGCCCACTATAACCCTTACAGATTTTACTGTTGTCCCTCAGTGCGTAACTATTGCATTTCTTTTTTCCAGGAGTACGAAGCACTTATTTCAGTGAAATCACTTTCTCAACAGCAGCTTGCTCTTCATGAGGTTCTGTCTCTCTTACTGTTTTTCACTCTGCTGTTTTTTACATCATCAGCTCTACAAAATTTACCTGCAGTGATTTTGTATTTACTCCGAGTTCGTTGATGAAAGTGTTGGACAGTGTCAGGAGACTTTTGGGGTTCACGTGAAGATGCCAGTGGGAGACAGCCTGGGGCAGTGTGATGGGGAGATACTGCTGCTGCCCAAAGCGGAGTACATTGCTGCACGGCCCCCTGCTGCATAAACACACTTTGCTGGTCAGTGGTCTCACCATCAGGGACAGAAGGTCCAAAGGCTTTCCACCAGCAAGGTGCCAACAAAAGAGTCCAGAGAGTGCAGTTCAGCCCTCAACTCCTCTACTAATCTACTGGGGAACTTGGGGTAGAATCCCCACATCCCCTGTGCCTCAGGTGCCCTGGTAGGAGAAATAAGAGAGTATTTACCCACATTCTCAAGCTGTCTGGAGATCATTAGCCTATGGCTACTGCAGGTAATTCTGAACCACTGTAAGGTCAAACAAGGGTAACTCAGCACTGTGTTGGACCTACTCTAATCCTTGAATATTGGCACAGAATTCCTTATGGATATGAGCTCCCTGAGGGAAATATTATTTATTTCTGGTTTATGTATTTCTAGATGCTAAGACCAAAATATAGTCTTATTCTAGTCAAAATGTAACATGGAAGGTCTTGAATTATCCAATAATTCTTGCAGTTGGCTTTGAGGTGGAATGTAAAGTATCTTTTTAACAGTATTTACTGCTGTTTTAAACATATTATAGAGAGTTTGCCTTCTTCATACTCCATCTACTCTGATTGCTGCATCAATTGCTGTTGTTATTTCTCACTTCTTAAAAAATGCATTTTATTTCCAGTCTAATAGACCTAGCATCAGTCTATAATTTTTGTGCCTCGTTACAGCACTTATCTATTACAGAGGGAATCCTGTGCATCCATTCCTTAAGGAGGTGTGAAACAATCACACCTGAATTATCACTTCATTTTCTCTTTGGTAGAAAAGTTTGTCACGTTTCTGTTCTCTCTCTGCAAAGCAGATTGCATATGGATTGCACTGTTCTCTCCTTGGTGGCATTTTGTTCTGGGAAATTTGAGGGTTTTAGCCTGATATGCCAAGGCAATGAATATCTGGATCTTTGCCTGTCATATCACCTTTTAATGACCTTGACATGTTCTGGCCAATTCACCAGTCTGGCAGAGGGCGTAACTATCACCTTTAAAATTTTGTCAGAAGCACTCCTTAAAGTTTTCTCAGAACTGTGATCCGGGAAATGCATTCAAAGGAACCTTATGTGACTGTCATCTGCTCCATCGTGTTTGCCCATGGAGGATGCTGCTCCAGCAGCTGCGCTCCCAAACCTTGCAAGCAACCACAGCTTGCACCAACTTTTGCCCCTTCAGTTTCTAGGAGATGGATTGGTTGTTCTGCTACAGCAGGAAAAGAAACACGAGGCTGTAAGCATCATTAAGCACAAATCTGCGTGATACCAGGCTTCATTAGATTTATTCTTAATGGAGAAGCCTGTTTACACAGTCAACACCAGCTGTGATAATTGGTGAGATGAGGTGGATTAAGTTGGTTTACTCGGTGTTTTTTATTGTTCTCAAACCTCCAAAATTTTCAGAGAACAAGAAAAGACTAAAAGAACATTGGGCAGATTGTATACAGTACAGCATTATGCTTAACCTGGTTTTGAAAATAAAAGGACTGTTTTTATTGATAATGTCCCTTCAACAGGGCTTAGATCCTATTACTACAAAGCCAGAAGAGAAATGTGGAGAAACCTGGCAGAGAATTCTCTGGCCTGTAGATGTGAAGTAAAAATAATTGGTTTATGCAGTTAGTTTTGCACAGGGAGAACAGAACATTGGTGGTCTTTCTTCTACTAAATGATATAAAGTCTAGACTAAAGTATTTCTACATGAGTGTTGATCTTTGCAGCACAAAGTGCTGGAGTACTTTTGACATGTTACCTCTGATGGAAGGCCAGAGACCAGCAGGTCTTGAAGGCTAATCATTAGCTTGTTACAAAGCAGTCTTCATGTTAATTGATTGGTTTTATGAGAATTAGGATTATTTTTACAAATGATATATGTAAATAAGGTATAGTCCACACAGTGACTTGATGGCAAGAACTATCAACTCATAGATGTAAACCATGCCACGTACTATTAATATTTAATACACTGACAAAACTTAACATTTTTTTAAACTCTGTGTCTTAGTTGTCTAAAAGCTGAACTAGATTGGTAGCTGTGCCTGTCATCTCACTTCCTTGATAGGCTGGAAACAACTGTCCTCTTTGAAAGGGGCTGGGAAGGCTCTATATACTTTCCTTCTCCTGAGCTCAGGTCATCTGTCCAGTGATCTTTTGAAGTAATTATGCAAATATTGGATGGAGAAATAAGTTTTGTTCTGAGAGTAATATGCACCTCCCAAAATCTGTGTCTTACCTGAAAGCAAGTACTGTTTCATTTACTGAAACAACTCCAGTCTGTACTTGATTCAAGTTTGGAAACTTTTCTGTAATTTTGGAGTCTAAGTGCCATTCACAATTTGACAATGAGAATTCAGAAGACCTATGATGGCTGGTTTAAATGGAAGAACAAGTACCAGATACAATATCAATTTCTGATCCTATTGAGTATAAACTAAGAATCACAGCTATCACAGCATATATTTTGTTCTCCTACATGACCTAATTGGCACCAAAATATAGATTGCTTTTTGAGTCAGGTTTGTATTGCAGAGACCTGATCTTGCTCATGTTCCTTATTTCAGTGATTTCTCCTGGTACAATAACCCCTCCTGAGTCTGTGAAGGGCAAAGTACAGAAGGATGAAAAATGCTATTTTATGTGTTACCACAAGTAATAAAACCACAGCTGAAGTGTAAAGATTTTCAATAATGTAAGGACAAGGAGGAAAAAATCTGTTCATGTCTGTGGAGATGGCTACCTGTATCTGCTTCATTAGCATAGTGTTTGAGACCTTCAGTTTCAGTAACATATTTTTCCTCACATTATGCCTGCAAGATAGAGAAGCCATATTTGCATTTCATGGACAGTGGGAATGGGGAAAGTTAGTGGTTTTAAATTTACTAGTACTTCTGTGTATCTAACAAAGGTGTCTATACTTTCAAAGGAGATCCAAGATGTCTCAAAGTGAACAGACAAACACCATAACGAGAAAAAGTCAACATGTTCTTTTTTCAAATACTAGTTAAGGTCAATATCCAGAACTTCTTGCCTATAGAGAAATGGAATAAAATTTGATAAAATGCCTAGTGCAAAGCTGGCATAATCCTGCTTACTTTTATGGAGGTTTTCTTGCTTAGCAGAGAAATAGGTAAACAGCCTAACACAAAAAAAGATTTGGTCCTCAGAAGCACAAGAAAAAGAAATTAGTGTGTTTATAAAGAATAAATCTTGGCAGATTTTTTTCATAGACTGGCTAAGATGGTCATTAAAAGCAAAGCAGTTGTTCTGGTTTATTATGCTTTTGGATTACAATGCATTTCCTTAAGCAGTGAGCATGAAATGGAGTGGCTGAAAAACGCACACTCAAAAAGAATTCAGATGAGTCTGAATATGAACTCTGCTGGGACTGAAAATGAAATTAAGAGAATATAAGGTTAGGATTAAAGGTAATACTTTTGGCAAAGCGAGGTGGTAAACCAAAGATCTTTGTAATTACCGTAATCAAGTAATTTCTTCAGTAATGATGCCGAAGGGAAAGAAGATTGTGTGCTAATGTCACTGAATGCCCTACACTGAGAGATGCTGGAGGTGGGATTGAGAGCAGAAGTAATACTAGGGAGATACAGTGGAGGAGTAGGAAAGGGAGAAAACATAACATTGGAAATAAAACCTACTGAATGTTAAAGATTCAGTGTGAGGATTTTTGAGGCTGACACAGTCCATGAATCAGGGCTCCACTAACTGCTGCAAGAACTCAGGCACCCTCCAAATCTAACTGATAAAATATGCAGAAAATACAAAGAGGGGAACTAGAGGGAGAGAAAGAGGAAATGTTTTGCTTAAATTTGCTAGCTGCAGAGGTCATCTATCTGACAGACTGGAGAAGCTTTTGGGTATCCTTGAGGCATAAAGTAGCAAGTGTTGTTATTTTGGGAAAATCCATTGGGGAAAATAAGGATTATGGCATACTGGAGTTTCTCCTGAATTTATAGGGGAAAAGGATCCAGTAAGGATCCAGGGATAAACATGGGGTATCTCAAAAGGCCTGGCACTCTAGTGAAGATATCTATGGTACTTTTAGAAGGCTCCTCAGTTAATTGCACAGTAAACCCTTTTTTTTTTAAAAATACAGTCTCAAATCAAATTATAACTGCAATTACTAGTAAGTTGTGCAACTTTCCTGTTTCCTGTTTGCTCTCAGTGTTTTTGTTTGTTTTTTTTTTGTTTTTTTACAGATCTTAATAAGATTAATATTTGCATAAGGGAAGTGATCTGTAGTCTGAATATAGGAAAAAAGAAACAGGGTGCCATGATGTGTACCAGCCACACCAGATTTCCAAGAAGAAACATGAAATATCCGCTACCAAAACTGCAGAGTGCCTTCTGGAGGGATAAAATATTTTATTAGAAATGAGTGCATAATCTGGAAGAGTAAATACATTTGATCCTTTTACAACTTCCTCAGGAATGACTTTGAAAAAAAAAAGGAGAGTGAAATACAAGTAAGATATAACCCAGCATGGTTTCCTGAGCCCCAATCTTCTGTATGTGAGCAGAGCAGAAGAGTATTTTATTCTGCTATTTACTCTAGAGTCAGTGTTAGGGTTTAGAAGCATAATACACAAATTAGGAGCTGGAGACCTTTGGTAGGCAATAGATGACCATGTGTGACCAAGTTTACTTATTTTCTCTGTATTTCAGAATCAATATCATATTGTGCTTGCATTGCAAGGTTTTGGTGAGGGGCTACAAAGGTGGCATCTGTGAGGGGCTACCAGAAGCCTCTCCCTGTGTCTGACAGAACCAATACCAGCTGGCTCCATGATGGACCTGCCACCAGCCAAGGCTGAGCCCATCAGCGATGGTGGCAGAAACTCTGGGATAACAGTCAAGAAGGGGAAAACCCTGCTGGGGAACAGCAGTCAGAAGAAAGCAGTGAGAACATGTGAGAGCAGCAGCCCTGCCGGCCCCGAGGGCAGTGCAGAAGGAGGTGCTCCAGGCACCAGAGCGCAGGTTCCCCTGCAGCCCCTGGGGCAGCCCATGGCGGGGCAGCTGTGCCCCTGCAGCCCATGCAGGGCCATGGGGGAGCAGAGATGCACCCGCAGCCCCTGCAGGATCCCACGCCCGAGCAGGCGGATGCCTGAAAGGAGACTCTGCCCTCGTGGGAAGCTCGTGCTGCAGCAGCTCCTGGCAGGAGCCTGAACCAGATTTGCTCGCAGGACTTGTGACCCTGGGAGGGACCCCAGGCTGGAGCAGGGGAAGGGCCTGTAGCATCAAAATGACAACACTGGAGTCAGCTTGGAATGGCCTTAAGAATGTTAGCCCAGATGAAAACAATGAAATAAAATTACACAACTGGGGTACTGCTGGTTTCCAAGAGATGCTGTTTTGCCCTCATGTCGACATTGTTTTGGTGATAATCTGTTCCTGTTTCTTCTAAGGTCAGGGCAGGCTTTTGAATAGGAGACAGACGGGAAGTCTCTCTCAGGTTACCATTTCCTAATCCCAGCAATCATTAGTAGTTAACTGCATTTCTATCCTCTTCAATCCACTGCTTATTTTGGGTTAAAACATTGGCTGGTTAATGACTGCCATTGACCACCAGAGTTAGACTTATTTTAAATAAATCAATAAGGAAGATGAAATTCCTGTTGGTTTGGGCAGGCTTCAAAAGAGATAATTTAGACAACGAATTTTCAGTGGATCCATTCCAGCAATTGGCAAGAACTGAAAACATAAGCTCAGCTTCAGTCCAGACTTTGAATGCTTTTGTAGAAACACGACACTCAGACTTTCAAGGAAATTCAGGGCCCCAAATTCCCAGCCTTTCTTAATATGTGCCTACTGTCTTGGCACTTAAATACCTGCTGAGCACTTACGTCAGAGGCAAAAACTCTGAGCCATCTATGACAAGCAGGAGGGGGCTGTTCACTACATATGCATGGCCAAAGAGAAAACAAATGATTTCCAGAAGATAAAGCCTTTTTCTGGTACGATTTTGCATTTCCTCCAATCTATTAAGGGAAAAGATGGAAGGTGGCTGGAAGAAAACTGCAAGGAGAGAAAATAACTCTTTAGGGAAATGCTAATACCTAACATCTTCATTGATATTTTCTTCACCTAAAAGGCTGTTGTGTAGACTATAATAATATAAATGGAAGTTTTAAAATCTTGGTTCCTTTAATACCTAACTGCTAAATCCCATTAGTAGGATTTAACTGCCTTTTCTAAGCTTGCACTGCAAATTCTTTTCATGGCTGATTTTCAAATGGTATGGTAAAAGTCCATCACAGGCAAATGTAAGGAGCCCCACTGAAAGGATTGAATGAGTCAGGCCACTGGCTGTTTATGAAATAATTCCCTAAGAACTTACCATCGTGGAACAATTAACAGTCACTAATAATCAGGAGCCAGATTTTTACTACCGAGATAAAAGTCAGAGCCCTAAAACTGGCACGTAATCTTTTATGCCTCCAAAGAAGGCATGAGCTTTGGATGCCAGCTACCCAAAAGCTTGGAAAAGAGACAAGACCAGAGAGTCTTTTCCTTCCACCACTTATACCATTAGAATTTCTTCTAGTGGATGTGACAGCATCACTTGTAGGGATTATACTGGCAAGCAGAATGGAGAAACACACCCTACTGCAATGGCTGTTACTTCTGAGCTGAAGAGTCACCCTCGTATTTCACTGAACACCATAATCAGTGCTATTATAATTATCCAGACTGTAGGCAATTCCATTTAACCTAGCATTTCATTCACGCATCTCTGCATACACTGTGTTTAATGTTATCCCAGCATTGTCCAGCCAGCATTCAGAATTAAGCATGCTAATTGAATTAACAGGTGAAAATCCCAATTACTCTTCATGCCTCCTGATTATTTCTGTAGGTCACATTGTAGTTTCCTACTGCAATTAATTGGCTGATTGCAGGGAAGTAGACTCCTTAAACGGCACAGGGCATTCCACCTGATTGTTAGCGCACCTATCATTACCTCAACTTGAAAGCATTTAGATGTGCAAGTAACAGGATATTGCTATCAACTGCACAGCATGTCAGTGGTGGTTGTGTAAGACCATATGAGTTTTTATATCTAGCACGTGGCAAAAAAAAATCTGCTCACACAGTCCTACTATATATAGTGTTCCCTGATTCTAACTATTCATCCCATCCCAGGACCACTTGGGATTGCTGCCAGACCCAAAATGGTACTGGGAACATTCTGGTTCTGTGTAAAGTGCAGGTATGTAACTTTGGTGCTGGAATTAGCATGGGCTCCCTTAGGGAGGACCCCAGGCAACCAGAACCAATTAAAGGACAGCGACATGTGTGTGCTAGGTGGAGCACTCTGTTCCACGGGATTTAAAAGCTGCTGAGACCACACTGCATCCTACGGTAGTGACTACCTATCTCTCTCTCTCCCTTTCCTTTCTCTTTCTTCTCCTATCATCTTCTTTCTGAAATATATTGTAAGCTGGACCAAAAAAATATTTAGTCCATGCCTTGCTAAGTGTCTTGTTCTGCGGTATGTTGGAAAGTTTGTTAAGTGAAAGTTTGCCAAATGCCTTATTCTATCTGGGTGTCCTAAAGTTAGCAGGTAAAACGTTGTTGTTGAACCTCCTGGCAATTTGCTTGCTTCTCCCATGCACTGCCCAGAGTAAATCAAACTATCTCCCCTTAAACCCACCAAGCAGGCTAGGGCATTACAGCTGCTGAGTTATTAAACATGAAATATTTCTAGACTTTTCCCTGTCTTATATTTTATCTTCAACTACAGATGTTCAAGTTCCTACATGAAAACACACAGAGGTGTGAATTTCAACATTTAGCTACTCCAACTGAAAAATCCTGCAGGTTATTCTTCCCAAATATGGCACCCTTACACACAGATTTATCTGAAGAACAGAACTCATCACAAGCCTAAATCATCCTTCTCCTCTCCCCTGCATTACCCCCACCCAAAATCATTAAGCAAAAGCTAGGAGAAAAAGACTGTCTTTGCTTTTACTGCTTTGCTAAATTTCTTTGACTGTGGCACCCATCATTCCGCTTTAACACAGCAGCATTTTCCAGAGGATTAAGTGTGACAATGTCAACTAAAGTTGACTTTTGAATTCTAATCCTACCTTTGCTATTGACTTCTTGGAAAGCCCTTGCAACTTCCTTGGGACAGGACCTTTACCTTTTGCTTATCAAATTGGAGCATCTTGAACACGATGGGCTGTGAAGGCTCATCCTATGTTCCTGGATCAGGAGCCTCAGTGTGTCTGTAGTGGTGCAAATGAGGACAGCTAAGGCTGACTTCCATCAGCCACCTCCCTCTCATTTAAATCCAGCTGTAGTGTGACAAAAGAACAGGTGCCAGCTTGTTACTTTGGAGATAATGACTTGGCAGCTGGGCTTGAATAATTGTATCACTTCAAGATGCCCTCTGAAGAGCAGGAGGTGCAATTCAGCTGAAAGAACAGACTCCCTACCCCTTCTACCAGGAGATGAGCAGGTTGAGAGTTGGAAGGTTGAAAATATATATAATAAAGAGATAAAATAAAAATATAAGTAGATAAAATAAAACATAAAAATACTCAACTTCAAAGGTGAGATGACCACTGGAAAAAAGAAGTGCTGTAGTGGTCTACAGACATCACTAACCAGTAATAGAAGTGCTGTGTGGATATTCAGACTCTGCGCTAGCAGATTTCTGTGAAACATAATCCCTATGGTGACAATAGCAGTACAACTCAAAGCTCTTCTCCTGCTCCTGATGAATTTATTGGGAGTTTTGAAACCTGAACCAACAGACCCAGGACACCGTGCTTTGTGAAATGCTTCCGTTAGTTGAGCCAAATCCCCTGCTTTCTGAAAAGGGTATTCATTTTCTTTCACACCAAGGATTGCACTGCAAGATCCCATAGCATCTGTGTTGCATAGAATGAACTACACCCTAAAAAACCCAACCGTTTCTCTCTCCTTTACCTATAAAGAAAGCAACGAATCACTAGCTCAGCTACGGATATCTCAATTCAGCATGATTTTATGGTTCGACTTGATGTTTTTTTCCAACATAAATGATTCTATGAGAATGAGTCTGTGATAAAGTTATATTCACCAGGGACAAACACATAAACCCCACTAAATATTTAGGCCCTCTTTGAGCTGTACTCCCTTTAATCTGTGTTTTGTCTTTCCTCTTCTTTGGGTGGTTGTTTGAGATGAAGAGGTGGTCAGAAGCTAATTTAATTAAATTTAATTAAAAATTACAGGAACAGTAGGTTTACCTGTCTAACCTATTGATGTTCCCCTGCCAACTAATTTGGATGAGATACATGAGCCACATGAGCACCTTCATATGTTTGGTCTCTTACAGACATTTAAGAAGAAATGGTCCTTTCTTATGGATTTTATAAGATGTGACAAACATAGTGAATTCACTTTCTTGCTTTTTACCAAGTTGTTCCTTAAGAACTGGAACACACAGTTAACCTGGGACATCTGAAGAACAAAGAGAAAGACTGGTTTAAGTCAACTTATCTCTGAAAACATTCGGTTTTTGCTTCTCTGGAATTATGTCTGATATTAAAATTTCTTATGGAGAAAATTCAAAATAGACCAATAGGTGGATGCTAAAAGGGTGCAAAGATGTTCCTTCAAACATCTCTAATTAACGACTGGATGTTGCACAAGAGGAATAGACTGCAGAAAATGAGCAAGTTATTATCATGCAAACCTGTAGTACGCAAGTGCCATTGCCACTAAGAAGTCATGGGCTTTGTACTGAGCTTTCTTGCCCCAGCTGAGCTTTCCTTGGCCTCCACAAGCTGCACAAGCTGCACAAGCTGGAGCTGGCCAAAACTGGCTTTCAGGGTAATAGAGTGAACAAAGAACAAGTATTTCTAACATAGGTAAAATGTGCAATATATCATAAATTCAGATGTAATGTGGAGCTGCATTGAAAAAAGAATAAGGTGTAAAAGTGTGGTAGCAAATACATAAGTGCAACCCCATGTGGGTCCTGAAATGAGGGAGAGGAAAACATCATCATGAACATCCTACTCCTCCAGCAAATAACTCCAGATGCTGGCAACGGGCCAAAACTCCCCCTTCGACACGAACCACCAAAATGAAACCATCAGCCTTAGGAGGAGAAGGGAAAGAGTGAGGTGGAAAGAGTCTACAAACTAATCAGGATGAAAATAAGAACTGTAATTGTATCCCTATCATTATTATATTACTAATGAAGCTTTTTCTGCCTTGAAATAGTTTTTCTCTTTCTTCCATAATCATTAAACTTGGACTATTGTTGATTCTTGGATTAGACTACTACTATTTCGATCATACTAGCAATAAATTCTCGGTTTATATCTGTTTCTTCTGAAATTCCCTGTGTCCTACACTCTCCTTATCCCTTCCTTACCTTTTACTCCCCCAACTGCACCCTCTAGAGCAGTGGCCACACTGAAAATGATAATAAATACAGGTTATTCCCAGTGATTTCTTCTGGGAGGTGTGAGGCACTCGATCATTTGTTTGGTAGGAATCACCTCAGGTGTTTGCGCATGTGTGTGTGTGTGTGTGTGTGGAGGGGGAAGGGATGTGTCGAAGCTCATGGAGGTGGAGTAGCATCGTATCCCTCATGGCAGCCCCTGGAGCCCACATGGGGATGCCCTGGAATGTCTGTCAGTCACAAAGAGCCTGGGAAAACAATAACACCCCACAGATCCTGGAGCCCCTGACCCAGCTGGGATTGGCAGGGACAGCAAGAACACTGCCCTCAGCCTGGCCTGGGACCCCAGCGTGGCCAGCGGGACTCAAGTGCCACTTGGGAGGGGCGGCCATAAGGACCAGAGAAGATAACACCAGAGGCATATGCTTTGTTGTAATTGTATGACACCCTTTTGAAATTTTGCTATTTTCCCCCCTAAATTATCAGTACGTTTTGAGGAAAAATGTGTGGTTTCTTCTCTTTATCTAGTGGTATTCAAGAACCCTGTGTATGTTTTAAAACTCATGGCTGAGCTTGCAGCTCTGGGGCTCGGTTGTGACAGAAGGATAAATCAACCCTGAAAATGATTCAGAGTTACGGGAAGATTACTACTTGCTGTATAAATGCTGGAGCCCTACTCAGTTTTACTATCTGAGCATCATTATTTCAAAACTATCTCATTCCAACAGAATGTAAAATACAGTAATAACTACCTGTGAAATTTCCATGGCTATGTCCTGACAGTAGTATAGCAGTACCATGTTTTTCCTACTCTTACTCCCCCTTGTTACATACATGCATTTTCCTGATTCTTTTGATTACAAAACTAGCCACACTTCAGGAAACGAGAATTTTAATGCTGATTATATCTGGAGCAGGACAGTGATCAAAATAAATGTTGTATTTTCGATGTAGACTTTCTTAAAAATTACCATGCTCTCTGTTTTCATACCTTCATGTTTATGGCAGCATGGAGAGTAAATACCACATATGCAGAAACCTAGAATTAATCCTTAAATACTTTTTACCTTATCTAAAGTGCATTTCTACAGCTTATCATACAAGCCAATTCTAGCCCATTTACACATATCTAATACTACCATTCTTGATATATGCATATAGAAAGAAAAGCTGAAGGATGGAGGAAATCTAACAAGATAAAATAACTTGGGAGGTGATTTGCAATAAGATACTCATTGAGCAAAAATTTTCAGACAGTGTCTGAAATACCTCTGCAGGGTAAAAATATCTACCTCACTCTAAGGAAAGAATTAACAGTGTGCAGGCTACAGATGTGCACTCCTGTGGAAAGAGATAATACTTTTGTTCTTTGCTAACTCAACAATTATAGAGGTCTTACTCAATAGTCTTCTTATAATGACAGTCACCACAGGTAAAGCAAGTATTGTATCCTTCTGTATCCTTTAGTCTAGACTTATCCTGAGGTTTTGGGTTATTCTGGACTGACCAAGGCTGCAGCCTTGCACGTGATGCCAGAGATTATCCCAAAGCATGCGGTCATGCTGAAGCACAATGTCTCTGTAGTGTCCCAGTTCCAGGTGAGGCTACAGCCACCTATATCCAACACAGAAGAATGCTACATACAAGCCAAGATATTTCTATCAAAATTTCCAACAGTTTAATGCATTAATATTTCAAAGGTTTGTTCTCAGTCTGGGATTAGATTTTCAGAAAAAAAAAAAAAAGAAAAAAAAACCACAAAAACCCCCCCACAACCTCAAATGTTTTGGCTGCCCTTTCAATCTTAATAACTTCTGTACTGGCAAAGCTTAGGGGTTGGGCATGTAAAGCATCCCTTAGGGTAGGTGTTGGATTTTGAGCAAGAAATTGTTATTTTTCAAAGAGATGTGTTTTTATAAAAGTATTTTGTTTCTGGCTCTCAGTGCTAATTGTTGGATTTCCTCTGACTCACCAGCACTTGGCTGGTTCTGAATATCCAAAGTATTTTGAAGAAAGCGGGAGGGCAGAGCTGGTGCAAATTCTTCACCTGACCCCAATTCAACCCCATTGCAAATTATGCAGGGTCGTGGGAAAAAAAACCCAAAGTGGTTGTATCATCATGCAAATACTCACTTTTGCACCCTGAACTCTGCTCTTCCATATGTATGCTTTGAAAAAGAGCATCCCCCTACACCCCGGGAACCACCTGAACCCATCAAAGAAATTCATCTAGCCCCACCACCATGCCTCTTAGTTTTTGTCACCATGGAGCTCTCAAAGATCACTTAGACTCTGACAACCACAGGATTTTCCTGAGCATCTACCTTGTTCCCACCCATCCACCTAGGACCAAGTAAGGATGCAGTCACAGGGCATGACAGAGACTAAACTCATCTTGTGGTCAGCAACAAATGGGGAGGGAACACAACACACCCTAAAAACATCAGGGCTGTGGAATACATCCAAGATCCCCTTAAAGACTCCAGGGCATGAGGCTTTCTCTGCCACAAGAAACCATGGTTTGGCACACCACTGCTTCACTCAAGGTTCCCAGTCTTAATCTGGAAAGAACTAAGAACAATCCTATTCTTGTTTAGGAACTGCTCCTGACAGTGTGGTAAAGGCCATAATAGACAAGTCTCTATGAAACAACCTTTTTCAATCAAGACACGAGATAATTCCTCTAAGCTATTAACTCAGGAACTGAATAGGTGTTTGTCATCTAATTTCTGCTCTCCCCCACATACTTCCAGGGAACTCAGGGAAAGCTTAGCCATCTAGAAGCTATTGTGGATTGACTTCAGTCTTTTGACCTGTCAAGGAGGACAAAATGGGAATTCTGTATTTGCCCAGGAAGAAGTGACATCATTGTAATCACTTATTTCTGTAATTACATGTACCTCATTACGAGTCAGTTATTTCACTTCATTTTTGTCTCTGACTCAGAAAATCCCATTAGCCAGCTAAAGGCAAGAGTCAACAAAGAGGCAGGCAAAACAAACTCTTGCTAGAATAAATAATTTGCTGGGTGCTGAGTTTTGAGTTACTGATCTTCGGATCTTCTACTGAAGATATCTTCTCCCAGGCAACTAGCAGGACAAGAGGACATAGTCTTAAGCTGCTCCAGGGGAGTTTTAGATTAGACATTAGGAAGAAGGTCTTCACCCAGAGTGATGGGGCATTGGAATGGGCTGCCCAGGAGGCGTTTAAGACCGGATGTGGCACTTTGTGCCATGGTCTACTCGGCAACGTAGTGTTAGGCTGGAGGTTGCACTTGATGATCTCAGAGGTCTCTTCCAACCTGTCTCATTCTGTGATTCTGTGATCCTTGTGGGTCCCTTCCAACTCAGCATATTCTGGGATTGTGCGATTCTGCAGAATGCCATATGGAGAGTGTCTCAGAGAGCACTTCTGCCAGTTCCCTCAGTACCCTTGGGGGTACTTTGGGAAGAGAACTAAAATACAGTGCAGTTCTCACTAGCTCAGTTATAGTAACACTCATGCTCATACACCAAATTAATTATGAGAAAAGCTATATGCAGTGTGAAGTTGCTGTACACAATGGGAGGTTGCTCCGTGCGTTCTCACAGAACTAAGTCAGACCAAGTCAGGCAAAAGTCAGTTTGACTGTTTGATGGCTACAGATTTGCTCTTACAGTTAAGCTGAGATCAGCTCAGGCTAGCAGAGGTCCAGACAGATCCAGAGACTCTGCACGGTTCGGTGCATCCAAAGGCTCTGGACTCCTTCTCGTTCTATTTGAAAAACTTAAATATTAGTATTATTGACATATGCTGGATCGGTGTGATTTCAAAATTACCTCGATTCCGAGATGATCATCACTTCTGTGTTTTGTTGTGGGGTTTTTTGGTGGTCATTTTCTAAATTTCTAAGAAAAAGTTCTAGAACACTGAGCGCAAGAAAAAGAAACTTTATGTTAAATACAGTTCTGTGTCTGTGCATTTGCAGGAGTGGTCAGTGGGATTCTGACACTAATTGGATCAGCATCTCTACTACAATAACAACCTTGACTGGGCATTGAAGTTGCACTGGCTGAGCATATGTTCCACATTGGACTATACTGTGTTAACAGCGTAGGAAAAAAAGTCTTCCTGCTTCTGAAAGTTTTCACTCTAAATGAAGGTATTCTGGAAAGTGACAGAGGCAGTTTTCTGTCATACTCTTTCCCAGGAATATGATGGTGGGAATTAATGTTTGTCAAATACTGAACCAGCACCTAATTGTGACATTATGAAACTATTAGTGAATTGATTCAGAGTCCTCTTTTGCAAACTATGAGGTCAGGGAAAATTACACACTGAGCACTGCCAAGAAATAGCTCTCAAATTGATTTAATCTTATCTCCAAGGGATGCTTTTACTATTGGTGGCATGAAATGATGTGATTACTCCTTTATGAAGAAGTAAGAAGTATTTCTAATACTATGACAATATTTACTATCAATTCATCCAAGGAAAAGGCTATCCATTTCCTCCAGGAGGTCATGCATGTTGTATTTAGCTATTAGAAAGACATTTTGACTAAAGGCAATATGAAATGTTTTTATTTTCTTTTGAAAAAGCTATATAAAAATCAAGTTTTCCTATGAAAAACTTCAGGAAAAAAAAAAATCATGCTGATCTCAATCTCTCGGCTATTAATGTCAGAGGCCATGGATGACAAATTAACAGTTCTAATTGTAACCTGTGGAAGGCAGCAAGCTATGTATTAGCAAATCTTTTGTGATCAGTTACTTGAGTCCAAATGACCATAATTAATTGTTCTTTCTTGCCCATCCCTATATTTCTCAGAAGTCAAATAATTTCCAGCAGAAGGAGAGAAGGAAAAAATAACATTCAGGGTAAGACTCTGGCACCTAAGTCTTCTCTCAGGCCAAACATTTTCTGAGGAAGACAACTCTTAAGGTTTGAATCCAGCAGTGTTCATCCTGTAACTTGTGAAGCACCTGAGGTGGCGGCTGTGCTCAGTTGCCTCTTGGCACACTTAATTCCAGGCAAGACTTGCCAGTAACTCCAAGTGGATGCAGGTCTGACTCCTGGAAAGCCCATCCCTTGAATTCAACATCAGCATAATAAATCAGTACCTTTTCATTTTTAACAATGGAGTTTTGGAAATTGACGGCTCATCTACCAGAATGTTCAGCTTCTTTGCATGACAGTCATAGATCCTGTCATATTCCAGAAAGACTTTTTATTTAATACATCATAAGGAGTGTCTCCATTTTCCCTGGGCAGATCAGTCCGAGTCTCTGAGTCATCTTGGACCACTCATTGTAACTACTTGATGCTTCTTACTCTGATATAAACAGATATATCTCTTCCCAATCCTAAATTAACATAATGCTTTTACACTCATTGAAACGGAGTTCATGAGACCCATTAATGGTGTAAATAGTTGGATCCCATCAATCTTTATTACTGCTTGTAGAATCTCAACTGAAAAATAGTATCTTCAACATCTAAATATCCTCTCATTGAGACCGAGCTTAAAAACTAATCCTTCCTCCACAAGCACCACAGTCCATGATAATTTTACACTTTAAAAAAAAACAGGAAACTGAGCAGAGCAGGGACAACAGTTTCTGGCAATTGTTCCCCTTCCTGGTACCACTGCCATTGCACAACATGTCACTTCATCTCTTCGCTCCACTTAATCATTTTCATGTCCTTCCAGTGTTAAGATCCAATGTCAAGACAGATCTACAGAAAAACTACCACCTACTTAGGTGGGTGTACTACTCTGTATACTTGTACGCAGGTGGGCTTGGTAATGCTTACGAGGTATCAGAGGTTGCTACAAATAATAAAGATGGGAAGAAAGCAAGTGGTATGTTTATACTTTATATACATGTGTATTTATTTACAATATAGTTTCTGCAGATTGAAAGCTACCCAAACCTGGAATCAGAATGCCTTAAATGCGTGGAATAAGCAGAGTGACAGACACAGCAAAACCACCACAGGAAAGAGAGATGAGTGCATCATGGGTTTGGAGTGCTTGTAATGGGGGGAAGGCAATTGCAAGACATTTTTTGGCTTTATCAATGATGTAGTGTTTTAGAATAGGAAGAGCCAGGAATACGTAAGGAGACTTCAAAGACAAAGTTTGGCCCATCACCCTGTGTTGTGAAGCTACAAGCCCAGCCCTGTGTATCAAAAGAAAGCAGTGTAGAAGAGTTTTCTATTTTCCATATGCTCAGCAAGATAATGTTGTGGAACTTCCATGCACATTTTCCACAGCTGAGAAATGCAGGGAGAAAAAACCCAACTTTTTTTTAGAAACAGTAAGTTATTACTTAGGCGCAATAGCACATTTTGGGGCAACAAAAGAAAACAGTAACAAGAAACCCCACACTGTTGTACAAAGGGAGGTCCACTGATTTTGGATTAATGTTTAAGACTTCAAAATTTTCTGCAAGAAGTTTCCCATATTACCACTCTATACAGAGCACATCCCAGGCAGATTACATTTACAGAATTTGTCAACGTTTTAAGACTCTGATTTGGGGAAAGTAAATTAGAAACTACATTTTGCTTTCTGTTGAAATACACAGGAGGAAACCTTTCCAAATTAACCTGCAGAAGATGCAGATCTCTGTAAACACAGAGCTCTCTTTGGGACCGCTGTGTTCTAGGATTACTTGGCTTGTCCATCTTGTTCCTATACTTGGCCAAAGAATTCTTTGGCAATTGTTAAACTTTTCCTAGGGAAACTTATTGTTGTCTAACTGAATGTACAATGAAAACACAAGACTGCTTAAGCTGCAACAAGAAGGTAAGAGGCTTCATGATTTTGTATGTTGCAGTTTAAATAAAAAAGCATTTCTTTGGCCTTGCTGTACAATGGCATGCACTAATTATCCAAGTTAGCGAGGAAGATTTTAAAATAGAAAGCCATAGAAATGTAAATACAACTCCTGACACCGGTTCCCATGCAGGAGAGACTTTAAAAAGGGAAGTACATATTAGGTTCATCATCCTGACATGAAAAGACATTGCAGGACACATACGTTTTTAGCAACGTTTTATTAATAAAGCGAAGTAACTAGAAGTATCCGTCTTGAGAGAATGAAATTAAAAATGAAATTTATTTCCTTACCCATTTTTTAACCTTCAGGACAACACTTGCAGTTGCAAAAGATAGGGAATAATACAATAAACTGAGAAACACAATACAAACCCCGAAACGCTTGTGGTAAAAGAGTCTCTTCACTATTGCAGGTCCAGGGTTTGATGTCCGTTCTCTAAATTCCTGGACTCCTACAGATACACACATTTTATGTATATATTATCAAGAGTCATACATATACTCAGCATGCCTCAAGACAAAATTGGTAATTAAATCTCAATGATAATTTTAGGAGGATTTCCTTTCGTATGTCACTTGGCTTTTAGTTAGCCACTCATGCATACCAGCAGAAAGCCATTCTTGTGATCTTTGCCTATACATCTGTCCATGGGCTGATATGGGAGTACATAATTACACAGAATGGAAAAAGAAGAAAGTTGAGGATTGTCGGGACCCTGAGAAGGGAGAAGGACTGGAGTTAACAACATACCCATTCTGTAACAAGTGTGGATTCCTCTCCAAAGACTGAAAGGAAGACCCTGTTTCCATGTTTATGTAGTTTAATAAGATAGGTCAATATCATCGTAGTTATATTAATAATATTGTTCTTGTAAATCTTACTATGTGTCGATGTTTTCCATTGGTTCAATGTACCCCTGTCCTTGATTGGTTGATGTTTGGTGCACTGCACCATATCCTTACATGGTTATCTCCTCCCCCAACTTTCCCTGTTTGGTTATGTTTCCTCCCTATTTCTCCTTGTAGGGTTAGTCTCCACCCAGGTTCCACCCTCCTACCAGAAGCTTCCCTCAGACCCTCTTGCTCCCTTCAGTAGATGCCATTCCTTGTTCACGCTCTGGGGAGTGTGCTGTGCCTCTTCCCCGACCAGGATTTTGACGGGCTGAGCCACAGTCAGCAGTTCACATATCCCGCTTATGAGACATGAATGAGAAGACAGCTCTGACAGAGAGAAAGAGAATGGAAATAGCCTAAAAACGTAGCGTTTGTGACTGAAAAAGCAGTCTTGAAAAAGGTACTGTTTAATAATATAAAACAGGGCTGAGCTAGGCAAGAGAATCAAATGCCAGCCCCATCTTGCCAGACATTTTTTATTTTTTTTTTTTTGTGGTGGGTTGATGGTTTCTTTGGTCAGTAATGCTTGCACCTGGCCTGAAAAGTAGAGTTGAGGGGCACCTGAAGCTGAAGATGCCTGTAGTTAAAACACATCACCTTGAAATCCTATTTTAGTTGATGAAAAAGGCATTGAAACTAAGTAAAGAGAAATCCTCATTAAAAATACCTTATATTCGTCAGTTAAAAAAGTGACAAGTGTAGATACCTGCACTGTCCATAAGGAAAACCAAGCAAGATGCATTGCACCCTTCTGTGTGCTTGGGGGTTTTTGTTTGTCTGCTTGCCCTGAAATCCCCTTGAAAATACTGGAAAGCAAGTACTTTTTTCCTATTGAATTTGTAGGATACTGTAGTTCAGGTTTCCATGGCAAATCAATGTCCTAAGGTGTAATTGAATCGTTGCCTACACCATCATGTATAAGTATGTGTATATTATGTAAGACAATAAAAATTTACTAGACACTCCTGAGGTTTCGAGGGCTTGAGTTGGTAACTCATGCAGTGGTAGCTGAATATGAGCCCTGCTACAAAAAAAAAAAAAAGAAAAAAAGAGGGCAGAGGAAAAAGGAAGCAGCAGAGTGGAGAAAATACAGAGCAAAAGCAGAATGCCGGTGGAGAACAGAGTAGCCAGCATTACGTGCACGAGCACCAAGCAGCACACGGTGTCCCACCTCACTGAAACCAGTGGTTTTCAGCACCTGGGGATGCCGGTGCAAGCTGGATTGGCAGTCGCCACCTTGCTGTTCCATAGGCAAAAGCTACTGTGTCAGATGTCCTACAAATAGGAGGACTTTGGGGCTCAGAGTGAGTAGAAACTCACCTAACTCCTTCTTGCAAGTCCTGGTTCACAATACAGAACTTTCTCTGTGTTCCTGCAGCTGGAGAGACCCCTAAGAAAAGCTAACAGCCGTGTCCTTACCCTGAGTGCTTCTTCCACTCTGCTTGTCCCCAGCCATGTCACCCCAGAGATGATTGCTAAGCTAAGCAGATAGTCCCTCTCAAATTACCTTTGCTGCACTCCACTGCAACGCAGCGTGCATCCCATCTCTTCCTGTCTGCAGCAGGGAGCAGCACACCAGCTGACACTTGATATTTGGACTCAGTCTGAAATTTAAAATATACTTGTGAGAACTGGCACAGGCTCCTTCCCAACCCACTGTCACTCTCAACACTTCTGCTTTACCCAACAGGACTAATGAGTGGGATTGAGTGACGGAAAGAAATTGGGCAAACAGAGCCAGCGTGTTTGGCACCTCTCACAAGTAGACTTCCTAAAGGGGATGAAGCACCTGTGCCCAATCTACGGACTACCAAGACAGCAAAAATAAGTCTCTAGACTGGAGGTCACATAGGAACCATATGAAAGGGACTGATTCCAGGGAAGCAGGTTGTGAGCTGCAAAAGTGCAATCCTCACAAACCTCTACTATAGGATTTCAGAAGACCTATAAGCAGCAGAAAGCTTTGCTGCTTTCTCCTGTATTGGAAATCCACCTTAGAGGTCAGCTGCAAGGACAACCATCTGGACCTCACTTTGTCCCAGTCCTAACTGAACAGTTTGTCTGCAGCTCTGGCATGGCAAGGTCCAAATCACAAGCCTGTGGCAAAAGCAGCTGCAGACAAGAATGGTGCCAGAATTCAGTGATCTAGAGGGACCCCTCTGCCTCCTCCAGAGATACCTCAGAATCCCATGGAGAGTCATTGTCTTCCTTCTGTTCCTCTCTTGCTGCTGGCAAGTCCCCTAACACAAGAAAACAGGGGTGTCATTACCCTGAGAGCTTATTCCACTCTGCTTTTCCCCAGCCATCTCACGCCAGAGACTTTGACTACGGCAACCATTTAGTCCCTCTGAAATTACCTTTGCTGTGCTTCACTGCAACACAGTGCGCATCCAATCTATTGCCCACTGCAGCAGGAAGTGGCACAACAGTTGACACTTTCCTTTTGCCTTTGCAATCAGTCTGAAATTCAACAGATTCATGTGAGACCTGGCACAGGCTCCTTCCCAACTCACTATCGCTCTCAACACTTTTGCTTCACCCAACAAGCCTAACAAGGGGCATCAGGTGATGGAAAGAACCAAATGGGCCAACACAGCCAGCACATTTGGCAGCTGTTTTGTGCAGGGTTTTAAAAGGACGTCAAGTACCCCTGGCCAATCTAGAGACAACCTAGGCAGCAGAAATAAGTCTCTAGACTGGATGTTGCGTGGAAACCATTTGCAGGGACTTGAATGGAAGATGCATGCTGTATGATAGGAAATCTGCAATCTTTACAAAGACAGTCTTCTAGGGTTTCAGAAGACAGGAAGCAGCACGAAGCTTTACGTCTCTGTCCTGTATTAGAAATCCACCTTGGAGGTCAGCTGCAGGACACCCACGACATAAGTATGACTTCTCTTTGTCCCAGTACTAACTGAACACTTTATGTGCAGCATTGGCATGTCAGGGTCCTTGTTACAATCATGTGGCAAAAGCAGCAGCAATGGAAAAGGAGTCCTGAAGCCAGTGATCCAGACGGACCCCATTACCTCTTCCACAAATGGTACCTCAGAATCCCGGGGGCAGTCATTGTCTAGCCAGGAAAACTCATCATCTTTCTTTTTCTGTTTTCCTGCTGCTGGCAAGACCCCTAAAAAAGATAACACGCTTGTAGTGACCCTGTGTGCTCATTCCACTCTGCTTTTCCCTAGCCATCTCACACCAGAGACGTTGACTACGGCGACCATTTAGTCTCACTGAATTTACCTTTGCTGCTCTTCACTTCAACAGAGCGTGCATCCAACCTATTGCCCACTGCAGCAGGAAGCGGCACAACAGTTGACACTTTCCTTTTACCTTTCGAATCGGTCTGAAATTCAACAGATTCATGTGAGAACTGGCACAGGCTCCTTCCCAACCCACTTTCACTCTCAACACTTCTGCTTCACCCAACAGGCCTAACGAGTGGTATCAGGCGATGGAAAGAACAAATTGTCAAACACAGTCAGCACATTTGGCAGCTGTTTTGTGCAGGCTTTCAAAAGGGCATCAAGTACCCCTGGCCAATCTAGGGACAACCTAGGCAGCAGAAATAAATCTCTTGATTGCATGTTGCATGGGAACCATTTGACAGGGATTTGATTGGAAGATGATGTTGTATGATGGGAAATGTGCAATCTTTACAAAGACAGTCCTCTAGGGTTTGAGAAGACAGGAAGCAGCACGAAGCTTTACTGCTTTGTCCTGTATTGGAAGTCCACCTTGGAGCTCAGCTGCCAGGACACCCACTACATTAGCATGACCTCCCTTTGTCCCAATCCTTACTGAATAGTTTGTCTACAGCACGGGCCATAAAGGTCCATGTTACAAGCATATGGTAAAAGCAGCTGCAGAAAATAATGATTCCAGAATTCATGTAGAGGGTACCCTCTGCCTCCTCCATAGATACCTCATAATCCCTGGGAGAGTCAAAATCTTTCTTGGGTTTCACTCTTGCTTTTGGCAAGTCCCCTAAAAATAATAACAGTTGAGTTGTTACCTTAAGTGCTTATTCCAATCTGTTTTTCCCCAGCCAAGTCACCCCAGAGACGTTTACTAAGGCAAGCATTTAGTTCCTATGAAATTACCTTTGTTGGGCTTCACTGCAAGAGAGCGTGCATCCAATCTATTGCCCACTGCAGCAGGAAGCAGTATGTTGTCTGACACATCCATTAGACTTTTGGAATCAGTCTGTGTAATTTAAAAGACACACCTGAGAACAGGCACAGGCTCCTACTCAATCCACTTTCACTCTCAACGCAACTGCTTCAGCCAACAGGCATAACGAGTGGCATTGGCTGACAGAAAGAACAGACTGAGTGAATGCAGCCAGAATGTGTAGTATCTCTCTCAAGCAGGCCTTTGAAAATAGAGGAAGTAACCCTGCCCAATCTAAGGACTGCCTAGACAGCAGAAATAAGTCTCTAGACTGGAGGTCAGATGGGAACCATTTAAAGGTGACAGAATCCAGGGAAGCGGGTTGTGAGCTGCAAAAGTGCAATCCTCACAAACCTCTACTATAGGATTTCAGAAGACCTATAAGCAGCAGAAAGCT
>JAWWEE010000001.1:37213489-37230830 GCA_035221455.1 Xenops minutus | reverse complement strand
ATTTCCTGATTTATCTTAGTTTCATATGGTGTCCATTCTATTTTAGAAGCCTCAAGGCCAGGTACTGATAGCAACCAAAACATATTCCCTGTTTCTATATTTGCAGCTTTTTATGGCCTCAACCATGCAGTCTGCCTTTTTGACTTCAGCAAAAGCTGCTACAATTATTTCGATTAACTCTCTCAGTGTTAGTTCCTTATTGATATCTTATATCAAAAGAGTAAAAGAAAGTGTGAAAACTCATGGATTGAGATAAAAAGCGTTTAATAGATAAAGCAAAAGCTGTGCATGCAAGCAAAGCAAACCAAGAAATTCATGCACCATTTCCTGTGGGCAGGCAGGTGTTCAGCCATCCCCTGGACTCTAGGGTTGCATCACACATGACGGAGACTTAGGAAGCCAAACACCATCACCCCGAATGTCCCGCCCCATCCTTCTCTCCTCAGCTTTATCTGCTGAGCATGACACCATAGGCTATGGAATATCTCTAGGGTCAGCTGTGATCTGCTGTCCCAGCTGTGTACCCTTCCCAGCTCCTTGTGCACTGCCAGCTTCCTGGTGGGTGTGGTGAGGAGCAGGAAAGGCCTTGACACTGTATAAGTGCTGCTCAGCAGCAGTTAAAGCATCCCTGGGTTATCAACACTGTTTTCAGCACCAATCCAAAACACAGGTCCACACTAGTTACTGAGACAAAAATTAACTCTGTCCCAGACAAAACCAGCACTCCTGTGAATATTTGTGAACTAAACTGATGAAAGCCTACTGAGTATAAAAAGAGTCAAATTACTATGCCTTATTCCCTAACACAGAAGAGGAAATACTCTGTCGAAGATGCTGCTCTCTGCAGTGTCTCTGTTTTCCGAGCTGAACAACTGTCATCTAGGATTCTTTTCCTGAATAGGTTTCCACTGTCCTCCCTATTTGTCTTTCTAGACAAAGCTATCCACTGCCCTGGATACTTGGAAAGATAAAATTTACTTATGATTGTTGGCCATGTCAACCGAGCTGTATAGTTTGACATCAAAGTGGGTTGTCAGAATTTGGCCATGCTGGAGGTCTAATCTTAATCTGACATTTGCATGAAAGTTTAGGTCATTGAAGCCATAATAAGTGAAACCAAAAAGGCAGAAAACTTGTCAAGACCTCTGTGATATGAGGCTGTTAAATTTTCATGGCCCTTCAGTGAATTAAGGCATCTTGTAGAGGGGACTTACATTTCAGAATAATTGCATCCTTACGAAATAGAAATCATAGTGGATGGCTTGCAGAAGAGTGATGATAACTAGTTTTCATCTCATGAAGTAGAAGAAAATTAACCTTTCCAAAGTGTGTTCTGTCAGTCGTAGTCAGACAGTTTGGACTAACATCCTGGTTTATTTTAAGTTGTTATATTTTCATTTTTTCATAGTGGGCTACTTCTCGTATGGAGAAAAAAGTGGTTGATTTTAGGGTTAAGAAATGTTGAACCACATTACTTAAAAAAAAAAAAAGAAAATTTCAGCACCACAAAAAAATGATGTTTTAAAATTTTGTGTGACTGTCATGGTTTTGGCTGGGGTACAGTTAATTGTGTTCACAGAGGCTACCATGGTGAAATAACTGGATCAGAAAAAAAGAAAACGGTGTAACTGACATGCATACCGCTTTTGTGACAGCAGGTTTTAGGCAGCAGCTGCACATACAACCCTACAGCCTACAGTACAAGATGCTTCAGTGGAATCTAGGTCTTCTGCAGGTCCTCAGCTGGGTGAGGATGTTCCTGGGATGGAGCTGCCATCCTTGGGTACCTCCTGCTGCACTTAAGCTGACCAAGATGCTCTGATTAATTTCTGAATTTTCCAGTTTGTCTGTGGGGCTCAGCTGCAGCCTGGACCAGTCACCTGGTCCCTTGCATGCCTGCAGATGGAACATTGACTCTCCTCTCTCTGGTGGAGAAACGGCTCATGAATCTTTCAGTAGCAGGTAAATGTGCACAGCAGTGAGCCCAGTGTTAAGTAGGGAGACCAGGGTCACTTACCAGCTGTCTTCTGCCTACAGAAAAGATGTCTTGATTAATTTTACAGTTTTTAACTTTTGGTCTCTGTGCTCTTGACAGGTAGACATGTCTTTCATGTTTTACAAATTTTCAACAATTTGAATATCCTGATGAATTTCTGTTTTCTTCCTTTATCAAAGCTTCTTCTAACAACTTCAGTCCTGTTTTGCTTGTCTGATTCACTAGTTCTGAAGGCACTTGTCTGTAAGCTTTTCATGCATGATTGTAAGCACTTGTTGTCTTGAAGTGCCTTTATCCTGAACCCCTTCCCTCTTTAGGCAAACTGAAGTTCATTTTGTTTTGTCACTCTTTGCTACTGGCATGGGAGGCAACAGCTTTGATCTTGGAAACAAAAAAGATTAACTCGTGTCTCCTGTTTAGTCAACCTAAGATCCTGTAATAAGTTAGAGGAAGTGTTACCAACATAACTATTACTTAACAGATACTTTCTAGTCCATTAAAACCACATGGAGAAAGCAGTAGACATTAAAAAGCCTGAAATCAAAAAAGCGTTTCTTCATTGGGGCTTCTCTGGAGCTATTTGGTGTTACTGTCTGTCAAGGATGAGGGGTTATCTAGTCATTAATCAGTCTCACAAAAGAAGAGACACTTATAAAATTAAGGAGGTGCAACAAGAGAAGGGCTCACACTGTCATTAGTTAGGCTTTACAACCTAGGAGCTGTAGGATTTTCAGTTCTTCCCTGGTAATCCCATGATAGCAATGAACCAGCACCCCATGGTGATCTTCAACCCACTAAAGCTGACTGCAGTGCCTAGTTCCCAGGCTGAGATCACTTCAAATTCTATGTCAACAGGCGTGAAATGAGATCTCTGTTAAAACATGTAAAGACTGTGGATTTCATGAAATTATACTAGGGTCATAACGGATGAAAGCAGGAAACCAAGTCTAGTGCTTGTAGGAGGAAAAAAGTTGGAAATCACTGGAAATCCTCGAAAACTTCAAGTAGTCAGTTATGGCAAATGTGGTTTTACTGATGAGTTTAGATTCTTAGAAATGCAAACTGGGAAAAACTGAGGAATTTGCATGGCAGATATGCTGACATACAGCAGTATGTTATTGCTTAGAAAGTCTATAGAGGGTTTGGATGTTGGTTACAATATAAACATGATTATTCTTGCTAGCATGTTTTAGTTATTTAGTAAACAGGGTTTTGGTTAGTAGTAAAATGTGTGATTAAGAATAACACACTGCAGAAAAGCAGTAATAATTGCTAATAGAATAAAAATTTTACACACCAAATATTCTGAGTTGGAAGGGACCCACAAGGACCATCAAGTCCCAACTCTTAAGTGAATGAGTCATATGGGGATCAAACCCACAACCTTGGTGTTACTAGCACCATGCTCTAACCAATTGAAATATTCTCAGGGTCAGTAAGAACTGAGGCCTAACCATTAGAAAACCTTAGAAAATGAAAATGCAACACAAAAGAATGTAAATGCCATTGTTAAAGTAAGTTTTCTTCAAATTAGAGAATTATGGTATCCAAAATAAAAAAAAACAATGCTATAATTCTTTTGGGTACCATAATAGAGTCTTAATGAAAGGGATTCTTTTGGATACCATGGATTCTGCCAGATCTTTACATATTGATCAATACTTGCCTATGTACTAATACTTCTGTAAAATTTTTCCTGTAATAGCGAGAAATAAATTCAGGAAAAATGATCATTATTATCTAATCCAGTTGTTACTACCAGATTTGCTCCAACATTAGGATTACTTAACCTAAGATGATATGTGGCAAGAGTGAAGAAAAAGATAGGATAAAGGAGTATTTTGGAAAACATATTTGCACTATAATACATACACATCAGAATCATGCTTTTTGATTTCTTCTTATAGGAAGCTATTTCCAAACCATGTAAACACAATTTAAAAAATATTGTGTCTGGACAATGAAGCTTGCCTTCATTTTGTTCCATGACGTTGGGGAGCAAGGTGAACTGGGGCGAAAGAGAACTGAACATGCTTCCAGTGTTCATGAGTCAGTGTAGTGAGATGTCTCCAGAGCCAAGGTGTGAGCAGTGCTGTGTGGGGCTTGCACTTCCAGATGCCTGCTTGAGGGGAAATGCTCCCCCCAGCCCTCAGAAACAAGTGTTCTTGCAGGGAGCAGATGGCTGAAAGCCATCTGGCTGTTGTTGTAATCACTGCAAGGTTCACACGAAGTCACAGCACTTTCTCATTCAATCTCACCAAGGAGGTGTCTGACCAGTCACTGCAATCCATCCTGTCACTGCCTTGATTAGTCACTGTAATGTGCTTTACACAAAGCTTGAAGCCTTCAGAGAGGGATATTTTTGTAAGCATTTGCAAGACTGTGCATTTCGCAATCACTTTCTTTTTTGAGGAAATTTTTTGGGAGTTCTTATCACTGCCCTGAACTGCAGTTGCTGGTGTTGGCTACTGAGAGGTCAGGGAGGTATTGGTATTGTTGAGAGATGAAAAAATGATGGTGTGGCATCAAATGGTCATATTTCTTTTTAATGAACTTTTTGTTGGCTGCTGAATTCTGATGGTTAGGCTCTATGGTTAAAAGGTAATTGCTCATGTAAGTGGACAATTCTGGAAAAGAAATGCAGCAGCAGAAAAAAAGGATGGGGGGAAAAGTATATGAGGGGAGAAAAATAGCAAATACTGTGTTTTCTTTTCTTTTCTTTCTGAGCAACCTAGTCTAGTGGAAGTTTTCCTGCCCATGGCAGGGGGTTGTAACTAGATGATCCAACAGAAACCATTGTATGATTCTGTGTGTCTTTGTCTTTAGCTTCACTTTCAGCTTTCAAAACTTTCCAGATTTTGCAAATTCTGCTTAATTTTAGTTTTTGGAGACAACTTTTTTTCCCAAAATTGAGAAATAACATGGTAGTCAAATAAAGAGGAGGAGAAAATACTTCTTTATATGTAATGTATCCCATCGCACACTCAGGAACAGCTTGCAGGGCAGGTTGAAAGTAAGCTCAGTTGGGCATCCCATGCTGTCAAAAGGGCTGTGATCATACGGTAAATGAGTGTATGAGTAAATTTCTATAATGACTAAATTGTCCCTTCTATAAAATCTCTCTTTTAGTTTCTAAGCCTTCATCGAAGTCAGCAAGTCAGCATTGTGAGAATGGTAGTGGAAAACTTCTGCCCAGCATCCCTGAGACTCCTAGGGATGTGCTGGAGAGTACCTGGCAGATGAAATATTACTGAAAATTGCTGAGGTACATCCAGACTGTTGGCCAAGGCATAATTCCACTTTGTCATGTGAGCCCTGCTGGTGTTCCTACACTGATCCAAAATGACTGTGAGATACTGGAAGGAAAATTGAAGGACTGGGGACCCCCATCTGTTCTTCCAGTGAAGGGACAAAGCACATCCACATAAAGGTGTCTCCAGTTGAGAAAGGCATGGCTGAACAGATGGTGCTATCAGGAGGGCTTTTACTTCTTCATCCAAAGATATTTCATTGACTGATGACAGAGTTTAGAACACATGAAAGGGAAAGAGAAACTTTGAAGATTGCTTTGCAAATCTGTTTAGAAGAATTTTAAACCAAGACTAGTAAAGGACAGTGGACTACAAATGATAAGTCTATAAGAGCCTGTAAGACTATGCTGACTTGCTAACTTGGACAAAGGCCAAGAAAATAGAAGAGATCATTTCTCATTACAGGGTTTAGGAATTTCAAAGGGGATCATAGCATAGGCTGCCAAACATTTTAGGTTTCTGTATATAAGATAAAAACCATGGGGAATACATCTACAAACCTGAAATTATTCATGCAGATGATCAGAATGTGATTTAATTTACAGAGCAGGCTTGCAGAAAAAATTCACATAATTGCATCTTGATTAAAGATATTAATTTAAAGGGTATAGTGTGTTCATGGACAAAAGGAAGGAAGTGTTCCTTGCATATCAAAGATGTAGGCTAGATCTGGGGTCTCAAATGTAGTAGGAAGTGAATCATGCTGAAAATCTCTGGGTACAGATGAAAGGGAAAAAGTGTGTACAACACAAGTGGGTCACCAAATGAAGAATGTGGATCAGACTTTGTGACAAACAAGCACAATCAACCAAAACATCAGTCTTGTGATAATGGGAAAATCATTGCTGTCTGGGAAAGGATTAAAGGAACACAGAAGTTATACCTGTTCTGACAGACCTGTTGACAGACAAGGACCCTGAGTCTGAGGACAAGCATGCACATGGGTTTTCTTCCTTACTGTTGAGGACAAACCTTGTTTAGAGCAGATGGACACTCTAATGGTCTGCTCTTCACAACACTTCGTCCTGAGTCTACTCTGATCCCCCATGGCCCAAGACGTGTACAACTAACTCAGACCATGGCATAACACAATTTCCCTCTATTTGCAAACTGTATTGTGATTTAACCCCAGCTGACAACCAAGCCCCACTCGGCCTCTCACGGACGCTCCCTACACTGGGATGGGGGAGAGAATTGGAAGGGTAAAAGTGAGTTGAGATAAACAGTTTAACAGGTGAAGCAAAAGCTGCACACACAAGCAAAGTAAAATGAGGAATTCATTCACTACTTCCTGTGGGCAGGTAGGTTTCCAGCCATCTCCAGGACAGCAGGACTTCGTCATACAGAACATTTACTTGGGAAACAAACACCATCACTCCAAATGTCCCCCCCTCCTTCTTCTCCCCTCCAGCTTTATGATGCCATGTGGTGTGGAATATCCCTGTGGTCAGCTGTCCTGGTTGTGTCCCCTCCCAGCCCCTTGTGCACCCCCACTGTAAGTTTCAATATGCGTGCAGGTAACCAGAGAACTAGGCCATCAGCTGAAGCAGAGAAGGAAATCTATTCAGAGACCCTACAACAGACTGGGAAACTCACAGCTGGGTGAGAAAGAACACACACACCAAGCTCAGCTCTGACCTTATGTGTCAAAGTCCAGACACATGCATAGACTGCCCTCCATGCTGTTTTTTGCAGTTTTTCCCTTCCTCTTCTGTCTTCCCTTTCTGCAGTTTGTGGGACAGAATACTTTGAAGTTTTATGCAACCAGCAATTAGCTTCTCTTGATAGACACTTCATCTGTTTCATCTGTTTTCAGCAAGAAACAGGCTGAGGGAAAGACAGAATGTTGCTGTTTCCCCCATATTCTTCTAACCTTTGGCCTCCCAGCCGCAAAGCTCCCTTGAGCTAAGGAAAATGCTTAAAACCACTCCCCTCCTTGCCTGCTTCTTTCACTTGTGCCCTTGCCCTCCTCTGTCCACTGTCTTCGCTGGTGGGATGGGGTGAGGAGCAGTGAAGACCTTGGCTCTGGGTAAGCGCTGCCAAGCAGTAACTAAAACATCCCTGAGTGACAAATACAAACCACAGTCACGTACCAGCTGCTGTGAAGGCTATTAACTCTATCCCAAGCCCATACCAGTGCAGTGAGATTCCTGCTAGCCTTGCAGTGAGGTTGATACAAATAACCAGTCACTACTTCACTCTCTTGGCAAGAGACTGATTTCAAATAGTAATCTGCTCTGTACTCTGTGCAATCTCTTACATGGCCAGTGGCTTTGCATTATACTGAAGCTGTCTGAAGAAAATATTTTTGGACATTTTCTTCCATTAAGTAGTAATTTATTGCCATTAAAAATAATTCAACATTCAAGGGGGTGAGTATTGCTGAAAGTTGCTGTTCAACATTCAAGGGGGTGAGTATTGCTGAGAGTTGCTGGTTAACCTATTTTTCTCTGGTCCTGCTAGGATAAACAGGCTCATTTTTAAAAATTGATTTGCTTTGGGGACCTCCTTTCCACAGTGTTTCATTATTATTTGGTGTTAGATACATTGTGCTTCTAGTAGTGACAAATATTGTCTTAGTCAGACTGCTCTGGTTTGGAAAAGGAGGATGAAAATGCAGGGTTTTACTAGAAATAGTAAGCAGAGTTTTGCAGCACAAAATTGGCCAGAAAGCCTTAGTGCAAAGGAGTGGAGATCCTGGAATAAAGAAAGGCTGGGGCACTCCTGCTAGCTGCCAAGGAAATGCCTGTTACAAAGCAAAGAATTCACCTGACTTGTGTGTGTTTAAAGCAATATAATTAGAGAATACATACATGCTCTCCTTGAGGATTAAGTAAAGCTTTATGTTTTCCTGGTAAATGTCACGAGCTCCTAAGTGAGGTACCTCTGCTTTGTAACACACTTCTAGAGTTGAGCCACTTTAAGTCACCACATCCTAAATAAAAAGAGCAGGGTGATTTTCCTTTTCGTGGCTCTTTACACAGGTTCATAAATTATTTTGGTTTGTGCCTGGTCATTTCAGAAGAAACTACCATTTGCCAGTTCCTTGTTTTGACGGGGTGTGTTGGTTTTGGACAAACCAGCTGCAGAGACAGAACCCCGAACAAGTCACTCCCCTTTTGTTTCAACCTCTCCCCATCCTCTCCAGTAATGAAGGGACAATATGAATTGATATAAGGAAAAAAATAGCAATTTACTGAAGGAAGCAGCAGTAACTACAAAGACAGAAATCGTGTTCCAGTCCCCCAGCCCCAGGACAGCCCCCCAAAATGGCGGCTGCTTCCCCCAGGCCAAGACAAGATGGCGGCGCCCGCGTGGTTTCCCCACACACAGACAAGGTGGCTGAGAGGCTTCCCCTGCCCTGACCCAGCGCCTGGAACTCAGGCGCTGTTGCCATCAAGGGCCCTCGGTGCAGTCCAGGCAGAAACTGTGGCTAGGCTTGAGAAAAGCTCCTGTCTTTTCCTCAGCACTGGGGAAAAAGGGGCTTCTTCCTCTTCCAGCCCTCGGCTTTTTTTTTGGTCCTGTCAAGCCCACACCTCCCATGACGACTGTTCATTGCTAGAGCTGTGACCTCTGGCTTTGTAACCATAACACGGAGTTTTCCTTTATGGGGTCATGCTGGCACAATACTTTAAGGTGAGCTCAAAAAGATTGTGTAGTTTTGTTTAGATGAAGAATAAGGATGCTTAATCTTCTGCTCAGCTTGCACGATTTCCATACAGTGACCATCTGCCTCAGAAACATAAAAGGTCATTTCTTTGTAGAACTTGCGGACTGCAAAGTAAAACAAAAAAATTACATAATTTGTGGAAAAAATGATACAAAAAAAGGAACAAAGAAAAGTCTCCAATATGCATTTCCAAATCCCTAGAAAATTTTATGTAAGTATATGTTTAAAAAAGACAGAAGGGGACAAGCAGCTAACAGTGGGTTCCTCACTTCAGCTTTTTGCATGCATGAGGTAGTGTAATATATTGGATAGGAAATTAAGAGAATTTCTGAACATTCAGGCAAATATTTACCCTGATGAATGTACTGAAAAGCAAACCTTCAGCACTGGTTAAGAGATTATTCCAGAAGGTGATTTTTAAAATTTTTAGACAAGTGGCCAAGATACTTCTAAATTTATCTTGGTGTATCTCAAGATTCTTCAGCTGTGGTACTGGTTTTGCCTCCCTTACTCCACCAGTGGAGCCCTTTTTTCATGCCCTTTTTTGTGCCTTTCCTTCATACCTCTTTTTTAGCATTAGTGGCTTTTCTGTCCCAAATGATGGCCCCAGAGTGTTAGGCTAAATGATTCTAGTGATATATTCCAACCTGCCAAGAAAAAGGATGCAATAGCTTGAGGCCTGGCCTAACTTTATAGTTCTCATGAGTTGAAATTAAAAACCATTGGAAAAAGAAGATGCAGGAAAGAAAATGGAAAATTACACATTTACTGAATACTTAATCATCTCTGGTGTATAAAAACAGCCCAGAAGGAATTACTTTTTATTGCATTCTTGGTTAGATGAAGCACATATTCTAATTACAATATTAAGTTATAATGAAGAAAGGTCAAAGTAATCAAGAGCTATCTTTACTCACAGTATATACTACCCATTCTTACACAAAGAGCTGTCTCTGCCAGCCCTCCTCCCTTGCTACGCATGATAAGAAAATTAAGCAATTGTTTTGAATGGAAGTAAGATCAAGTGACATATTACAGCTAATGAATATATTGATTTAACACTTGCCCATAGGGAGGACTGATCCGAATGCAAAGATTTTTTTATTTTAGCTTACTTTCCTTGTAAAACTTCAAGTTCTTATTTACAATGAGTAGACTGGCTTTGCAACCTGCAGCTGGCTGAGTTGGGCTGGCAAAGTCTCATCCTCAGTCCCTCAGGGACTGGGGGATTCCGGTTCTACCACAGAATAAAAGAGTGAGGCACAGATTCAGAATGCTGCCCAGCACTGTCAGCCTGCTTGAGACCTATAGACTGACTAGATGGTGGCAAGCACTGAAATTTACTGTAGTTGCCATCCTTGGAGATATTAAAAACCTGACTTACTGTCCTGAGCAACCTTTCCCACCTCTGTGATTCTGTGATATGTTTGGTGCCAGGAAGAGATGTCAATATAATTGAGGTCTTTTCTAGAGGCAAACCAATCTCAACATCTGCCATCGCAAGAAGACTCCCATATTTGGTGACACGTCTTGCATGATTTGCCTTCTTTATATAAGTATAGTCTGAATAACTATGTATTCAGCCAAAGCAGTTTTATCTGCAGCCAACAGAGCCGTGATGGACTGAATGTTATTAATATCTTAAACACTGTCAAACTCATAGAAAGACTTTTGTCAATCTGCAAGGAAGCAACTGTCTGTCTGCGACCACCAAAGCAACCCCCTCTCTATGCCTCTTGACTGGAAATTGGACTGTGACTGGGAACTAGGGATAGGACTATTGTCTAATCATCTGAAGTCCAAGGAGAGCTAAGCAAGGTTCAGGGAAGAATATCTCTGTGTTAAGAATCAGCCTTAGCTGAGCAAAGTGGGTGGCAGGGAAGAAGGGTTTAGGGTGTGTGATGGCAAAATCTCTCTACACTAAGCCCAAGCAATAATCCCCTGCCCCACCTGGGAAGACCACATGAATATGAGACATTCACATGAGAGGCAGCTGAGAAGGGTCATAAACCATCAAAGACCCCCAGAGCACCCCCTGACTCACTCCTGAGGCCTTCCAGCCCCAGAGAGCTGCACATGACCCAAGAGAGGCAACAAATCCGGAGTTTTATCACAAGAGACTGCAAAGCTTTCCCCCCGTAGGGCAGGTGCCTGGCATCTCCTGAACATATATTAATCCACTGGACTCTGTGTTTTTTGGGACCCTCACCTCCAAGGAGACCAGAAGAACCAGACCAATGGGAAGCCATTGGGTTACACAGAGTGATGATACATTTTTTGTTTTAATATCTCTCTGTTACTTTATTTCTTCCCCCTCCCTCCTTATCTTATTTCTTTCTCTGCCTCACATTTACCATTAAATAAAACCCATACTATTGACTTTGACATCCAGTCTTGTTTGTGCCTTAATTTGGGCAGAAACATTTAGAATAATTTTAATAACCAGATCATAACAAGTGTAGAGAGGTTTGTGGCTCAAATTGTAATTCCTGTTCTATGAAGCTGTCTGGAGCCACCTTCTGAATAGCACGCAGAACTCAGTTGCAGTGTTTTTGTTTTGTGTCTTTAATATTTATAATCCAGCAGTAAATTTCTGCCTGATGGACACTTAGTCAGAGACTATATGGTAGACTAATTAGCCATCAGAACTTGTAGTGTCCCCCTAATTTTATTAAATTTATTATATTTTATTTTATTATTGATCTTGTTGAGGAATTTGTCATGTATACAGCTTGTATTGCTGTTTGTTAGGTCCACCTGAAGCTGCCTCTGCTCTAAGCTGAACAAGTCCTGCTCCTCCAGCCACTCCTTGCAGGACGAGTGCTCCAGCCCTTGCCGTCTTCACATCCCTCTGCTGAACCTCCTCCAGTTTATTGATCTGCTTCCTAACAAAACTAGATGTGGAATCTGGATGTGGTTTAATCCTTTTTGATTGCTCACGTGTGGATTTAACTGCTTCCTTGTGAATCTAGTAACAGCACTCAAGCTCATACATCAAACACAGGAAACTTGTGACCAAGCCTAAAACCTTATTATGTTAACTCTGTCGTCCTAACAGGTGATGTCCTTGTGCGTGCAACTGACATCTCCACTTGTCAGGGTACTGGTGACAGATCTTTGAGATGCTCTTTTTAGATTTGAAAATAAGGAATAGGAAACTGTTGGCTTGAGGACATGAACCTGTTTCTCACATCATAGTTGATCTCTTTAACCACTGTACGAAGGGACTTCCTTGCCTGTTGTGCTGAAGTGTTTGTTTATTTATACAAACTGGAACAGCATAATCAGGAAAGAGTAAGATATCCTCAGTAGCATAGCTTTGGTATACAGAGCAGTCTAAAGGTACATCTGTGGAGATAGACATGTCTGAGATATCTGTGAAATAGCTGTCTCAGGTGGTCCAACATGGAATTCAAAACAGACTACTATTTGCACAGTTTCTGTGTTCACTCTGGGGTTTTTTTGTTGTTGTGGTGGTTTGTTTTTTTTTTTGGCTTTGGTTGTTGTTGTTGTTTTAATTAAACTTTGTTTTGTTTAAGGTGAAATGTGAACTTTGCCTGCTAGTGCAAAGCTGTCTGTGACCTGTGCACTGACTGAAGTGTGGCTGTGTCTCTGAAGAAGATGACTAAACCCTACATTGTTGGGGAAGAGAATCAGGTATTAACAGATGGAGACTTGAAGGGATTTTCCAGCAAGCCCTGGGCAACAGATACTGAGAAGTGTTCCTCCCTTCAATAAGACAGGAGCCTGCCGTGAGAGGATGCCTTGGGGACCAGGACTGTTTTCAGTTATCCATGTGTATTAGTCCTGTCTCCCCTTGCAAGATATGGAAGGATTTTACAAGATGTGGCGAGATATCCCTTTGTTCCCCCCTCCAAGTGGTCCTAATGTGGAGAAATACTTACCATATGATGAAATATATTGACCGGATTTCCTAAGCCCTAGTTAACATAATCGTCCCCCTTATTAACATGTCCTGCCTCCTCGTTAACCTACTCTGCTCCTCAGTTCTATATATTGTAACGCAAGTAATCAATAAATGTCTCAGTTTCCACCCCCAAACTGGGAACATGTAGATTATTGACGACCAACACTACATATTTCTGGTGAGGCCAAGCTCTGGCATGTGATATCTGCTATTTCATTTGGTATGGCTTGTACCACTATATCAAGTATCACACCTATTTAATATTACTCAATAACAAGGGACCAAACTAAATGCCTGGGATTTGCTTTTCAAAGGTTAGCTTCCTCTTGACAAAAGGGGATGCAAACAGCTATCACATGGTAGCCTACAGTTTTGGAAATCCATTTTCACTTCCTAGTTTTGCAACAACTTTGCACTACTTTGAACAAAACATTTGCTTTTTCCTGGCCCCTGGTTCCCATTTTTGAAAGGGGAATTATAATCCTGTTTTTCTCCCACCTGCTGTCAACCTTTAGTCATGTGTTTTGCAGGTCAGGTGTGCTGTGTGTGGATCACATCTGTGCACAACAGGGTTCTCTTGCAGTCAACAGCCTTAATTAAAAATAAAGGGCTGGACAGCTCTGTAAGAGTACAACACTTGCAGTGTGGCCTTGGATAATCTGAAAGCACCAGGGATGCTTTCTCCTATACAGAGGAATCAAGACTCCCATCTTCCTTTCTTTTATTCTGTCTGGCTTTCATAAACTGCTTACTTCCCAATGCCTTAGTTTTCAGAAGAGGATATAGTGTTTTCTGATTTTGCCTTTTCAGCCCAATGTCATTACTGAGGAATAAGTGTGCAAGGTAGAGCACAACAACTCTTGCTCCGCAGCTAATAGGCAAAGAGCTATCACAGATGAAGCCAACTTTATACAACCAGAAAAGATCGTTAATATACATACCTAAAGGAATTAAGATTATTTAGTTTTCTTAATACTTTGCTACATTATTTGACCACTTCACAGAATCATAGAAAGGCTTGCATTGAAAGAGACCTTGAAGATCATCTGGTTCCAACCCTCCTGCAATAGGTAGGGACACCGTCCACTAGACCAGGTTGCTCAGGGCCCCATCCAACCTGGCCTTGAACACTGCCAGGGATGGGGCAGCCTGTTCTAGTGCCTCACCACCCTCTGAGAAGGTAATTTTTTCCTAACATCTGATCTAAAATCTCTTCTCTTTTAGTTTGAAACAATTCCCCCTTGTCCTATCACCATCTGCCTGTGTAAAATGTCACTTTCCCTAAATTTTTAAGCCCCCCCAGGTACTTGAGGATAGTCAGCCTGCTGTGCATTTAAAATCAGGTTTTTAAAGTTCAAAGCTAGAATTTTCAAAAGGCTTCTCCATCTTGCTTCAACTACAGTAAGGAGTTTTCCATTGACTTAATCCAAAACCACATTAGACTAAAATGTATCAATGTTTCAAAAATCAAAGTGATCTGAAGGCTCTTTTACCAGTTTTGCTGCTGACAGAGCAATGCCACCAAACACAAAAACTGGTTAGAAATAGTGAGTGTTGTAAGGTCTGCATGGGAGGGCTTCTCACCACCAGTTCTACAAGTCTTCAAAGATATGTGATGGGGACAAACTCTCATGGTCTTATTTTAAGACCATATATGTCATTATAAAAAGCATATGAGAAAACATATGCAATAAATTTGATTTTGGAATTAAATCTGCCAAGGAATATCAAGGGCAGCAAGAAGTGCTTCTTCAAGTACATCAGTAGCTAAAAGAAAACTAGGGGAAATGTGGGCCTGATGCTGGATGAAGTACGTGCCCTGGTGACAAAAGATACAGGGAAGGCGGAATTACTGAATGCCCTCTTCTATTCTTACTACTATGGCCAACCCTTTGGAATTCCAGACCCTGGAGGCAAGAAAGTCTGAAGAAAAGAAGACTTCCTTGGTTGAGAAAAACTGGCTTGGAGATAATGTAGGCAAACCTGACACCCACAAATCCATGGGCCCAGATGGGATGCACCCACAATCCTGCAAAATGAGCTCTAAGTGAACCTTCCTTAGTGGGGGGTTGGACTAGAGGAGCTCCAGAAGTCCATTCCAACCCCGCTCATTCCGTGGTTCAGTGAGAATGAGGGACTGGATTAAGTGGCTCAGGTGTATGCTTTCCTGATCTGTGTTCCTTCAGTCTTTTGGGAGGTTACTGAGAATCAGGCCTCTTAAAAATCTGAGGTACACACTGACCAGTTTAGTCTGGCTATTTAAATTTTACTTTCATATTTAGACTCTTAAATACGTGTCCCAGTTATGAGACAGAATGAACATCATTTGTCCTTACGTAATGAGATTTCTAAATTGTGGAGTCTGAAAATTTTCCCCTTTTCTCAACACCTGAAAAGAGTCATTCAGACTGGGTAGGAAAATAGTGTGTTTAGCAGTGTAGGAGCTTATTAAGTACTTAAAGAGAGGAAACTGTACTTATGCTAACTCAGTCTGCTCAGAGGTGCTGAAAATTTCATTATTCTCCAAATTGCAGTCGTGCCTCTCATTTTTTGATAGTTAGGAGCAAAGAGAACATTCTTCGGATGATCACAACTATTTTTATAGTGACTAGTAACAGCATTCATTGTTGGCAGTCTAGGAATGTGATCAGGCACAAAAAGATAAAGGAACTTCTCTGAAATCAGAGGTGTAAGCAAATACTGGAGATATACTATAAAACCACTGAGCAATTTTCAATGCCATGTACAGTGAGGTCTAGGTTTTGTTGCATACTTAGGGATAGCAGGTAAGAAACTTAATTTTCTAAAATTAGACTGCAAGTAATTAAACAGTGAGATATTTCTCAAGGTGATGTGATGGGTTCTGTTTTTTACAGCTATAGACAGGCACAGATCCCTGTGTGTATCTCATGCCCTTTGCATGACTCTTGCTTCCAGTCAGACTGCTGCAGTCACTGTTACCTTCTTTTCCAGTGTTGGTTTTGTTGCTTTGTGGAAGGCATTTCCACCCAGTTTTCAGGGGCTTTCAGGTTAATTTCCAGTTAATGAATTCTTCTGTTAACTTACTAGAATGAATGAAGCCACTATGCTGTCTTAATAAGGGAAAAGCCGAAATAAGAAAAAATGTAAGCATAGTAAGTGACTATTAGTATCTTTTCTCAGAAATTAGTTTAACAGGGAACACTGTAGGACAAGGCAGTCTTTTTGCTGTACATTTCTACTACAGTGCCTCACTCTGGATGTGACTAGACCCCTTGAGCACCATGACAACTGAAGAACAAAGCCTGGCAAAGGACAAGTTTCAAAGCTTGTCAGGATGATACTAACAGAAGGATGGAAATGGTGGGCTAAAAATGTAGTTTATTTTTGTGCTTTGTTTTGCTATAATGACTCACAGCCACTTATCACCTCTGTGTCGGAACAGAAAATGGAGAAGAGCCTCATTGTCCTGACAGGGCTGCATCTTCTCTGCTGTTCCCGTTTAGTAAGTGTATCCATCTCAGGTGTGCCACCCTTGAGAGGCTTTGCAACTTGGTGTCTCAGGCAGAGCTGATCTTTAGAACGAAGTACACATTTACTCTTAGAAGCTGGTTCAAGGCCTGAGCTCTGTCTAGCATGGTGTCAAAAAGGCAACCAAGAGCTGTGACTCTTCAAATATACCACTAACAGTTCAGTCTGAAACTACATCGCTTGATTACATCCTTTTACTTGTAAACCTCCTTTGTACCGAGTATGCTCATTTGTGAGCAGAGACTTGTCTTACAAAGTTCTGAATGCTTTGTGTATGCTCTGGTCTGAAACAAATTATAACAATGATGATTTATAGCCCAATCCCTCCCATAAAAATGTAGTGAATGAAAAAGATAAATATTCAATTTAGCTAGAAGATCTCAGCCCACACCTTTCTCACCAGTGAACAGCAGCAACTGAGAAGTTGATTTGACATAATTTGCTTCAATTATGGTTGTATTGAGTTTCTGTGGCCAGTTTTTGATGGGGAGTTGGGGGGAGCTACAGGGGTGGCTTCTGTTAGAAGCTTCCCCTGTGTCTGGTGGAGCCAATGCCAGCCAGCTCCAGGTCGGGCCTCCTTGCCAAGGCCAAGCCAATTAGGAATGATAGTAACACCTCCATGATAATGTGTTTAAGAATGGAAAGAAAGTTATTGCACGGTCGAAAATTGCATCAAAAATGGAGTGAGAACATGTGAAAAACAACGTAGACACCAAGGTCAGTGCAGAAGGAGGGGAAAGAGTACTCCTGCCACTGGACCTGGGATTCCTCTGCAGCCCATGGTGCAGACCGTGGTGAGGCAGCTGCGCCCCTGCAGCCCCTGGAGGACCATCACGGTGCAGAGATCCACCTGCAGCCCCTGGAGGACCATCAGGGTGCAGAGATCCACCTGCAGCCCCTGGAGGACCATCGGGGTGCAGAGATCC
>JAWWEE010000001.1:37203344-37213389 GCA_035221455.1 Xenops minutus | reverse complement strand
CTCTCTGACAGAGGCAGAAACAACAATTGACTGTAACCTCCATTCCCAGTCACCCTGGACCGCTGTGGGGGAGAAGGCAGAACTTGGAAGGAAGGAGGGGAGCCGGGGGAGAAGATGTTTTTAAGATTGTTTTACTTCTTACTCTTTTGCTCTGATCCTGTCAGTAATAAATTTAATTAATGTTCCAAATTTGAGTGTGTTTTGCCCATGATGGTGGTTCGAAAGTGACCTCTCCCAGCTCTTATCTCAACTCATGAATTCTTCATTGTTGTTTTTTTCTCTCTGTCCAGCTGCAGAGGGGAGTGAGAGAGCTGTTTTAGTGGGTACCTGAGGACTGGCCAGGGTCAACCCACTACAATGGTGAAATGTTAGTTCCTTACTGGGAGCACCTCTACAAGGCCATGGGAAAATGAGACTTTTTATTCTGGAAGATAATTTGAAAGTCTGGCTGATATTTAGTAATCTAGCAGCTAAACAAAGCAGGACAGAAGTACACAGGCAGAGCTCCACCAAACAAGGATTTTGTTGCATCAGATGCATTGTGGAGTAAATTTCTCATTAATAAAGTCCAGTAACTGCAGCATTGGAGAATATTTCAATAGCTTTCAGTGGTGTATTGAAATTGAATGTCTTTTATTGCAACACCAGAAGTTTTTTGACTGAAAACAGAGGAAAAGGGGGCAACACTTTTAAAGATCACCTAGTTCAACCCCCATGCCATGGGCTGTACCTTCTGCGTTTTTCTTGCATTAGCAACTTTTTTCCTTTCTTTTCCTCAAATCCTTTAAACAAAATGGAAACTGAACTTATACCATTACCTAAGTCTGAGTCTGAGCCATTTGGAAACTGTAAAGATGTTTCAACAGAATATAATAATATTTTATGTTCACTTGCTTTTGCACTTCCTTTCAATAGGCAGAGGTGCCTGGTTGGAGGACAGGTTGCCATAAAACCCAAGCTCTGCAGTCTACCTGGAAGGCACCTGGGAGGATGTTCATTCTTCTTGCTGTGATTCCAAACTCCAATTCTCTCTTTTCAAGTTCTTACTGCTGAAGGAGACTAAAATCAGATTGTTCTGTGTGATTTCATACCACATCAGTTACCTCTATGTGTCCAGAGGTTTGCAGAGCTTCAGTTGCATCATTCTTCATTGAACTACTGGTGCTGACTCTGAATCTTTGTCTGCCAGCATATGTGCTTGTGGAACTGCTGTCTAATCCAATTAATTAGGCATGATTTTCCTTCTCTTAGGTAGTAGAGCTTTTTTAGTCTTAACTGTATTGAATTAATTCTGTGAAGCAGCAATTACATGGACAGTTATGCCACTGGATGTGAAGAGCAATGACCAGCCATAGGTCACAGGCCAGGGACAGAACAATTTTCATCAGAGTCAGCCACAACCGAAGACAGGATATGTGATACTAATCCTATGGTATTTTGAATACAGGTAATACATCTAGACATTTGTGAAGAAGAACCTACTCTTGAATGCACAGCAAGGTTTCAAATCAATCTGGAACTATAAATTACTGAGTAGTCTGGACTGAGGGGTTATTGGGATTTATCTGAACAGGTAGTTGAAGAGAAGAACATGAGTGACATAAACCTCATAACCAACTTTAAGATAGTTCCCTTCTTGATAAGAGCGGGGGTATTTCCCTTGGTTATTTTGGGAACCATTCTTTTTCTTGTCTAAAGAGTTGACAATTTATTAAATTATATGTCAAGTCCCCCACAGATAGCTCTACCCACCGCTGACAACCAAGTTGAATTTATTAAGCTTTTAGCCTATGTTGTATTTCTCAGCCTTGGGAATTGTTTGTGTTTTGGATGTGAGTTTTCAGCCTGAGGTCTCTGCATCACTAGAGACTACAGACTTCTAAATGGTGCAAAAAAACAAGTCCTCAGCTGAGTCAAGTCCATGATTTAGTTGGAAAACATTTTAGAAGTTGGAGATTCTATAGTAGGAAAAAGTCAGAAAACCCACTGAGATGCTTTAAATTGCATTAGACATAAGTATTATTGTAAATTAAGTTAATTAATTTAGTCACTTTAAAACATTTATTAAATGTAGTTGCTGTACTGCTATTGTATTAAAGATGTTTGTGTGAAATGAAGCTGACAAAGCACTCATTATCTGAGGTGCTTTCTGCAAGGAAAGTGTGTTTTGGGAATATGGAAAAAGTTGAAAACACCATGTCAAACATATTCTTAGTTTTGAGGGAGGTGGAGACCACACTCAAAATTAACTATCACACAGCCTGTGGAATTACCCTTTGCTTTCCAAATCTCCATGAACCACTACAGTACAGCAGTGTACATTTGAGGTGTCACTCTTTGGTATCAGTTTTTCATTATTGATGTTGTAAAGATGCATTAATGTTAATTAATGAAAGTCAGTCTTTGCATATTAACATTGTGAAGCTTTAAAATCCTATCTATTTTCACTGACTTTCACATATCAACTGTCTACCTGATTTAGCTTGATTTCTTGCTAGATTCCCCACATAAAATCCTCCTCGTTCTGGGGGTGAGCAGCCCCTCTGAGTCAGTCAGGGAGAGGCAACAGGGAGAGCTGCCCACGTCTCCACGCACAGTATGATTCAGATCTGTGTGGGGCTATCTCTAGATGCTGTGTAAAAGGCTCTTGCCTCCATCATGATGACACAATACAGGGTTTTAACTTACCAACTGTAGATGTGCTGTGTTTGTTTCCAAACGAATAATGAACAGACTGCAGATACTATAAATATTCTATGTAGTTACTTAACGAATGCAAATGGCTGTAAATAAAGAGGACCTTTCTGAATTAGTGAGTAAACAGTAATTGCTGAAAGTCCTTTTGCCCAAGCAGACCTCAATTACAACTGCACAGTATGTCAGAAAACATTTAATTACCTTGCAGGGCATTCTGCTTATATTGATTACACCTCCCTATTACCCCCGTGAAAAAACTACCCTTTTAAGGACTTGTTGTCTTGGTTTTGTTGCTGATTTTGATAAAAAGAAAGTAACAACTCTAGGAATCATCTTGCTGCCTGTCCACCAGTCGTTCTTGTGGACCAGAAAATTTGCCTTTGCTTAACTCCTTGTTTTCAGGGCTATGTATAGTGCTGACACTTCAGTGGGATCAGATCTGACATCAGCTGAAGTCACGAGCAATAGGTTTCAGTTCTAAATTAAGACATCAAAATGAAAATTAACATAAGAGGCAGAGAGGTGGCACTGTGTATAATAGAAAGGTTAGAATGTATGGAGCTCACAGTTGGCTCTGATACAGTTAAGAGCCTCTGGGTAAGAATCAAGAGGCAAACAAATAATGTGGATATCATCATACAAGTCTGCCATAGACCTCCTGGCCAGGATGATGACACCAACAAATTATTCTTTGAGGAATTAAAGGACACTTCCAAGTCAATTACTCTTGTCCTTATGGGGGACTTCAACTTGACAGAAATTAACTGGGAACAGCACACAGCTGGTACAGCAAAAAAAACCTGGATGACAACTATATGTAACAGGTCATAAGGGAGCCTCCTTGATCTTCTGCTTGTCAACAGAGTGGATCTTGTGAGTGAAATCTTGGCCACAGTGACCGCAAAGCCATTGTGTTTAAAATCTCTGTTGACAGGAGGAAATGTGGCAGCAAAACCTCGTCTCTGGACATGAGGAGAACAGACTTCAGACTGTTCAGGGAATTAGTATGTAAGGTATTCTGGGAAAATGTTTTTGCAAATGCTGGGGTCCATCAGTGCAGGTCACTTTTCAAACAACACCTCCTAAGGGCACAGGAGCAGGCAATTCCCAAATGTCAGAAGTCAAGCAGGCAAGGCAGAAGGCTGGCTTGGCTGAGCAGGGATCTTCTCTTGGAAATAAGGCAAAAAAGAAAGGTGCAAGCCCAGTGGAAGCAAGGTCAAGTGATATGGGAAGAATTCAGAGATGCTGCTTGCCACTGTAGGGAGAAAATTTGTGTGTCCAAAGCTCAGCTGGAGTTGGAGCTAGGAATGTGGGGAACAATAAAAAGAGTTTTTTTCAAATACATTAATGGCAATAGGCAGTACAGAGGTATCATCAGCTTGTGACAGGATGGGGATGGTCACCTCACAAACAGAGCAGGGACAAGGCAGAGGTATTTAACACTTTTTTTGCCTCTGTCTTCAACACGGATGATGGACCAATGGTTCTCAGTGCCCTGAGCTGGAGAACCATGACTGTGAAAATTATCAACTTCCAATCGAGCCTGAAATTGTGTGAGACCTGCTCCTCCAGCTGTATCCCTACAAATCTATGGGGCCTCATGGGATTCATCCCAGAATCCTCAAAGAGCTGGCTGAAGTCATCTCAAAACCACTCTCAATTATTTGTAAGCAGTCTTGAGAATCCAGAGACATCCCAGCTGACTGGAAGTTGGTGAATATTGTCACAATTTTCAAGAAGTGCAAGAAGGAGTACCCTGGAAACTACAGGCCTGTCAATCTCACTTCAGTGCCTGGTAAAGTTATGGAGAAAATTATTCTGGAAGATATGGAAAAACACCTGAAAGACAACACTGTCATTGGTCACAGCCAGCAGGGCTTCATGAGAAGAAGGTCCTGCTTATCAAACCTTATTTCCTTCTATGATACGGTAACCCACCTAGTTGATCATGGGAAGCCAGTTGATGTAACCTTTTTGGATTTCATTAAAGGTTTCAATATTGTCTCTCACAGGATCCTTCTGGACTAAATGTCCAGCACACAGCTGGATAAACAGACCATGTGGTGGGTGAGCAGTTGGCTCACGAGTCGAGCACAGAGGGTAATAGTCAATGGGGGAATATCAGAGTGCTGATCTGTCACTAGTGGGGTTCCACAGGGCTTCATCTTGGGCCCTGTGATCTTCAACACCTTCATACATGACTTGGATGCAGGACTGGAAGGGATACTGAGCAAGTCTGCAGATGACACAAAAGTGGGGGAAGCTGTTGTCTCCCTTGAAGGCAAGGAGGCCCTGCAGAGAGACCTTGACAAATTATAGGACTGGGAAGTCACCAACTGTATTAACTTCAATAAGGGGAAGTGTCAGATTCTGTTCCTGAGATCGGGCAACCCCAGATGCTGGAAAGCAGTGCCATGGAAAAGGCCCTGGGGGTCCTGGTCGATGGCAAGTTGACTAAGAGTCAGCAGTGCCCTGGCAGCCAGGAGGGCCAACCCTGTCCAGGGGGGCATCAGGCAAAGCATCACCAGATAGTCGAGGGAGAGGATTGTTCCACTCTGCTCTGCATTGGGGCAGCCTCACCTTGAATATTGTGTGCAGCTTTGGGCATCACAATATAAGAAAGATGTTCAACTATTAGAGAGTGTCCAAAGGAGGGCAATGAAGATGGTGAAAGGCCTTGAGGGGAAAGTCACATGAGGAGCAGCTGAGGTCACTTGGTCTGTTCAGACTGGAGAAGAAGAGACTGAGGGGAAACCTCATTGCAGCTACAACTCCCTCGTGAGGGGAAAAGGAGGGGCAGGCACTGATCTCTTCTCTGTGGTGACCAGTGACAGGACCCAAGGAAATGGCCTGGAGCTGTGTCAGGGGAGGTTTATGTTGCATATTAGAAAAAGGTTCTTCATCCAGAGAGTGGTTGGGCACTGGAAGAGGCTCCCCAGGGAAGTGGTCTCAGCACTAAGCAAGAAACATTTGGATGACACTCTCAGGCACAGTGTGACTCTTGGGGATGGTCCTGTGCAGGGCCAAGAGCTGGACTTGATGTGGGTCCCTTCCAATTCAGCATATTTTGTGATTCTGTAGTTCTGTAGTGTCATGGTTTAGAAATCGTATTCTGCAATTTAATGCTCCCACTAAAATCATGCTGCTTCTAGTCTCTCCCTCACCCTGCAGCTGGAGGCATAAAAGGCAAAGATCATGGGTTGGGATAAGAACAATTTACTATAGCCAGCAAAGAGATAAGCAAACACACATTATAGCAGCAATACTAATATCAAAAGCTATAAGACAAAGGAGCAATTTCCACAGAAAAGCCCCTGACAATAAACAAATACCTATCGGCTCTCCCCACCACATTCTTTTCTCCAGAAGGAGTCCCTTGTTCCCAGAAGAGAGAGCCCTTTCCCCCACCACTGTCAAGGACCTGAGGTGATATAGAATAACCTCCTGGTCCTAGCCATGCCCCCTCCAGGCTACTGCAAAAATTAACCCTGCCCTGGCTAGAACAAGGACAGTGCAAAAAACCAAAAATTAAGATGAAAGAAAGAACAGGAAAGATCCCACTACTGTTTGTATGTTACGGATTTATGTGAACATGATTCTAGATTTATCTATTTCCCTGAAGTTTCTACTCATCTGTGGATGAAAACTGAACCTGGTATTCCATACACAGTGCACTGAAAGCCTGTTATAATGAAGGACTGTAGGTGAAGATAGATCAAGCTAAAATTAGCAAACCTACTCTCTCCATCTTGAGGACTTGAGTCTAAAAGCTCATCATGTGGTTTATGAATGTGGCCCTGTAGCAACTAGGATGTGCCACCTGGAAATCTGTAGGATCCTGTGAACCAATGTATGTGTGGTTAGTGGCTTGATATGCCTGATATATAGCTTAAAAGACTAGTAAAAAGACATTGATTAAACAGCCTTGTGCATAGGAATTAGGCAAATCTAAACTCACATTGTCCTCTTGGATGTTCAGAATCCAGATTTTTGGATGAAGAATGTGTAGTAGGTATAACCATGGTGCCCTTGTAGCTAGTCCCTGAATATAGGGAGAAAAGCACAGTACAGCTAGATATTCTACACATTTCTTGCTGTTTCTTCCTTCTCCTGTAAAAGAGAGTTTAAATTTTGTGGATGCACTAATTGAAGAACATTATAAAAAATGGACAAAATTGGCAGCTGATTTTTTTTTTCATATTTTTTTGATCTCCTGAAGATTTTTGCTTGATTATACTCAGGTCAAGAGTATTCCTTCCCATTTTACCATGACATAAAATTCCAGGATGGTTTTACTTGCCTTTTGTTTACTTGGAACATAAACTTGCAGCAGAATAGGTGCCATATAGTGGTCACATATGATGAAAAATGAAATCTGTAGTGCAGAGACTCCCTTCTACACCAAAAGGCAGCATCCCTATTATCATTAGCAGTTTGAACCTAATTGGGACTGTGCATGTATGTCTTGCATAAATACATCAGTTGTACAGTTAGATTGCTGCTACAGCATGGGATGAGGCTTCAGTCTTGTTCTGTAGCTGCATGGGGGATTTAAATTGTATTTTCCAACTGCCTTTAAACACTATGATGCCTGAGGATGACTGGCCTCTATTTTGGTGCAGCTAATCAGTTAACAACTCAGGTATGTTTTCTTCTGCTGAAACCCTTACCTTGCTCTTTCCTCTCTGTAATTATGGAGACTTCTTTCTGTATAATATAGAGGAAATGTCATTCCAACATGAAAGCCTTCATTGTGGAGTCTGGAAATCATGCAGCAGTTTAGAAGTCTGAAGTTCAGAAAATAGCACATTAACATTTAAATGAGGTGTTAAAATAATGGGCTGCTGCTGAAGTTCAAAGCTAAGGATGTGAATTTTTTACAAAGGGCACTTTGCATTTTCAAAGAAAGAATCATGGGCTTTTGAAATCCCAAAGTTAAAGCTTGCAGCCTGTGTCAATCCAGTAAATGTAAATGAAAATAGCTATGTGTAGAATTACAGAGGCTCCATAACAAGCTATGCAATAATTGCCTGGAATGAGAGTGTCTGAAAAGAAAGGTCTCTAACGTTTAGTTTACTTATTCTTTCAAAATAAGCTAATTTAACACTTGGGTGACCAGGGAATCCTCAATCAAATCTGAAGCATTTGTCTCTGCATGAAGAGACAGGCATTATCTTTCCAGCAGCTAATGTCTCTGAAGAACCATAGGAAACAATTCAGCTCTTATTGCTGTCAGATCTCGTATAGCAGAGAAGAAATAAGAACATTACAAGCAATATTTTATCATGTTTTCCTAAAGATTACTTGGGTGCCACCACCTTCTTTTCCTGGTGCTCCACACTGTAGGTGAAGAGGTGTATCAGCGTGTCTAAAGGCAAAAGAAACCAGACATGAGGTATGAGGTGATAAAAATCCTGCCTGACAAATGTTTTAAGAGATTCTCAAAAATAAATTTTTGTCATTTTCATGTACTTGGTGTTGCAATTTAGCCAATTAACACTGTGAGAACTCTGCTTAAATGCAACAGACAAGTGAGTTGTCAGGCACTTGAACACTAGGAAATACTAGGGACTACTTGGGGCCTAATGAGAGAAGATTGTGTTTACTCTTTACCCTCCAAGGCACACACACTTTTTATAATATGGAAATCCTAAAAGAATAATGAATTTCTAAATATAAGAAAGTCCTATAAAATTTTAGGGACATGGTGTTAATAGATATGCTGGGTTTTAAAATATAGATGGGCAGTGATGGGGGAATAATAAAATTAACTTCTCTTTTCTATTGTCATGACTCCAAATGTACTTTGGTGTCATTGTGCTTCCAGTGGGGAATAAAAGATTCTTTCCATGTATTTTTGATGAGCACATGAGGGAGGTTATATCAGGATGAAAAGGTCATGGTCTGAATGCCTGGTTGTAATAAAGGCCCAGCCCCCTGAAGTGGCATAGGGAAGGGGGCACAGAATAAATGCATGAGTAACACATCAAGTAATTTCTAATAACACCATTTTTCATTCATAGGACTCAGTTCAATACCTGTGTATTTTTTGTATGGGAAAAGTTAAGATGATGACATATATTATTCAACAAGCCAAGTGTATATTTTGGAAAAATATGTGGAAAACAAGGCAGAGCATAAAACTCCAGAATCTGTAACCTTTTTCCCCAAATAAGTAGTACTTGAGACCATTTAGTTCCTAGTATGTAACATGTGTGGGGTTTTTTAAGTGTTCTCCACCCAAACTTCATATGCAGAAAGTGCTTTACTACAGACAGCTTGAATGCCCTATCATGATCTACACCAGAAAGAGCTCTTACAGCCATTGCATTCACTTTTTCTATGTCCAGTCTGAGAGCATCCAGATCCATCACTGCAGTAGCTTTTTGATACTTCATATCTGCAAATTGAACAAAATACACTAAAATACTAAATATCTGCTTGAAATTTAGCAGCAGAACAGGCTTTCATGGTGTTGCAGTGACACTCAATTTAAGATTAATGCCAGTTCAGGGCAAAGGGAAAAAATCTTTTGATGCACTATGTTTAATGATATGTTGCTTGAAATTCCTAAGTCCTGCTGTGCGTTTGTGTAATTAACTAAGACTAGTTAACCCTTGCAGGAATCTAGTCCTATGAGCACAAAATTTACATTAATTTACAGTGACATAGCAATTGAAGTGTGACAAAAAGGCTGCAGTTGATTAAAGACTGATTAAATACCTTTGACTAGATCAGGTTGCTCAGAGCCCAATCCAACCTGGCCTTGAACACCTCCAGGGGTGGGGCATCTACCCAGGGCAGCCTGTTCCAGTGCCTCACCACTCCCACAGTAAAGAATTTTTTCCTAATAACTAATCTGAACCTACTCTCTTTCAATTTGAACCTACTTTCCCTTGTCCTGTCACTACATACCCTTGTAAATAGTCTTGATCCATGTTTTCTGTAAGTTCCCTTCAGGTACTAGAAGGCTTCAATTAGGTCACCCTGACGCCTTCTCTTTTCCTACCCTTATCTCTTGTTCCAGATTTACCAAGTAGAAATTGTACCTGATCTTCCTCACTGTTTTCTGTGATGAAGTGGCGAGTGCTGTGGCCATGGGAAAGCAAGTGGATGTTGTATACCTTGATTTTAACAAGGTCTTTGAACCAATCTTCTGTAGTCTACTTATCACTGAATTTGGAAGAAAAGGGCCATATAAGTGAGCAAAATGATAGGTGGGGAATTGGCTCAGCTGCTGTGATTAGTGATGCAAAGTCACAGCTAATGGTCAGTGTCATGGGTTTAAGATTGGTTTCTGTTGAAAGCCTCTGGAAGTTTCCCTCCATCCTATAGAGCAGAGCCAATG
>JAWWEE010000001.1:37168640-37200715 GCA_035221455.1 Xenops minutus | reverse complement strand
TTTTAGTTTGTTAGTAATAAATTTAAGCATTATTCTAAGTTCTGCTTTGCCCGTAGTATTAATCAAAGCTCCTCTTTCGGTTATCTCTAACCATAAATTCCAAGCTGTTTTGTTTTGGTTTTTTTCCCCTTCCCTCTGGAAGGCGAAAAAAGTGGGGGAAAGGCCTTGAAGGAGCTTTGCTGGATATCAGGTGTTTATTCAGGGTCAAACCTCCACAGTCAGTAACTGTGTCCCTCAAGGGTCAATAATGGGATCAATCCTTCTTAAAGTCTTCAATAACAACCCAAATGATGGGACAGAGTGCATCCTCAGCAAGTTTTTGCACAACACCAAGTTGGAGAAAAGATGTCAGTATCCTGGAGAACATGGATGCTACTCAGAGGGACCTGGACAAGCTGAAGGAATGGCTTGCAAGGAATGCTGTGAAGTTCAGTGGGAGCATAATATTGTATGTAGGATGGAATAACATCATGTAAAACTACAGGCTGAGGCTCAGCCATGTTGGAGGTAGCTCTGGAGTAAAAGACATGGGGGTCCGTTGTGGATAAGAAGCTGACCATGAGCCAGCAGCATGTGCTTGCAGCAGAGGGCTACATTAGGAAAAGGGTCAGCAGCAGGGCAAGGGAAATGATCCTTCAACTTTGTTCAGAGATTTTAAGACCACATCTGAAATACTGTGTCCTGTTTTGGACTCTCCAGTACAGGATAGGTATTGATATACTGGAATGAGCCCAGCAGAGGCCATCAAGCTGGTAAAAGATATGGAGCACAGGCCACATGAGGAAAGGCTGAGAAAGCAGGATTTATTCAGCTTGAAGAAAAGTTGAAGGTCAGGCTGTACTGCTGTCCACAGCTAGTTGATCAGATGATAGAGCTAGTCTTCTTGAGGGCAAACAGTGATAAGATGGGAGGCAATGGGAGCAAGTTGCAATATGGAAGATTCTAAATAGATATTACAGGAAAAAATACACCACATGAATGAACAAATATTGATGCAGCATGTCCAGGGATGTTGTGTAGTCTCTGTCCTTGGAGGCATTCAAAATTGACAGGTCATGGACCTGAACAACTTGATCTGTTCAGATCTATTTTGAGCAGGGGATTGGACATTTGACTTCTGTGTATCCCTCCCAACCTCCAGACATGATTATGGAATTCTTGACAGTATTCTTGAGATGATGAGGGGAAATTTACATCTACTCATATTGCCACACAGATGTGAACATTTCGAACCAGAAGTAGTCTTTATTTTAAAGTCTCTTAAAAAAGGAGTGTTTTTTTTTTCCTTTGTAGTGTTAACTACTCAAAACTAGAAAAAGTACCGACGTTGAAAGCAAGAGGCTATGAGAGTCAGTTCTTTCTGGAGAGTCAGTTCTTCTGTAAAAACTTTTTTGTCAGTTGTAGAGACTGCTTAAGACTCCTCAGTCATGTAAGCAAATCATTCTCCTTAAGGCTGGAGAAGGAAGGTTGGACCAAGCTGCTTCTGACATGATAAAGCAGCATGAGAAAGAGGTACTAATGCAGCAAAGAGTCAAAAAATAGAGTCCTGGAAGTGTGCTGTCAGCAGAGGATTAGGAGGGGACAGTGATAGTATCTACTAGAGGGACCACTTTTCTATTAGAAAGAGTTATGGTCTTATCCTCCCATAAACCATCCAAGACAGTGCCAAGATTTCCAGAGTGCTTCCTTGGCCTGGCATATTCCTGCACTTGTTCTGTGTTCACAGTAATCAGGCAGGCTCTATTTTATGGGCAAAATAAGAGGCATTGAACTTCATCATGGTGCAATCTTCTACATTTTGCTCTCATGGTATCCTGTGTGTGTCGTCAGTGTCTTATGGGGACTTCTGAAAATTAGAAATTGGGAAGGGTGCATTTCTAAAGTAGAGTATCTTTTGCCTTGGAACAGAACTGTATAATTTAATTTTTGCAAAGCCTTTTGGATTTTTGTTCCCAGGATGAAATGGTTACATTTACACTAAATACATGCAAACTGGTAATTTGCCACAAGTGATTTAAAAGTATGGTCACATGAACTGCTTTCACAGGCTTTTTTTTCCTTTCTTTTTTTGTCTTCTTTGGACAAAACCTCACTGTTCATTAGTTTATAAATAAAACACAGCTGATATCAACAGACCTTACCAATGATGGTATACACTATCAGTTGGCATGCCTTTAGCTGATTTTATTACATGACTGTAGGTAAAGGGAACCTTGGTAGTTTTACAGAAGAGTAAAATGAGTTAGGATGTATTTCAGGCATAAAATATGATTTTTTTTTAAATGCTGTTATTGTGGCCAGCTCTTCTTTATTCTCTCCCTTTGTACAGCAATTTCAAGGCTTAATTCTGCAGCCACTGAACTATTTAGAATTTTGCCTGCATGATGCCATGAAATTAGCTTGTTCTGTGAGTGAACCCCCATGACAGATACTCCATAGGACCTTCCCAACTATCTCCAAGGACTAAAACCCCCAGGGCTGAACACAAGAATCTCTACAGTTAGTGAATGTGACAGTCCCACCTCTGTGACTGGGTCCAGTGGGTCACACAGTGCATCGTGTTCCTTGTTGGTTCAACTTCCAACTCCAGTTGTTAAATTAGGAGTATCCATTTTTTGACAATGGATTTGATGTTCTTAACCCAGAGTAATTTTATGCTACAAAAGTATTCATAAATATAGACTGAAAAAATAATCTTATTAGTGAGCTGGATGTCTTACTAACAAGACAATCAACAGGAATCAATTGTGTGTTCTGCAGTTGACGTTTACAGTGGTCTCATTACAGGCTCATTATAACTTGAGGTAAAATATTGATTTATTATCATACACCAGGTGTGCAAGATCCAGTTAAAATAGCAACATATTCAGATGACTGAAAATAAATTATCTTCCACATTTTCCATTAAATCTGTAAACGTCTTTAAGTGCAACAAATTGTTCAGATGACCAAAATTGTTTTATATACATATTAAGAAATATATACAATCTTCCATATATATTTACTCATTGGCACATTCCCAGACTTGTGCTGTTCATTAAAATACAATTGGGAAATAAAACCAATAATTTTTATCTAAGTATATCCTTAAAGGAAGAAGTGGAGAGACAGAAGTGCATTTCTGCCCCTGAGAATGAGCCAGGCAGAATTATTCTATTCAGTCAATAATTTAGTAAGAAAATCTGATCTCATGAAAGTCAACAGTAACAAGACTGTACCTTTAGTTTTAATTCTCCCTTGAGAGTGAAATTTTCACTTGCACACAGCAACAGGATGAGGCTAATGCATTGTTTCAGTCTCATTTAGACTTTATCACACCTCCACTTCCTTCTTTACTGAAACAGAATTTACAAATGGTCTTCACCCATCTATGCAAGGATAAGCTTCTTTCTAGTCAGATTTCTATTGTAAGAACAATTCTAGAATGTGTTTATTTCTTTTAATGAAAAGAAAATACAGCACTTTTCAATCAAGATAACATTAAATGCTTGAAAACACTCAAGGTTTTCTGGAAACAGACTGTCCCTGAGGCTCTAGTTTGTCCTTCACTAGTTACCTTGTGCAGAACACAGAGTCTACCTGACTTTTTTCCCTCCTTTTTCTTAAAGTGTCTATGTCTGATATGCTGGTGTAAATACTTTTATATAAGAAAAATAATAATTTCCTCATAGATGCATAAATCTGTTCAGAGCTGGTATGTTCTTCCTGACAATATTGTCAAATCATTCTGTATCACTTATCTTGATGGTGCATTTATAATTTTTTGCTTCACACATAAATTGAGGGGAAATGAATTTTGAGTTATATTAAAAAAAGGAGAAAGTAATTTAAGGCTGCTAATGTAGGTAGAAGTTATATGTTAGTACCTGAAGAGTTTTCACCATGCAAAAGCTTTCTTTAGTCATCTAAATTAATATATTTTTTATGCATTTGATTGACTTCCTTAAAAATTTAAATTTTATTGATTTGATTGATTTGCAGGTCAACTCAAATGCTTTGTGGCCATACATGGTATAAAACTTATTTTAACCAGCATGAGTTATTGTCTGTATATCATGATTCAGCAAGTAGCAGTACCTGGCAAATAAATTGCTCCATTGGCTTTGGAGACACCATGCAGTGTGGGGTCCCATTCAGGAAATGCTGTGGTGGCAGAATCCACACCAAATAATTTAGCATACTAAAAAAAATTTCCATCATTTATGACGAAGGATCTCATTTTGGAACACTTCTGTCTTTGAACAATGCATTACTGCATTCCAGTACTGTATTCAGGTCTGGAGTTCCAAGCAAAAGAAAGAATTGGAGCAAGTTGTTGAAGCAAGTCCAGAGGAGGCCACAAAAATGATCAGGGGCTGGAGCACCTTTGCTGTGAGGACAGGCTGAGAGAGCTGGAGTTGTTCAGCCTGGAGAAAAGAAGGCTCCAGGGAGACCTTTGAGCACCTTCCAGTACATTAAGGGGGCTTATAAGAAAGATGAGGACAGACTTCACAGGGGCACATAGTGACAGGACAAGGGGTAATGGCTTTAAACTGAATGAGGGCAGGTTTAGATTAGATATTAGGAAGAAATTCTTTACTGTGAGGATGGTGAGGCACTGACACAGGTTGCCCAGTGAAGTTTTGGTTGCCCCATCCCTTGAAGTGTTCAAGACCAGGTTAGATGGGGCTTTGAGCAGCCTGGTCTAGTGGAAGGTGCCCATAGCAGAAGGGTTGGAATTAGATGATATTAAGGTCCTTTATAACCTAAAACTTTATAGGGTCCTGGGATTCTACTCTATTACTTGTGTGAGCTTCATTTAGTTGAGGAGATATCAGTACAAGGATTCTTAAAGTAATCTTTAATTTTTAAAGGGGAGAGATAATTTGTAAAATGACTTCATAAAAATTTCAAACCTACTTTTCATGAGTATGGAGAATGATAGCATCTCACTTTTATGGCCAAACAAGTGCTTCTCACATTTATATTTATTTTATGGAGCTAAACCAATAATTTTGGAGCTCTGGGCTCTTTTCTGACTCATGCCAGCAAGTGATAAACTGAAGTCAATCAATTTACCTCTAATACTAGTTCATCTCTAAGTCAGTCAACAATTTTTGACTTTCAAGTCACAATTTTGAGTACTCAGAGAAGTCAGCATAAGCAGGATTGTCAGTGAATCAAACCTAATATCATTTCCTACAAGTTTCCCAGACTCTTGAAACTCCTCATTTACTCTGGGGGAAATTTCCCATGTAGACATGCATGTATATGAATTTTTTATCCAGTACCTTGTTGTGGAAGTCATGAAGAAAGACAATACATATCAAAACTGTCAGACTTACAAATTTATGTTTCAGGTAGAACTTACATATTAATGATTGCTACTTTTTGCCTCAGTACTTTTATTATGTACCACCAGGTTATATTTGTTCCACCTCTTTATTACCCCTATTCACAAAGTTTTCAGCTTCTTATCTGGCTACTACTGTCTGAGTCACAGCATACTGGACTTTTGATTATTATCAGAAATTATCTGAAGAACATGAAAGCAACTAAAAGAATAATCACATTTGATCCTTTGCTGTACTTTACATGGGTTTTTGAAAAATAAAACATTTAAAATACTGTATTTATTTGATATTTTTCTATCAGTATAGTGACATAAGGGTGATGTTTAATACATCTTTATGGTTTCAGAAGCAGTATATTTGATGTACAAATTAATATTACTACATAAATATTTTTTATAACAGCCAGGTCAGGAAACCCAAACTGGAATGTAAGAGAAACCTGAATTCCTCTTTTTACCATTTCAGTACCTGACATGGATTTACCAGAAACCTAGCTTCTCTCCCCTGATCTGCACTACTAAGAATAATGTGCATTTCAGGTCTAATGATATAATAGCTTCACACTGACTGTACATTTGCATGCAGATCCCTAATCTGATTTGGAGGTAATACTGCCACATTGTGTAAATTACTGTGGTGCTGTGGAGTATAACACAGACTGCAGTCTGATCTGCACAATCACTGTTACAATGTGTTACCTGGAAGAGAAATAATCCAGTTTGAATTTGAGCTGAGTTTGAAAATAAAACGGAAAATCACCCTTTTATTTTATGAACTGTGCAAATCAAAACTGTAGGTACACTATTTATGGGATTAAGATTATCCGTCTTTGCTTGAAATGTGTCTCCATGAGCTGCCTGATCTCTGTTATGGTCAATGAAGGTACAGTCAATGAGTTCTGCTGATCAGCTCCCCTTACCAATAAAGATGTCTGTTTCAAGAGAAAATGAATAATTTCCTAGAACTCTGTAGACTACAGTGGGAATTTAGATAATGAATCCTGTGCAAACATCTGCACTGGAGTCACCCCAAATTAGGCAAGATAAATCCCTGTCTAGCTATTCAAAATGAGATGTTTGAACTAGTAATCAAAGCTCCTTCTAAAGTCAGTGAAGAGACCAGAACCTTCACAAAGCAATTCAGCTCATTCTTGGCTGTGTGTTTATCATCACAGATTGAAGGAAACATATCTCCACCGTAGGGAACGTTCAAAATTGTCTTAGATTAGACACCTAGAGTTGGTTTTGTTTGAGATTAGATGTAGACATGTGAGTTAAGTATCTCAGCTACCATTACAGTCAAAAGAGCTTGTCCTTTTGGTCTAACATCACTTGAGATCATCTAGGATACCTTACTTGATGACCAATTGCCAGTCCAGATGATCACACATCATATGCCATGTTTTCCAGCCTGTTGCAAATGTGTAAGATGTGCTGGAATGCCTCAGATTACACCGGATGTATATATTTAGATAAATAAATGAAGTTCTATGAAAATTTGATCCTTTCTAAAGGATGAATATAGTGTAAAGTAAATCTGTAAGAAACCAACCATTTGTATTATATTACTTACCATAAAATTGATCACAAAAGATGAGCAGAGTAAATGCACTGCATTCCCAATCTCATTGTATGTAAACATGAAAAACCCATGAGGGAAGTCTCAAATGTTAATATTTGCTTTTACACAAATATTATACTCTCCAGTTTACAAGTTTGTTTCAAAGATACCACTAGTGTCATCAGTACATGCACAGAAATGCGGAGTCAGAAGGGACGAAAATATGACTCTGCAGCCTTGATGAACTGCTGTACCCATAGACAAGTACCTTTACTACATCTTCTAAGACATGAATCCTGGTAGTGTATAAAGAATGCAAAAATCCCACTGAAGTAAAAAAAAATACCTCATTCTTATGTCTGGAAGCAGGATTCAACTCTCAGAACTAAAACAGCTTGCACCCACCTGCTGCTTTAGCTCTGAAATGGATTTTCAACTAATACTTCATATATATCACAAATTGAGAGCGATGTGCTTTACCAAGAAGACAAAATTCCCATCACAAAGAGTGATCCAAATGGCAACCCCCCAAAAGTATGCAGGAATGACCAGAATATTGCAACTATATTCTTAGTTTTCTCCATGACAAACTCTTGCTTTGACTATGCCACAGTTACAAGGTATCAGTCTTCATTTGGTTATTGTTGTTTAAAGCAGGAGAAGGCTTGCTCTTCTGGCCGTCTGTCCCTCCTTTGGATGTGTCCTGGAAGAAAAGCCTTGGCGTCCACAGTGACATTAAAATTCGTTTGTATTCATTCCGAAAATTCTGGTTAAGAAGTCCATATATAATTGCATTAAGGCAGCTGTTGAAATAGGCCATTAAGTAGCTTATAATGAATAACCATTCAGGAACTTTTGGTGCCATTTCTGTAGGATCAATGGCTACAGCCAGTCCAATGAAGTTTAGTGGTGCCCAGCAAAAGGCAAAAATCACAAAAACCACAAACATGGTGAGAAAATTTCTGAAGTCACTTGGCTTCAGTCTTGGCTTTGTTTCTGACTTGACTCGTCTCCTGACTTGAAGCACTAAAACCCAAATTCGAAGGTAGCAGAAGCTCACAATGGTGATAGGGACAATGAAGTGAATTACCACAACAGCTATTGTATAGTAGGAGCTTGCAGTCTGGACAAACGTGCATGAATAGATGCGTGGATCATACTTTAAAGAGCCAACAAAAAAATTCGGCACAGTTGCAATTACTGTTAATATCCAGACTAAGGAGACATACAGCATCGTGTTCCAACAGCTATACACTTTGTCATAGGCAAAACTATGACATATATAGCAATATCGGTTTATTGCAATAGCAGTGATGTTGAAAATAGAACCTATAACACTCAGTCCCATCACAAAGCCACTCGCTTTACAGTGCATTTCACCCAGTGTCCATCCATTGTGGAAAATAGCTAAGAGCACCAGTGGGTATGGATACAAGGCCACCACCAGATCAGCCAAAGCTAGGCTCACCACAAATGCATTACCTGGGGGAAAAGAAAAATACACAGGCATAAGTAAGAAAGCAATCATAGTTGTGAAAAAGAAGAAAATATGTTACATTGTTTTGAATATCTGCAATGCTAAATTATTGATGAGGTTAACAAGCAACAGGTATATAGGACCAAGAAGGAAATAATTTCACAATTCAACTTAGAACACCATGGAAATATCTTCAGCAACATGATGTTTCAAATCTGTTGCTGACTAGTTTATATCCTTCTTGCTATTTTTATCTTTAATAAACATAACCATCAGTGAGACATTACATAAGCATGTGTTGAATTGTTTCAGTGTAGCTAACTTCACAGCTGGATTGAATTAGATGAAAAGGAAAAAAATCTTAAATTGTGCCGTGTAAGCAAGCCATTATGCCTTTCTAACCTATCACTGGAATACTAACAGGCTTGACAAGTATCAAGTAGGACACACAAAGACTAGGTCTATAGGGATTAGAAGGATGTGCTGGCTTATGTGTACTCTAAATTGCTACACAATAGTCTTTAGTATAGCTACTATCTGCATGAATGGCCTACCCATACTGCAGTTATTTTCCCGCTGGATTGACTAAGGAAGAGTGAATTGCCCTCTGTAGGAAGGCATATTTAATTATACAAGTGAAAAATGTATGCATGCAAGAGAAAGTATTCAAGTTCATGGAAGGAGCATTTAGAATCTTTCCTGCTGATGACACTTAAAGAAATTTTAGTGATATGTTTGACCCATATTGTCTCTCTTTAGGCATGTCCTTTTCATCAGTTTGAAATTTCTGGTCACTGTATCTAAGAAAATTTTGATAAAATAGTGAGATAGTAAACTATATTCCTGAAAAATTAAATGCAAAATCATTCCTTAAGAACTTTGCTCTAGTAAATAGAGGTAATAACTTCAGATTATTGGCATTTAAGTAGCATAAAATATAGTTTTGGTTTGCATGCTCATTTTTTTGCTGAAACTCCTTCACAGCATGAACAGATATGCAGAAGACCCAAGTAATTTTTAAGATTGTGCATGGAATATAATTATTTTTTTGAAAAGAGCAGTTAGAACTCATTACTACAAATTCTGAGCTTTCTAATCCTAATCTACTAAAGCAGTTCTCCATTTCATTTTAATAATGTCATTAGTTGGAAGTCATAAAAGCAACAACCATGTAGAAATAAACTGATCAAAAGATGGCAGAATTTCACCTCTCCTCTGTTTGCTCCATCTGCTTTACATCTGTAGCTTCCTGAATTAAGGAAGGGGGCGCTCTCTTTCTCCCATACATTGTAGGGGACAACCATGCTCATTAGAATTTGCACAACAGCTACTGAATTTATTGGAAAGCAGGATTATCCATCTGCACTTACAGAAACATGACTCATCTCAAGAGTGTTGTACAACATATTTTAGATGGTTCCTTGTTAAATATTTAGTATCTTGGTGTATATATTTTAGAAAGCTGAACAAGTGTTTTCATATCTACAGTTTTATGATCTCTGAGGAAAGACTGAACAAACTAGGGATATGATTGAGCAGAATGTAACTTCAAAGAAACAAGGAAGGAAGGACATAACCTGTTTCCATGATTGTTGTGAATGTAAACAAGCTTTAGTCATAAGAAGAAAGTTTCAAAGTAGACATTGAGGAAAATATTTCAATGGCAAGAAGAAGGAAGTGTGGGAACACCTTGCTTTGAGTCTGCCATTGAAAGGTGTAAGAAAACATTAAATAAGCATTTGTCAATACTGGACTACATAAAGCTGTTCCTGTTCTGAGTATAGAAAGAATGAGATGACTGTGAAGACCTCTTCTAGCTGTATGGTAAATAGGATAAAAGACAAAACTAACAAAAGAGCAGGGGCATCTTTACCAGAATGTATATACATTACGGCAACAAGAATTTTTCTTGTATTTTTTAATCACCGTATCTGACATTAGAAGATAGAAAGGAAGGGAGGGAGGGAGGAAGGGAGGAAGAGAGGAAGGGAGGAAGGGAGGAAGGGAGAAAGGAAGGAAGGAAACTTGTTTTAGAATGTTTTAGAATGTCTAGAGTGTGTGCTAAGATTAATCAAAACTGTAAGGCCTTCCAGCATAAGCTTATATCTAAAATGTAATTGTTCAGTTGAAAAAGAGTGGGCATTCAGCTCTATCAATCATATTTGGAAATTTACTGTAAAGTACATTTAATAAGATATTTTCAAAATTTTGTGTGCTATTTAGGACTTCTGGAAAATTCCAGGTGTAATGAATAAATAGAGTTAGAATGAACTTGTCAAAACCATAATATACTAGTTTACAACCCAGAAGAAAAATGGTCCAATATCTATAAAGACCTCAGGTGATTTGTCACTTTTATGGCTGTTTACAGGGTTGAGTGTTCACACTGTGCACTGCAAAGTGAAGTCCAATGGTATTGTGTCTTTGTGGCTGATTGTAGAATTAAGTTTAATGTTATATTACTCTAATGAATAATCTACAAAAGTCGAGAGAAACTTTTCTAATTCACAAAACATAAATAAATAACATTGAGAAATCAAAGGTCTTAGATGTCTTTTAGGTGCTTGGAGAAAAATAAATGCTCCTTGATACACCTAAGACACAACATTTGGAGTGGACTAAATTACACTCATAAGATAACTAAATTGGTAACTTTTTGCTGCTTGTAACAAAATGGAAAGCACAGAATGTTCACCTAGTTGTACTTATTATCATTATTTCCTGAATTTGCCCAATGGACTTTGTTCCTAAACTTCTGTTTCATAAGAGAGAGAATTACATTCATTTATAGGAAACACATTTTTTCACTGGAATGGAAAGACCCCTAATTACAAGCAGAGTTGCTTTTACAGACTTCTTGTGTCTGTCTCTTCAGATGAAAAGTAAGTGGGCTGTATGGGCTGTCTGGTTTTACAATCAGTACTGTTTATAATTAAGTAGCCTTTTTTGGTGGCTGAGAATTGTAATTCTTTATGATGTCACTCTGACAACTTCCTGTAGGAATTTATCTGTACTAAAGGAAGAAGGGCAAACTCTTGACTTTAATGAAGCAAATAATAGTCCTATCATTCTATAAAATGAAGCCAGTCAGTTCTCTGCAAAGCTCATAGTAGTAGACATCCTCAAAAAGAAGTTAGACTGATAGACTCTTATCTCACTCTCACTCTCTCACTCTGTATATACAAAGTAAGCACTTGAATTATATTTGGATGTAAAAGAACAGAAATCAAAGTCTTGATCCCTTTCATAGTTCCTACAACTTTTACTTTCAGAAAAATAAATAGCAGTACATTTGTCTCAAAGCATGTAAGCCACGATTCACTACAGCAAGTGCCTTGTTGCATCTATTGTTTGAATCTAGACCAACACAGAGAGTGAAGAAGCATATCTAACAACTTGAAGAAAGCAATCAGTCCTTCAGTCAGTAAGACTGCCCCTCTTTAATCTCCTCTTGTCTATAATTACTAATTAGTAATGGAAACTATGCATCCCTGATATTTATATTATCTTGACCTTTCTTGTACAAGGTCACCTTTTGAGAACAAGGCTTTAATTTATTTTCCAGGCTCCAAACCGTCCTGAATCCTCATTAAAGTGGGTCTCAAGGTCTGGACCAGATAAAACAGGAGCATACTCAACTAAGAGCAAAATTCTATAAAACTGACTTTAGGTGTCCTTGTCTCCATTCCTGGTTGTATAAGAATAGCCTTGAGATTGAAACTAAGGACTAATCTGCTTTTAAGCAGCAGATATTTCTCAGTGCCAGATTGAGTGCAAACCTGAGTAAAGTATGAATTCAGAATTCAGGATTTTGGCGAAACAGATGATTACTGTCATGAAACTGTGTAGTAGGTCCTACTCCTGGAGCTTCTTCATTATGTATATCCATGTCCACACTTATTCAGCTGATCATAATTCACAAAATTTAAGTTGGCTTTGGCATATTTTATGAAAGAATGACATAGCAAGTTAGAAGACTATGTTTGCAGAGCTAGGACCTCCACTGACCTTTCAGATGTGGTTTTTAAAAGGGAGTCCTGGCCACCTTAATGCTGATTCTTGATGCTGCTGGGGACACCTGCATTTTCTGACCTATCATATTTTCCACTGGCCTTCGATTCATAAGATTCTTGAAACTCACTTTAGTCTTGTTTGTGGGAGTTGTTCTTAAGGTTTGCTCTTTAATATTGAAGGAAAAACATGATTCTGGAGAGACTGAATAATTGGTCCCAGGTAGGCAGGCAGAACTGAGGACTAGGTAGGTTTTTATAGCTCCTTCAAAAGTAGCTCAGCTAATATGGCTTAAATGGCATGCAGGGAGACATAAGCTGCTCCCGTAGAAAAGCTGATGCGTCTTACTTTCTACTAATTTTTGTCTTGAGTTTTGATTTCTTTGATTGGTATTCTTTTACAGTATTTCAGGTCTTGCAGATCTTGATTTTTTTCCAAATAGGTAACCTTTAAATCTGTTTAAATTCACCTGTGTCAACTTTTTTGTCTCCTCACAATCCATCAGAAAAAATAAAAACCACTAGCTTAATTAAGATGAAACTCCATTCATGTCAGCAAGAATTAAACAACTGGAAATGGGCACTGGCAGCAGATGGAGCAGAGAATTAAGTCTTTCACACACTGACATTTGTATTCCCTGTGACATTACAAGCAAAGACCTAGGGTGATCCCTGATTTACTAAAACATATTAATCTGGTATAATGTTCAACAGTGTGTTGGCAACAGAAGGTTTAACATAATGCTCCAAACAAGTGCCAGATGGGTTTTTGTTTTCTTTGAATATGACAGTTTAAAAGCAGTGATATTCTCTTTTGTAGTTATGTTTCATGACTTCAGGTATTAGTGGGATATACTACAGACTTTGATGTAAGGGAAAGGGAGAGGTAATATATTTTCTCTAGAAGAGCATGTTTCAGAGACTCTAGCAAAAACATAACATAAACAATGAATCAAAACTGGTCTTCAATTTATGGGACATTCAGGTTATTTCTTTTTTTAGGAAATGGATGCTCTATGTAACTGTTTAGAATAATTGATGATATGTACAAAGAAAAAGCCATCACTGGGAGTGGAATCATAAAATCATTCAGGTTGAAAAGTACTTTTTAAGACCATCAAATCCAGATGTTAACTCAGCACTGCCAAGTCCACCACAAAACTATGTCCTTCAGTACCACATCTGCACCTCTTAAATATGTCCAGGATGGTGGTTCCACCACTTCCCTGGGCAGCCTGTTCCAATGCTTGACAACCCTTACAATGAAAAAATTTCTCTTAATATCCAGTCTAAACCTCCCTTTGTGCAACTTGAGACCATTTCCTCTTGTCATTCATTTGTTACCTGGGAGAAGAGGCTGACCCCCACCTGACTACAACCTCCTTTCAGATGGTTATAAAGAGCAATAAGTTATCCCCTAAGCCTCCTTTACTGCAGGCTAAACACCCCCAGCTCCCTCAGCTGCTTCTCATCAGACTTGTGCTCCAGATCCTTCCCCAGCTCCCTTACCTTGCTCTGGACATACTCCAGAACCTCAATGTCTTTCTTGGAGTGAGAGGCCCAAAACTGAACATGGGATTCATCAGTGCCCTGTACAGGGAATGATCCTACTGGCCACACATGCCGATACAGGCCAGGATGTCATTAGCTTTCTTGACCACCTGGGCACACTGCAGGCTCATGTTCATCTGCTGTTAACCAACATCCCCAGATTTTTTTCCACTGGGCAGTTTTCCAGCCACTCTGCTCCAAGCCTGTAATGCTACTGGGATGGTTGTGACCCAAGTGCAGGACCCAGCAAATGGCCTTGTTGAACCTCATACAATTGACCTCAGCCCATCAATCCAGCCTGTCCAGGTCCCTCTGCAGAGCCTTCCTGCCCTCCAGCAGATCAGCACTCCTGCCCAGCTTGGTGCTGCCTGCAAACTGACTGAGAGTGCCCTCAATCCCCTTATCCAGATCATTGATAAAATAAACAGGACTGGCCCCAAAAGAATGCAGGACTCACAAGAACAGAAGTATAACATGCAAAAAGGCCCTTGAGGTTTTGGCATAGTGACTTGCAGACTGGACCGTGTTCTTGGCTCTACATCTGCAACTATCAGTGATAGAAGCTATATTTGCAGAAGCTGAATTTTAGCTTATAAGGCAGAGCTCTCAGGTATTGACAGTCTTGCTGCAGAAAGGTACCTAGGTTGCACTGTTGTTTGATATATTTTTGAGATCATGATTTTGGCATGCTCACTTTTTCTGCATGCTCACTCTTCTCTCTCTGGTTAAATCTGGGAACACCAGTCCTTGCTGCAAGTTTGCTGCCCTGAGTTTCCTGGTAGACTGCAGCTGAAAAAGTGCTGTGCTGTTAAAAACTTAGTAAAAAGGCTTGAGGTTTGTAAGCCCTAGGTGTCTCTTTTGCTCGGCTATGGCTCCCTCTGGTGAGTGCGGACGGTCGTGACTCTCCGTTGCCACCTGGTGCACAAGCCACAGCAGAAACAACACGTCGCATCACCCAGCGGGACAGGAGGCGAAAGCAAGAGGTTGATTCTTTGAAAGAAAAAGCTGATCGTTAATCAGATAGTACATTTACAGGGTGCTAGATACTTTTCTTGGCTTCTGATACTTTCTGAGATTGCAGAAACTTTCCTGGAACTGGGTGTTTTCAGAGAGAAAAGGAGAAGCAGAAGAGGCAAGACAGACTCTTCTAGAGAATTCAGTCACCTAGTAGTTAGGATGCTTTCATAGCAGAAGAGCCTTTCTTTGAAATAGAACTTGAACTTATGTCTCCCATAGTCCATTCTCCCACAGAGAGTGCCCTACTCACCAGCTCTGCTGCTCTCTGGGGTTAGTGGGGTTGTTTCTTTCTAGATTATGTTCTAGAATTTCAGCCTTGAATCAGACTGCACAGCTTATCACTTGTATTGTAGAGTGCTCTTCATCAGTTTGCTAAAAAAAAAAATTAAAATTGGAATTTCTTCTCATGATTTAACAGATGGGAAACTGAGATACACACGTGCAGGGACTCTCACAAGACTTATTAGGAAGAAAAGCCCAGGTTCATGAACCTTGCTCTTGATCTTCTTTATTAGATAATACCACACCTGTTAGGCAGGTTTTGGAAAAAAACGACAGCACCAGTCCAGTATGCTGCTCCAAAATGACACCATAGTGGCATACTAGTACTGAGGGATGGAGCCAACAGAAGAAGTAGAGCTACTAAGCAAAACTAGTTGAATTCAAAGCAAATAAAAGGGATTTGCAGCAATAGGTAGTAAGTCCTTAACAGAATTTGCAGTTATAAAAATTTTACCTGTATTCAAGGGTAGGCTGGAAAAGTACTTGTAAGAGACACCAGTTCAAGGTTACTAAACAGACATAATGTGCCTAGTTCAGGGAACCCTCTGAGCTGGAAAGAATCACAAGTGGTAAGAATACAGAAGTATCACACAGGGTTGCTCTGTTCTCTATATATCCTGAGTGCCTGCTTACATCTACAGTTAAAGACAGAGCATGAGGCTTGCTATGCCTTTGGTCTGTACCAATACAGCTGCTTTTGTCATGGGGACAGTAGGTTTTAGTGACACTATGCAGAAGCACAGCTCCTTCTCAGGCTCCTCTGCTGTGGTGATCTGAGAACTATGGTGCGACATTCTCATTCAGAACCTTGCCAAGCACTCTACACTACTAGCCTGGTTTTGGCGACTGAATGTTTGAAGGAACAATAACCTTTCTCATCTAGATGTTCAGCCACCTGCAACTGACCTGCATTTTGCAGCTGGTTCCGGGATGAAGATCCCTTAAACCTATGCCCTAACACTGAAGTCAGGCTCTTACGTTCAGGGTATTCTAGAATGGCAAAAGGCCCATGTTGTTGCTGCGCAAATCACAGAATCATAGAATGGTTTGGGTTGTAAAGGACCTTGAAGATCATACAGTTATAAGCCCCTGCCATGAGCAGGGGCACCTTCCAACAGACCATATTTCTCAAAGCCTCATTCGACACTTCCAGGGATGGGACATCCACAAGTTTCTCTGGGCAGCATGTTCCAGTGCCTCATCACTTTCACAGTAAATAGTAATATCTAGTAATATCTAGTCTAAGTCTGCTCTTTTTAATTTAAAATCTGACTTCTTTCAGTTTAAATGTCTCTATCTAGGGTACAATTGCTTTTCATGCAAGGAATGAAGCTAAGACCTTTACTCTAAGTGCTTAGCATTATGGGCACCAGTGGCACCCCAGCTTCAAAACCTCCAGTTGTTGAGCACAATCACTAAATAACTATAAAATCACAGTGTTTTTTTTTTCCACTGGCTCATGAAAGAAATTGTGTTTCCTGTATCTGGCACTACATATAAGCTTAATTTTCTTCTCTTGAAGTAATCACAGCTGTTGATTGCTTCAACCAAGAAAGAAAAGGAAACCGACATATACAACTGCAAGTATGAAAACTCATTTACGGCTGACAAAGGGGCTAATATGAAAAACTGTAAAATACAACAGGTGCAATCTAGTTTGATCCTATAAAGAGCTGGACAACCTATAATTTTTAATAACTTTTTTCAGTCTTTCAACACTATATTCCATGACATAGAAAAAAGAAGTGAAATATGTAGCGTTTTGTAGGATGTTATTTCGTAAAAAAAACAGACAAAAAACCCAGCCTAAGACTTATTTCAGATCAACTATAAAAGACTGAAGTGTGGAAACAAACAAAGTAAGGATATTTCACTCCTAAAAACTCTGTAGAAAACTTTATGATGCCCTGGAAGATATTAACTTATATTGTGTGAAAGGCTAGTTTATCTTCTCTTACCTTCACTGTTACCTTCTATTGCTTTCATCTTTGCTGCCATCTTTAGCCTGAATTTGTGTCAAAGGAAATTATGTTCTTTTTTCCTTTGTTAGAGCAACAAAACAGTGCTCAAGTCCTTAGAACAACTTAATTTCCACCTTCTTTTAGAAAGGAGGACAGGAAACAAAAATGAAAATAACTTTGTTCAAATTAAAACCAGGTTTGGTTTGTTTTTGTTAAACTGTTTTGGTTTTTTGTTTTATTTTGATATTTACTAGAAGATTAGTTGAATTTAAAAAAAGCGACTAATCTCAGACATTAAATAGTTGTAATTTAAAATATATATATGTGTGTATATATATATATATATACTCAAGCTGTCGGGCAGGTATATGAAGTGAATAAAATTGGGACTATTGCAGACTATGGGACATACTGAGCATCAGTTAGCCAAGGGATTTGGTTATCTGTGATAAGGTGCATCTTGTAGCTTTGCCATGTAGACCCATTTAAACAGAACAGAACTTTTTGACTGGTATAAATATTAGGATCTCCTCTTAAAGAAATGAAGATATGGAAGGGGTAATTTTCACAGTGATGTACTCAGCTATTTTGTGGGGCTTCAGATGAAAAACTTGCAGCATGTGACAGCTACAGAGTCAGAAACAAATACATGCAAAGTATGTACATGTCAGTTAGTTACATCTGCAAAAAGAAATCAAATCCAAGCTCATTATTACTGCTATGTACTTTTGGGAGTTCCTGTGTTCAACTCCCAGATACTATGGGCTTATGCTGAATTTTTATAAAATAGGATCTGATACACTGCAGTAAATAGAGTATATGGGAAAATCTAATATGGAAAACACTTATGTTGACAAGTTCCCAATGCTTCTGACACACTCTGAGGCCTCTTTATTATGATCTTATTTTCCTTTCTCTTGTTTCCTGTTTCAACAAGGAAGAAAATAGATGATACTTGATGAAAATGGTCTTTATAACCTTCCAGTAAGGAAAAGTCTTACTCCTGTTGTTCTGAGCTTTTGGAAGACCTCATCACTGTTGCATGCATAGGTAGATGAATGTCTTGAGAAGATGTTGTCAGTCTCTGCCATCTGCTTCTTTTGGAAACAAGATCTTAAAGCAAAGTACACTGACATGATTCATCTTGTAATGATACTCATAGGTTTGTAAACATCATGTGAACAGATGAGTAAATAAAATGCTTTTGGAGAAAATTATTGTGTATTCTCCTCTGAAGTGTTAGCTGGCCTGTGTTTCATCTCAATACAGACAAAGCATGTAATGATCATTTGTTGAATCAAGATAATTTCTGAGAGCTAGTAGAAACCTTGCAAAATACTTTGCTCTGGCTGGGCCTGTGAGTCATGATATTGGTGAGACAGGTAAATGAGGAGTGATAGGCAATAGGAGTGATTCAAGCAATACAGACAGAGGGTCATGGAAGCTGGAATTGATCTCTGGAGATCACCTAGTCCAACCCTCCTATTCATAAAGGGATCAACTACATTGACTTGTTCACAGCTGTGTGCAGTCAGGTTTTGACTATCAACATGGAGACTAAACAACCTCTCATGGTGAGCTGCTATAGTAAGGAACAAATATACAGGATTCTTACTGTTTTCACTAGGGAATAGAGGGAAGATTCTGTCAATTTGACAACAGATGAGTGCTGTACTTGACCTACTAAATAGCAGAGGTTATCTAAGATCATACCTGTTACTGTGCATGTAGAGACAAGACATGGTCATTAACAATGAGCTGGAGTTGCTTGGTCAGGAGAGGTCCCAGTGTCAGTTACAGCTGATTGGTCTTTGTTTTGTTTATCCTTGTGTCTTCAGATTCCTTGTGACAACAGAATCTGAGCAGTCTCTGGACATAATAGTCTGAACCAAAGAGAGATTCTGGACTAACAAACATTTACAGACTGGTAAATCTACAGCCCCATAAAGGTACAAACCTCCGGGGACTGGAGGGTAGAGAGTGCTGAGGGCTGCACAGAAGGAGACAGGAGGCACCAGCTTCTAGCAAAAACAGATTTGGAACGCAATTCCTACTGGCTTTACCAAGCCTAGGATATGCCTCCTTATTTACTCACAAACTAGGTTCAGCTTACCAAGGATGCAGGATCCTGTTGCACACACTGCTTTGATATCTTTGAGCACTGTGAACTCCAGCTAGCCATTCAGACTAATCCCTTGTCCTGGGAGTCCTAGCTGATACCCCAATGAGTGACCTGGTGGCCTGTAATCCAGAAAGAGCAGTGTGTGACTTCTGTCTGTGTCACGTACTGAGCCACATCTCTTTTACTGTGTAAATACACTGGCAAACTGGATCAAACCAATATAATTTTTATATCGACTCACAGGCCCAGCCAGAGCAGAGCTTTTATCTTGACATTTTGCAAGGTTTCTACTGGATCTCAGAAAAGATCTTGATTCAACAAATCAGGCTCAAATGGAAATCTCTTTTTTATAGCTACACGCGAATGCTGTGTTTAAACGTCACATACTTTAATATTTTATTTGCTTTCCATGAGCAGAACAGATATTCTTGCTTCATATTTAACCAGGAAGCTGACTGCACAGCAAGTTTTACAGTCTTTATGGTCCTAGCCTACCAGGTGTTTTGCAAGAATGACTAAAGAGGATTAGATTGTTTTTGGATTATCTAAAGGCATAACTACAGGATCTCAAATTAATTTTTCCTTTACTTTGAAACAGCAGATGCCCAGCACTGAAATTGGACCATGGATTGTATAGTTGTTTTTTCATACCTAGGACCATAATTCTAGGTAAAATCTTTTAAACTTCTTTAACCCACTTAACAGTTGATAGATTTTTCTAGGTAAATCACTGTGGTTAAACCATCTTTTTACAAGGTCTGCTTCAACATCTGATTAACATTTTACACATTTTGCTTCTAATGACTGCAAAAGAAAGCATAAAAAAAAAAAAAGGAAGAAAATTTTGCTTAACATGAAAACTTACTCATAAAACAATCTGTTGTCCATGGGCTCTAACCCCATCTGTGAATAGCAAGTGCTTTTGCAATCACTTTAGAAATATCACAGGGAGGCTTTCTGTCCCTGAGTAGAAGTGCTCTAAATGTCCACAGCACAAATCATCCTCTGACACTATATCTTATGCCAGTAAAACACCTGGAACATAACAGTATGCTATCTGACTTGTGGCAGGGGAGTTTGAATTTTAAATTTTCTTTCTATCATGACTTTTAACGTAACAAGACAAAGGCATGCAAAGATACTGGTCCGCTATTAATCAAATATTTTTTCCTCTGTAACAACACCAAAACTACATCCTGTGCATTTCTGTGAGTAACAACTGATTTCAAACAAGCTGGCTGGAATGTTTAGTCTCTTGAATATAGATTCCCAAGAGTCTTAAGAACCATAAGTCGCAGCTCACAGAAAGGATGGGTGGGATAGCTCCCAGCTGGCACTTGCCATGACTGTGCCACTTGCATGTCTTCATTTGTATTGAAGAAAAGCAGCATGTTTTAATATAACAGCCTTTTTACTTGTAGGTAGAAAACATGAATAGGGTTGACTACTTCTAAGAACATAATTTTAAAGTCCTAAATACTTAAACTACAATGAATTTCACCATGCACAGGATCTGCACAGAATGAGCATCTTGAATAGACATCTTTAAACTATGCCAATAATATTCAATAAGTATTTTTACTTAAATGGAAAGTAGGAAATAAAAATACCTAGATTGATCATTATTATACATATTTATAGGTGACCACTATCTGACAAAAAGTCCTTTTTGAACTCAAAAGAAATGTTTTGTATACTTGACATATTTGGAAAAAATGGACCTGACTTTAGAATGACAAGACACTAAGATTTTCAGGCTGGATTGGAGAAAATCACAGAGATATGAGGATGCCATTTATAGGTTCCTGTCTTCTTTGCAGTGATATATTTAACAATTCTATGCTAGCTCTGAACTTACAATTAGTTAACATGATTCTATTTACAAGGCTGATGTGTTAAGCGGATACTTTTCCGGTTAATCAGACTGCTAGCTCCAGTAGCTGCACATGATGTCTTCTGACAACAATTGTTGCCCACATTGTGCAAATACGGCACTCTAAAACAACAGGTGAGCAGATGTTCCATAAAAAGATAACAATGTTTGTGGAAGTGTCATGTAAATTATTGTAGTCTTCATACAGGTATTTAAATATTGAAACTGATCCAAGTCAGTAAAAAGCAGCTGAAAAAAATCTAACTTTGTCAAAAGGGTTAAGTTTTTTTTTTTTTCTCCAGACCTAATTTAAGCAGCATTTATTAAACAGTGAATTCAAATATCTCTATAAATAGTAAATAATTAAAAAATAATCCCAACAAGCTAGATCTTAGTCATTTGATGAATGCATTTAGGCTGTTGTTATCTGCTATCATGTCAAGATATAACTATCCCACATGCAGCTGAAATGTCAGCAAAGTGCTGACTCTTTGAAATAGCGCAGTCCTTATCAGTACTGAGATCAAAAGGAAACCAGAAGATTCCAAAGCGGCTACTGTTGTTAGGGAGGACAGTGGAGTTGCACCTACAGCAATTTAGTTATGTTTCTGTTGGCTTTTGCTATCAGCAAATCTGTTTCATACCCTTATCCAGGTGGGAGATTTAAAAACAGAACAACTTCCCAGATTTTTAGAAAGATGAAAATTGCAATAACATTCCTTCCTTTCTGGAAAGGAAAAAAAATTGATTTGTTTTATCAACTCAGGATAACATAGATGTTTTCATATTCTTGGGAACAAGACAATGTACTTGACAGTCTACCTCAAGGTACCAATATGCTCTTGTAAAGGATAACTTCTAAGAAGCTGAAACCTAGAGCATATCTGAAGATGCTGGTACTCATAATAGATCTGGATTGAAGTAGGAGTAGAATTTACAGGTTGTCACTGATTTAATGAGATTAGTGTAGTCTCCTATAACATCCTCAACACAATGATTCAAGTCACCTGGTGAATATATATCTGCTAAGAATAGATAAAAAAAGCAGTCTTTTAAAATGAACTATCCTGGTGCTCTGTGAGGAGGTTTGGTCTCATAGCTCTTTGGCTGATTGCGCCAAAGAGCTCCCTGAATCCTTGAATTGCTTCTGCTGGCCCATCCAAGAATAGAGCTTTACTGCAGAGAGGTCATTTCTCATGCAGTCAGTGAGTCTTGAAAAAGAAACCGCACTCCAGAGTCCAGGAGAGAGCTGGCAGGAAAGGGAGAGCTGCTAAGACACATGGGAATTGCCATAATACAGCTGCTAAAAGGTCCTTTGAATTTCCTGTGTCTGAGAGTACATTTGTATTGGTTATTTCAGGGATACGAAGGGAAACACATTCATGCTCTGAGTTGAAAAAAAAAAAAAGTTTTTTGACTGGCCCTGTGAAGAGCCTGAGTATAGTGTTACAGGCAAAGCATCACACTAACGCTATGCTTTGATTTTCCTTTTGCTCAGAACATGGATAGAGTGGACGTGTGCCAAATGAAATACACAATGTAAATATACCCTTAGATTCTTCCGTTACAGGTTCAAGAAAACCCTTATACTTCTACAGCTCAAATAAATGTTTATCATTTTATTTCCTCAAAAGATAAGCACACCAATAGCTCCTTTTTCTAAGTAGAATAGAACTTAACATTATATTCTTAAATAAAAGTATCTTGGACCTGATCCTGGTGATAAACTTCCTGTTCACTTATCAATAAACGGAATACTTCCTCTACAGGATAAAAGAAAATGGTAATTTAGAGATATCATCCAATATGGTATTGCCAGGTGCTTCAAAAGAGGATACAAAATACCCTATGGCTGAAGAATAACCAGCGTCAGATCACAGTTTTATCCTAATCAGGATTCCCTGTGATGCAGACTGATAGAGAAGTTATTTTTTTACTTTTTTGATGTTTCTGTACTGCTAAATGCTTCTTTCAATCCCTTTAGGCTCATAATTAGTTTACAAACTTTCTACTTCCCAAATATTTTACAATTCTGTATTCTTTAGATTTCTTCTCATGTGCAACAATCCTAGGTCTCTGCTTTTCACATTTTCTAAAGTTACTAGCTAGACATACCTCCTTTTGCTGAAGGATACTTTCTTTGTTAAAGGAGTTTTCCTATTTTGCAATTATTTGATAAATAACTCGTCTAGTTACTGTTCGAACCAAGCCTCACAGAAAGGAGGATGGAATTGGTGATGAATTTATGCTGTTTCCTCTCCAAGAAGAGAATAGAAGCATAATTAGAAGTATGAGATGAGTCACGGGCACATGAGTGAATAATTCTAGAAGTGATGTAGAAAGATTTGGAGTATTGATCATTTGGAGGTATTTTCTGAAAGGAGGTTTCATATCTTCATGGATGGACTACACCTAAGCATATGGGATACCAGCTTGCAATCCAAGCTGGCAGGATGAGTAAAAAGAACTTGAAATTGAGAGATGGAAAGAGAACTTGAAAGGAATCATGCAGTTTTTTTTCATTTAACACCCAGGGCAAGGGAATTTTGGCTTCAGGAAGGTGGTGACAAAAATTACAGAAAACAGGAGCTCAAACACTGAGGAGTTCAGCTGGAGTGGTAATATAAAAAGTAGTAGAATCAGTAAAGAGTGCCAGGAACCTATGCAATAAAATAGGGGATCCAAACTCAGTAAGAAATAAAAATAAAACTTCATGGAAACAATTTTGTTAGAATGGAATTACATCAGTGATCAGAGAAGAGAAATGTTACCTGAAAAGTCTATTGTCTTCATAAAAGGTGGGGAAAGAGAGAGACAGTGAGAGAGAGAGGATGATATATCCCGGTAAAAGCCAAAGTTATACCGGGGAAGAGTTGTAAAGACAATATGCTGCGAAGAATTGTATAGACAATGTGCAGGGAAGTATGCAGAAACCTGCAGTAGAATGAGAACACCTCTCTTTTAGTAGGAAAATAATAATGGAACCAGTTTAACAAGGGACACTACAAGTCTTTATATGTAAAGAGGAAAATAAGCACATGAACAGCTGCTAAGTTCTGGACATACACCCAGCAGATTTCTTCAGAACAGAGTCTATTTGCCAGCATGCCCTGGCCTTTGTTTGCATAAAGAACAAAGACATCCCTGAAGAGCCTGTCATAGAAAATAAGGTTGTAGTGAAAACATATGGGATTATTTTGGTTAAATTAAATGGAAGAACAAACAAAAGAGATACAATGAAGAAGGGGGCCTGCACATTTTGATAAATAAAAGAAGCTAATTAGGAAAGTGAAATCAAGTGTATTGAGGAGCTTAGGGACTTAAATGTGAAGGAAGGTTGGCATTCTTTCAATTAAAGATACAAAAATATTCTCTGTAATTTGTATCCAAAAGTGGGAAAAATATAAGAAAAAGTTCCAGATCTAGATGGAGACAAAAAGGTCTCAGTAAGGATACTGAGGTCAAGAAATGAAGGTAGAAGTAACTGGAAAAGTTATGTTCACCAAAGAAAACTGCTAAAGAGAGCAAAAATGGATGAAATGGGAACTGACAAACCCCCTAGACTTCATTGGTTTTGCAAAGATTTCTAAAATGACTAAAATGCTCTTTCAGCGCAATAACAAATGGAAAAAAGGAAAGACAAATTACTGGGGGAGGGGGAGCCTTAAAATCAAGTTAAAATGGCTCCTGGTCTGAAGACAGATTTTGCTACAGTTTTTAATAAGGACAATAATGGTGGTCTTGGGGACCAGGCAGGCTGATCAGCAAGAAATTAGCATGTCTACAATAAAGAAAAACTGTCAGAGAGACTGAGCATACTTGTTGGCAGGAACTTTTTAACATCTCTTATCTCAGAGATAGTGTCATGTGTTCTGAAAGGACAGAGAAGCTACATATGCGACCTGTAAAAAGGGGCCGAATGTGTTCTCTGGTCCTTACTGAGAGTAGGGAAGTGTTGATTTCTCTCAGGCTGTGGAAAAGAGCTTGGCTTCGACATGCATCCCAAAGAGCAGTGTTGCCATGACTCACTTGCAGCTGTGGTGCTCTCACAGTTTACTACCCATTTCCTCCTCCCTTGCTACGGTGCTGCACAAATGCTGTTTCTGTTTGTATGAATGGTGCTCGCAGAAAGTCAGAAAAGCAAGTAGTCGTGGAGTAAGGAGAATAGTAAAACAAGTATCGCCACTTCTGGAAGAATCATTTGTCTACCGCAGAGTATGTGCTAGCATGGCACTCATATTCAAGGTGGGGATTTGCTGCAAAGGAAGAATGAATCGAGAAATCCTTGGGCTCTTAACCTCATATTAATTGTAGGCAAGACTGGAGAAAAAAACTTGGGAGGATAGGAAAACTAAAGATGCAGGTAAAGACAAATGGAATAAAAGTCAATGGGAGCTTATACAAAGGGGCTGTACCAACTAAACTGATCATCTTTATTTAATAAAAGCTGGACTTGGACTTTCTGTACCTGGAATGTTGCTCTAAATGGATCTATCCCTGGAATCGCCAGGATACCACTCACAATCTATTGCTACCACTGTCTATGATGAAAGAAAACTGTTGGACCAGAAGGAGATAACCGACATTGAACTAATTTTGTCTATTTCAGAAGTAGTATGTCACAAAACACAAAGAGAACTATATGAAATTTTGTGATAATACAAAATGGAGAGCCTACATAGATACAGGGAAATGCCAAGATCTTTTTTTTTTTGCTTGAGGACTAACAGAGCAGAAAGGGATAGAGCATATTAACATGAGGTATGAGATCAGGTACTGAAGGAATAGTTGTGTAACAAAAGAAAAAGAAGAGCTGCATCAGCAAGTGACTGCACCAAGAACAGCCACCTACATGATGCTATCGCTTAAAAGGAAAATGTGGCTTCAAGGCACACCAGCTCCATTTTGCCCATTCAGGAAAAGACAGAACAGAATAGAATATTAATATTTTCTTGATGATATTGGTGGTACTTCACCTGCATTACTATGAACAGTTCTGTTTTCTCATGTTTAAGACCTACTAATTTAGTTGGGATAAGTGATCTGAAAGGCCTAAAACAAACAGGGAAATTAAGACCCTAGCTAATTAGAGGACACTAGAAGCATTTGGCTTGTTTACTGGGGGCAGGGTGGGGGTGGGGAAGTTAGAGAGGTAAGTATGTGTTCATTCACCAGTAATATTGCACAAAAGTTTCCACCAGGTGGAGAAATGATCCTTTCAGGTTAAATGACAATTACAGTTCTATGGATAAAAATATCCACTATAAATTAGCAACTGATAATCACTGATAATGCTTATTTTTCTCCATTTGTTATAAGGGGACCCCAACGGAAGAAGTTCAGAAACAGGTTTCTCCACTGTAGTCTTTTAAGAGATGAATTCCACCCCAGGTGACAACTGACCTCTATCCCAGTGGACAGGAATAGTAGGGGAGGAATAAAGTAGGGAAATAGAACTAGTGTGGCCAAAGAGATGCAGAATAATTGAAAACAACATTTAACAATGGAGAAACTTAGCCTCAGCTATATCACAGAGATGTGAAAGCTATGGAAAGAGCATGGAAAAGACTATGAGACTGTGGAGGTTTGGGTTGGCTCCCTGCCAAACCAAACTGCTGGCCACACAGATTCCCTTCCCTCCTAACAGAAAAGGAAAAAATGTAGCCAAAGACAATTGTAGTAAAAGTGTATATATTCACATATATTAGAATTATATACAATCAAACACTATGAATCTACAGAATAAGAACCCCAAACAACTCAAAAAGGGAAAAGGGAGAAAGGGAAAGGGAAATGGGACAAAAATGGGTAAAACCAAAAAACAGATACACACACTCGTAAACTCAGGGAAAAGCTCAATAAGTAACTAATACAATAAATTCTCGCTAAAACTCTCCTCAAGAGAAGCAGTAGAAATCTCCACTTCTGTACGGCAGGGACACCAGCTTCTCCGATAGGCCTCAGCTCATAAAGGTAAGAGCTAAGTCGACACAGACACCTGATGTCCTCCAAGCACACGAAAGGAAGAGAGAGAAAGAGGGAGAAAATTCCCGATCTTATATACTCCTGATTACATGAAGGAATGGTGTGGAATACTTCTTTAGTTATGACCCTGTTACCAGGGAAGGCCTAGACCAAAACTAAGAAAACTAAACCACTACAAAGACTCAGTTATGTTGCTGAGCACATTTATTCAGTAGACAAATGAGTACCAACATTACAATTCTAAGTTCAGGAACGTTTTATTTTGTACAGATGTACATAAGTATTGTCCAACTCTATAGTCACACTCACGTTAGACAGAACTAAACATCCAAATACACCCATGTTCTTAAAGGTAAAAGAAACATGAATTTTGATTTAACTCATGTTGCAACAGCACCTTGCTATTCAAATGTAAATTATAAGCTCATTGTGCTGTGTTTGCTGTTATATATAGAAAGGAAAATAGAGTAGAGAGTGAAGAAGGCTGACAAAATGCACTAAAAATATTGCTTTCCACTAATGTATTCTTCGGCAATGCACCAAGGTTAATATTAGACTATCTGCCAAAAGTCAAAGGGTCCCAAGTCCTCATTACTCATTGAAATAATATTGAGTTAATGTGCCTAATTCTCACTTCTCACTGATATTATGCTGGCTTTAAGACCAATGAAATATAAATGGTTGGCTTTATCTCTGTCCTGTGGGAGATGCCTCACCAGTTCCCACCTTCTGGAGTGCTTCCTACCAGGTTCTTACCCCAGCTCATAATGTTATGTTTATAGCTATGGCTATACAAATGTATCCTGAAATTCTTAAAAGCATCTAGTGATTTTGATTGACTTGATGCACCTTCACAGTACTTGATCATCCACATGTAAATGAACACATGTAAACTTTGGCACTTCAAAAGTTTAGTACTTTAAAAGCTGCCTTCAACTGTGCATGCTTAACTTGAAGACACACAAAATCAATAATTGTTTTTGAAAACTCAGAACACATTTGACATTTCAAATAGAAAGACAGGCTAATTTAATTTTGTTATTTTCATATAAAAAGTTTTATTTAATTTTGTAGTGTGTTGGATGAAATTAGTCTCCTCCCAAAATAGAACTGATAAAAGCATTAATTTCTCTAAATTAAATCACTTTTAGAGATCAGAAGTTGCTCAGCCTTTCACGGAAAGACTGGGTGCAGTTATGTAAGACAAGCATATTGATTCATAGCAATTATGCTATGCATTACTTGGAAGAGGCTTCACAAATTTTCCCTAAAACTAAATACAAATGAAGGAAAGAGGCTTCTGTATGATCTGAAACAATCATTCTTTTGTAAAACTGGCAAAGTTCCCACTGTTTGAGGAGTGAATGAGCAATGTCTAAAAGCACCAGTCCTACCCATTCTCCATTTCTCTCCTGCTGAGCATAATATGTATCAGTTTAAGGGCTAATGGGTCATTTTATTTCACTCCATTCTTGTGCCTCCTATTATATAACAGCATTAAAATAGATTTGCTTTCACTCATGCCTTAATTTTAAGGAGAGAGATGGATAATTACATTGTTTCTAATTATCAGATTTCTCTGTAAAGTGTAGGACAGAATAGTGTTGATAAATCCCAGAAAAGTGCTAAAGTCCTGTTTTGCCTTCTGAAGACAAGATTACTATTTGTACTACAGAACTGAGCGGAGCTGGTTAATTTATTCCCTATATACCTGTGACTTATTTGAAATCCCAGATTCTCATCCAAGAAAAATCTCTCATTAGCTTCCTCAAAGGGAACTGAGTGTTCATGGTGGTTTTCCTTTTTTCTTCGATTGTCTGGATGCCCTGTGTCTTGTCACAACCACTCCATTAACTTCATCTTGTCCATCTCTGATATCCCTTATTACAGCTCTAACTCCTTTCATGACATATTTCGTCACAATTTCACTTTCTGCTGCATTCACTCCCCTTACGAGTAGGAATATGTTGTTTCTTGTTTGCTCAGAAGGGAAAACTGAAAGTTAACCTGCTTGTCCATCTTCTTGCCTTGTTGGAGGCTAAGGGCTCCCATGTACTGCCTTAACCCTCCACCACTTCCCCATCCCCCCTATCACTCCATCCACATCAGTTTCTGGTCCTCTTCTACTCTGCTCTCTCCTTAAGAAATTTTACCTGAAAAGACCTCTGTGAACATTTACCAAACTAACCACTTTCCTTTTCACCTCCAAGAGCCATCTCTCCCTGATGTAAACTGGCAACTTAAAAGGTATTTAACCTCATGAAGATTATGCAGAAGGGGTTTCCCTGCTATTCTTCACAGTACTTATCAATGATGAAGAGATCGCTGGGACAGCGTCAGTGACATCACATTAAGGATGATCCTAGAAGAAGATCAATTAGTAAGTATTTGAATTAGATAAGACGACCATTTCCCCCACACACACCCTCAACAGTCCTAGGATGCCCCAGAGCACTTTGATAAGTACCTTGAAACTTACTCTTCCAGGTATCACTCTCTTCCAGTGCAAACCCTCTCCTCTGCTGTAGTTTGAGCGCGGAAACGGTTTCGAGGAGAGCCCCTCTCTTCCTGCCCCGCGGCCGGGATTTGATGCCTCGGGCCGGCCGGCCCGTCCAGCGAGAGCCTGTTCCCAGGGTGCTTCCTCCCACTGGAGCCCAGGAGCGAATCCCTCGGGAACGCGCCTTTCCCCGGGGCCGAGGGGGCCCGGAGAGTGACGGCGACTCACGGAGGGTCCCGAGGGAGCGGGGGAAGCTCCGTGCCCCAGCCCTGCTCCGCTCGCCCGGGGCGGGGCACGCCGGGCTCCGGCTCCCGACCGCGGCACGGCTCTGCTTCGCCCGGCGGCGGCCGGGTCCCCTTGGACGTGCGGTGGGGGCACAAGCCAAAGGACCGGCAGCTCCATCCCCACGTCTCCCCTCCCTCACCCAAACAACCTTTCCAGATGTTTTCAAGTTCGGCGCTGCTCCGTGGGCTGTGATTGCTCAGCCCCACGTAAATGGGACTCGCTGGAATACCTCGCCTACTGTTGGACGTGCGACGATGAGGGACAGCAAGACTCACCCCTCCATAAACTCTTTTTGCCCCTTAGTATGATTTAACTTAATACAAGGACGAATGAGCGCCTCCTCCCAGTTAGCAGGAGCTCTGGACAGTGCACGGGAGACACGCCAGCGCTTGGGAAGTGACACTGGTTTTAAAAAAAAAAAAGTAATAAAAAACGAACCTCCAAACAAACACAAAACAAACAAACAAAAACAAACAAACAAACCACAAACAAATCCCCCGCCCCAGAGTAACAAGTCAGCATCCCCCTCTCCTTCCCTGTGGCGGGGGAGTACCCGCTGACACAGAGGACGGACGGCAGAGCCCGCTGGCTGCCAGGGCGAAAGGCAGTCTATGCATCGGACCTCGCTCAGTTCCCAGCAGAGTTTGGTTACCCCGACCTGCGTGCGCATGGCAAAGAACGGCACCCAGGACCCGAAGGAGCGAGCAGTTCCTGGAACTGCTTAGTCCTATGTGAACTGTAGTAGACACACCACTATTTCGGGGGTAGCACCTTCTGCTGCACCACCCCTCACCAGGCAGCCGAGTGCAGGTGTACAAGCAGCAGCCCTGCTCTGTGCATCAGTGAACAACCAGCACCATCGACGGTGGAAAGAGGACAGGGATGTAGCATCCGAACGCAGCGGGACGTGCGCGGGTCAGGGAAGTTGGCCGGGAGGCAAATCCGAGGAGTTGGTGCATAACTACAGAGTTTTCTAGTTTGAGCCACATGTAACCAGCCCAGCAGAGATGAGGAAAGAAAGTCAGTAAGTTTAGCAAATAAAAACCGCAGAGCCACAGTCTAGCACACACAAGGAAAAACTATAGATACGATTCAAAGAAAACACCCCACTTTATTTGTTGCATTGTGGTTGAAGGATATGAGTTGAGGAGACAAGACGAAAGAGGATTTCGTGAAAGACTGCAGTGAACTCTGGTGCAGGCTCCGGAGCGTGGGCTGACCCGCTTTCCCACGCATGCAGAGCACCGTATCTTCGGGACTTCCGAACAAGTTTTAAAAGCTCCTTCTTTTTCCCTCCGAAAGCACTGGGCACCCTGTTTGTCTCCGGTATTTTAAGCGGATGGCACCGATTCCCCTTCCTCGGGAGCTCCATAGAGAGCACACAGTGCCTCATTAAGAGCATTCCTCTCTCCTGGGCCAGGCAGGACGGAGCGCGGCCCGAGGAAAGGGTGACTGAGCTCCTGGGGGGTTCCTGCACACACTACAGGTGCAGGGGGCTCTGGTACCCCGCCTGCAGCGGGGACGGCCCGCCGGGACTCCACAAGCAGGCTGGGCTCCTCGGGACAGCTGGAAGCGGCAGGACATGGATGCTCCGGGCGCTCGCCACCCCCTGCCGCCGCCGGGACAGGGCACAGGGGTCAAGCTCTTACCTGAGTTCCGGAGCTTGCGGTTCCTGAAGACGGAGAGGATGACCAGCAGGTTGCCCAGGATATCCACCACGGTGGTGAAGATCAGCACGCTGGACAGCACCGGCACCACCCATGCGGGTCTCGGGGCGCCCGCCGCCGCCGCCTCCCGCTCCGCCAAGCCGAGGCGGCCGCGCCCGCCCGGGTCGCAGCAGTTCCTCAGGGAGCCGTTCTCCAGCATCGCCGACACCCCGTCCCGGCGGCTCCCGGCGGCTCCCGGCGGCTCCCGGCGGCTCCCGGCGGCTCCCGGCGGTCACGGGCCGCGGTCTCACGGACTCCGCTGCGCGGGCGGCGGGAAGGGCTTTAAGGGGCGCGCCGGGGATGCTCCGCCGGGGCGGGCGGGGCCGGGGCGGGGCCAGCGCCCCCCCTCGACCGGCGGCGGGGGAAGCCCGGGGGCGGGCACGGCCCCGCCTGCCGAGGGGCGGGCTGCCGGGGCG
>JAWWEE010000001.1:37111845-37165135 GCA_035221455.1 Xenops minutus | reverse complement strand
GGGTTATGTAGTTCTCTCTCTATTTTTGAGTCAATTTGAGCCCATCTAATGTTTAAATGAAAGCCTCTTTCTAATCCACTGCTGTCATGAGGCTGTACAGAAAAGGTGTACCTAATCAAGAAGAGTCCGTCTTTTGCGTAAGAACAGAAGATTCACTTAGTAATGTTTTCTGGTCTGGGCTTCATCTTTTACAATGTAATGTTAATATTTTTTTATGTAGAAATCACAGCCTTAGTGGGGGAAATGTTGTTCTGTTGTTTATAATTTTCCAGACCTTTTTTCCCTCTGGAAATTGCCCATAGAATGAGATCTGTCATCTCATTCTCAATAATTTATTGGTGTTTTAGTCACATTGAATTTCCATGGCACATGACAGGATCCTATTGCTGTGAATTTTCAATAAAAAGAGTCATCTGTTTTTGAAACTTTAATCAATAAATTGAACAAAAGGCAGATGGGGAGTGGGAAGAGATTTAGATTGTGTACATCTCAACCTAAGAGAGAGAGAGATCGAGATCTACTTCCTAAGGACTGCACACATTCATTGCACTGTGATCATTGGATAGGTGTGGAAGGTAGGTGGAATAGATAATCTTGTGCCTGTCTTTCTGACGAAACTGAAGAAGAGCTTTGAGGACTAGCTTAGACCAGATACTTCAGTGTTAGGTGATTAAAGGGCACTCTTACTTGGTGAAGATTACTCCAAGGGGTTATTGCAGGACTAAATTTAAGCATTGGGTCTCCTGACTCGAATTCAGTATGAAATTTCAAAACATTTCAAAGCCATCCTACCTCTAAACATGCTCTCTTATTCTACCTTCCCTATTCTGTAGTGTAAGTAGATATATGTGCATATATACTTTGTATACTATATACACACACACACACACACAGAGTGTATACATGTGCAAAAGTTGCTGTTGCTATTCCACTCCTGCAACTGTTCTGCCAGTTTGTGTCGTGCTCTTCTCATACATAAGCACAAGACTGGAATGGAAGAAACTGATTTTCATTCATGACCTCAACTAATATTTGAACTTACTTTTTTCAGAGGTGAAAGGCTAATTCCCTAATCCCACATAACTGTTTGACTAATTCTTTTTAAGATGGAAGCCAGAGCCAGAAGAACATAATTGGTTTATATTATTAGAGAGAGCTACCACAATCCCTTGTTTATGTAGCATTCAGGTGCTGTTATCTCAGTCCTTCAGCTTGTTTTTGCAAGCAGCTGCTAGTTTTGTCACAGCCAGAGGCCAAGATGGGCTGGAGAGGGAGGCTCTGAAGTCCTGGTGGTGACTGTCCCATGGATCTATCACAGGACTAAGACTGACTTCATTTCTTTATCTCTTCTGTCACATTAAATTGAGGCTAAGGAAACTCTGTTATGTAGTTCTTGGGAGGGAATAGAGAGTTAATTTGTTAATGGTTTAAAATATATTTCTTTTTGCTATGCAGCTTATTGTCTTTTGTTTAAGTTAATGCAAAGCTGTCATGAATGGTCTAAGCTGCATAAAACCCAGCATGTAGCTCTTTGCCAATAGCAGCAGCAACAGATGGTCTGCTTAACCATGGGTTAACCATGTGTTCAACGTGAGCTGAAATTTGGAACCAAGGAATAATGGGCTTTTTTGAATCATATGAGTTCAAAACTTAAATATAACTTTTTTAGTTATAAAGATAGGGGTCAGCTTTCATTCTTCAACAGCATTTCCACCAGTGTTGTCCCCAAAACAATACGAGCTGTGCTGTCTTGAGCGCTGTCATGGTGTCGAGGTACCAACTGAGATATGAGAGATCACCCAGATCAGCCACATGGCTAATACAATATGCATGAAACGCAGAGCTACAACTGCCTTTTTCCCAAGAGTGAAAGTCTGGCTCCTCTACCCAGCTCTTGATTTTCACAAAATGTCTAGAAGTATAACAACCTCAAAACTTGAGGTCATGACTCAAATCTGATGGAATTTAGCAAAAATTAAAAAGTTGTTGAGAGGGTCTTACAACAGGACAGATAGATTAATAGAAATCCTGACTGTCTTAAGTCCCATTTTCATAGGAAGTTTAGATTACAGTGGTCCTGTACTAGGACACTTCAATCTAGACTACCTAATGCTATATTGGTTCTTGTATGGCAGGGAAATAAGAGCTGGGACTGGAGCTGGAACATGATGGACTCATGGAAATAAAAAAAGTCAGACTTAGCGATTGCTTGATTAGAATACATAATTTTCTAATAACCACCATCACACCAACCAAATTATGTACTGAGCTTTATTTGTTTTCCCACTTTTACCTATAGGCAACAGTGTGGCCCTTTCACTTTGACAATTAACAAGACTACCAGTGAGTCAGCAGTAGCTGATTTTACAGTGCCATTGAGTTGAAATTCAAGATGGATCAAGTCTTCTTGGAACTTGTTGCCTGGATTCATTGCCTTGCTGGAATAACAAAAGCTGACCCACTGAATTATCTGCCACATGAGGTACAGCTGTTTTTTAGGGGTAATGCCATGTGTCTCTCTTCAGTGGCAGGCAGCATAAAGTCTAAACACCACTTCAGTTATTGTAATAAATGTTCAAGAGAGAAACATTATTGTAGCACTTGAAGTGGTATAGTGCTATTGTGATGGTCTTCATTCCAGGTGAGTTTCATCTGTTGAAGTCTTTGAGGTGGTTTTATTGGTATTAAATAATTCACTGCACTAGAGTTTTCTTCTACTCAATGTTGGAATTATAAATCTATATTAGGATTTTATTGTGCCAGTTTCTGAAAGAGTTCAAAAAAAATCTCTGACTACTTTTTTCATCTGGGGTTCAGTAACAATCTTGCTTTTCTTCTGGCACTCTCTTAGCAAAAAGAACAAAATCACATTTCAGGACAAAACTATATTTATGGTAAATTTTAACTATTCATGAATGGACTGGAATTCACTAACTCTACAAAATGCCTGAAGGTATGTTTGTGGAAGTGGTTTGGAATTGTTTTTAAATTCAGTTTGATTATTAATTCAAACAATAAGAAATTAAATACCACCAGACTTGGTCTTTCTGGCATGGAGGATATGACTGAAAGCAGAAAAATGAAGAATTCAGGAAGCAGTTTGAAACATGCTGTGGGGACACTATGTTTAAAACAAACATAAAGGAAAAAATTGTATCAAGCTTTAAGAAGTGAAGCTTGACTGGCAGTAGATGAGAGCTGCATGGGTTACAGGCAAACGGTATGAGCCATCGATGAAAATTAGGAAAGGAAGACATGACAAAAATGGCCTTTTTATTAGTTTTTAATTTTTGTTAGTATATTACTGAAAATAGAATACTTGAAAAATGCACTGTATCATAAGGGGTAGGCAATTAGAACTATTAGACTTCTAAGGTTTCACAGAAGGGAAGTAAAACCAAACACGTTCCAATTTTTAAAGTCTGTAAAGAAGCATATAAAAAGCAATAGAATATATAAGTTTTTTTCAGTTGAAGATCTCAGAGGGGCCACATTCAAAAAAAACACCCCATGATACTCTAATCAAATTCATAACATGCATTTCTTTGGGCAGAAGAAGCCTAATAATTATTCTCCTGCAGTTGGTGTGGGCAAGACTTGATTGACTTACGGAACACATCTGTCCGTTAGAGACAGAAAGTGGTCCAAAACTGTGTCAGAGGGTGACACAAAAAGCATTGAATTCAGATTCCACCAACATTGATTTGACTATTTTTCTGACACTTTCTGGACTTGCAACCTTAAGCTGCAGTTTTCTGGAATTCTTTATGTGTCAAATCCTAGATAATTTTTTTAAGAAAGAAAAGCAAAAATTGAATATTCTGGCATTGACAATTTGCTGACCTTCCTGTGGGCTGTCACTGATAGCAAACATTATATATTCAAATCTTCTCTACAGCTCTCTTCAAATTGATGAGATCTGACTAGTCACAATTAGATGACATTCTCTTTTTCTTTTCATAAGCATTAAATCAGTCTCAGGCTATTGAGTTCCATGGTCGCTTGATTTCAGCAGAAGACTGAAGATGCTCAGGAATCTGGATTTCATTCTAAAGTATGAAAAGGCTTTGTTTTTAGGGTTCTAACCTTTCAACCTATTTCTGCCATATTTTCTCCCTTCTGCTGCATTCTGACCAGTTCCTCCATATCTTCTCTCTTCAGGTGTATCACACCTTGTTCTTACTCTAATCTCTTTCTACCCCCTCATTGCATCATTCCCATTTGCTTTCTCAGACAGTCCTTGTATCCCCTTCAGGATCTCTCTTTGAGTAGCTCCTTTTCCACATATGCAGGCAGCTTCTGTTTCCTCTCACTTCTTTTGACTTGCATTTTTGTCCTCTCCACATTAAGAGGAGACAAAGTCCTCTGTGTGTTGTAGGGGTGTCTGCACAGTTCAGGCAAACCCAGTCCAGTCACTCTCAGGATAGCCATTTCAGAGGAGACCTTTGGAAGTAGCTTTCTACTGAACCATGAAAAGTCAGGTCAGTGTGAGCAGTAAGGAAGGGAAGAACTGCATTCAACCACTCTGTTAAGGTGGCATTTGCAATAGTCACAGAGTGGAGAGAGAGTAATCCCTGCAAATTTTCGGGTTTCCTATTTTAGTCAACATTAGAACTTGAGAAAAGCTCATATATATTCAGAGAGAATAGAAACTACAGACAGGGTTGCTCTGTTACTTTGGAGGCAACATGATGTTAGCCTAAAATTTGGGTCTAAGCAGCTCAATTCCATAGGATGCCTCAGCAACTTGGGGGTATGGTGGCGTTGTCAATACATGTCTTCTTGAGGATCTCTCTCAGAGTCGTTGGTGAGCTTTGAGTTTACTTTCTGAATCTTCTGGAAAAAGGAAGTAGTTTTCCAAGCAGTATCTGCCTATCCACAGTGTCTCTGATCTGTTGTCTTAGATCTTTATATGATGTCTTTCTGCTGTCATCTTAAAACTCTCTTTTTATTTTTTTTCTTTTTTCCTATCTTTTTCAGCCAATTTTTTAGCAACTATGATTTTTTAGTCCTTTCTGGGTTTTATAGTCTTTCTGTCCTTATATTTGTAGTAGAATTTCTTCGTTCAAAATTTTTTGTCTCAACCTCTGAAGAACCTTTCATAAATTTACAGGGATTTCCTTTATTAAAAAATTTACAATCTTGGAGTTTTGTTCTTTTTTTTTTCTTTTCCTTTTTCCTTATTCCCTGCTAGTACTATTTTAGAAAGCTGTTTTAATGACTTCCTCAGAGACCTTTGAAATTATGAGCATTTTCCTGTCTTTTCCCCTGCGTTTGAAGCATGATAGCTTACACAGTTATGTAAGTTTGCTGTTTTAGTCTTGCCTCTATGATTGTGGAGGCTGCATTGTTTCAGACACCATGGGATCAAGTAGGTGAAGCTGGAGAAGCATAATCTAATGGGTCTAGTAGAATGGCAGCATTTATACTACTTTTTTGCATCCTAATCAAAATTGTGTCCCTGAAACCTGAGAAAGCAGTGAAAAGAAAATCTACTTGGAAAGGTTAAAGGGCATACTGGAAGACCATAGAACAGGTTGGGTTGGATGGTGTTAAAGAAATGTCCCAGTCTGACCATTCACGAGACTCACAGTCACACTCCCAATTCCAGAGACTTTCACTGTTGGGACTGAAGTCTCTTCACAGCCGGCGGCTCCCGTGAACCGTCGGGAGCCCCACTTCAGTCCCTGCACATCCCAGGTTTCCTTACGGGTTTGACCCCAGGTTTCCCTTAGCAGAGTCTTAGAAGTCTCATTCCATAAAGCAGTTTATTCCCTGCACAGCAACACAGAAACAACTGGAGCTGGTGTGTCTGAGGAAGGACCCTGAACAAAGGAACCCCTGGGCTTTTATCACCTCACAGTCCAAACACATGGAAGACTCTGCTCTTCCTCCTGATTCTTTGGCTTCTACTATGTCTCTAAGTGTCCTGTCACCTGGCCAGTACCACAGGTCGACATGTCCTTTGTTATGCAAAGGGTCAGCAGTTCATTGTTCAGGCCTCAGTTCTTGTCTTGGTCTCCCACCCAGGACTCAATCTGCATCTGGCACTGCAGCTGCACACTGAGCTGTTTGTTCTGAGTGTATTCCTCAACAGATGGGACCTTTGAAGGACATCTAGTCCACTGCAGTGATGTCTTTAACTGGACCATGTTGCTCAGAGACCCATCCAATCTGGCACTGAACACTTCCAGGAATGTGGCACCCACCACATCTCTGGGCATCCTGTGCCAGTGCCACATTGCAAAAAACTTACTCCTCATATCTAATCTAAATCAACTTCTTTTAATCTAAAGCCATTACTGCTTCTCCTATCACAACAGGCCCTGCTGAAAAAGTCTGTCCCCATCTTTCTTCCTTTGAGTACTTAAAGACTGCTCCCTGGAGCCTTCTCTTCTCCAGGCTGAACAACCCCAGCTCTTTCAGCCTGTCTTCGTAGGAGAGGTGCTCCAGCCCTCTGATGTTCTTCGTGGCGCTCCTCTGGACTTGCTTCTGGAGTTCCATGTCCTTGTGTTGAGAACCCAGAGCTTGATGCAGTATTCCAGACCAGGGCAGAGCATGAGGGCAGAATTCCCTCCCTTGACCTGCTGGCCAGGCTGCTTTTGACACAGCCCGGGACACGATTTACTTTCTAGGCTGTGATTGCACATTACCTGCTCATGTCCAGCCTCCCATCCATCAGCACTCCTAAGTCCAAGATATTCACTGTTATTCCCAAAAAACGATCTTCTTGTCTTCCATGAGACTGGAAAAGCTTTAAAAGAAAGAAAAAAGTAGCCTGCCACTGCTGTGTCATAGGACTTTCCTGGTATTGTAGCTCCTGTAGAGCTACTGACATTTGTAATGTCTCCAGGAATACACCATTACTGCTATGTTGCAATGAGGTTTTGCCACTTGAAGACTAATCGTGCCTATGACCCTTAATCTGCACTTTGCTGGTTTTGCCTGCTTGTATTTCTGGTATTGCTATCTCATGTCAGATAGTAAGTCGAAAGCAGAATTGTTAAGAATTTTACTTTTTTTGGGGGAAAAAAGCACAAGTATTAGACTGAAATAAAATACGTGTCTCTAAAATTTATGTTTGTGTCAGCAAAGCCTTTCCAAAATTCATGTTCATATAAAGCAAAGGTTTTACTGGGACAAAGATCTCACTTATAGTTTTTAATCTAAATCATTGAACTTGAGGTCAGGATCAGCACAGGGAAATGGATTTCTTCAGGGCTTTCATTTTTTCCTGTTGGTCTTGTGATGTGAGAACTTGCAAAAATCCAAGGGCAGCCCATCACTATCTTCAAGTATCACTTATGTACCAGACTGCTAAGCTTTGGCTTGCTGTAGTCCACACAACTGGGACAGTCACCAAAATCACCCTAATAACTCTTCAGGCATGAAGTCCAACTCAGCCCACCTTTTAAGCACCCCCTTAGCATTTGTTGCAATCGATTAAAATTCACCCCAAAAGTTTATTGGCCTATTATAACCCACATTTGCAATAATTTCATTTATAAGTGCTACTTTAAATGCAGATAAAGAATAGCATCCTTCCATAGAGTTTATACTAAATATTCACATACATACATATTGTAAATTATCCTATGGTAGTTTGGGCATGAAACACACACAAAGAAACTGTTGTCTACATAGGCAATTACAGATTGATTGGATATAGATGGGACAATTTCATAGTCACTCTTGATCATTTTTGAAGCAGAAAGCAGTCTTAACATACAACTAATATATTTCTGTATCTAACTTATTCACCTTTGCTTTTCAAAACTCTGAATATTAAGTCCTATAAGCAGACAAAATCATTTCCTTGTGCATTTTTATATTACATACACACCTTTACAAGTTGGTGGGCTGTTAATCATATTCATATTAATAAAATAAGATATAACCTTCACCAGTGAAAAGAACAGACAAGGCAATTGCCCTATAAAAGTGTTATATCTATCCTGTTTCAGATATGATAATAAAATGAAAATAAAATAAAGTGAAGCACAGTCAAACAACTTATAATTAAAAATATTCATAGACTTTGAGCTGATTTTTTTTCTGCTCTACCTCTGGAAGATAAAACAGAAAGGACTGTTTTTAATAGTTACCCAAATTACTCCAGTTTAAAGATTGTTAACAGTTATCCGAGTTACTCCAGCTTAAGGGCTGCTATTATTAGTTATCCGAGTTACTTAAGTTTAAGTATCTCTCCCCACAGGATTTTCTAGTGATCTGACAGGCCTGGTTAACTGCCTTTTTGCTTTTTAATGTCGTACATCACATAATATTGTTATACTACTGTTTATAAGTTGTCAAATCAAGTTTATTATCCATTTGTTATCTATTATTTATAACTGATATAAATTAGCAGTTCTTATTTATGCATAGGTTTCTACCATCTTTCCTTCTTTTAGTTGTTTTGTTGTTTGGTTGGGTTTTTTTTCATATCTTCCTCTGTACTCTGAAAAAAGTACTGTTTTTCACATGTCACTTAAAATCAAATATTATAGTGTTAATTTCCATTTTCAAGTGCTAGGTCTCTCCAAGTTCAATAAAGTACCTTATACCTCTCTCTCTCTCTCCATTTTCAGGGTCACACCTATTACACCATTCTTTCAACTGTTAAATACTCACATATGCTAAGTAGCACTTAGTTGTTGTTTGTTTTAAAAGTTGTCCTTGATTTTGTAGCCAGTGGAACCCCCCCTTCTGGGTTTCTTTCATGCACATCCTCATATGCCTCACTGAATTTAACAATATTCTCTGTGAGCTTGAATGGCTCATTTTCATTCTAATTCTATTGCATTTGTTTGGCTTGTTCTGCATTTTAAAACATTTCACCTACTTTACCAGTTAGGTATATTTTTGTATCTGGTTCCCTTTTCCTTTCAAAACTTTTCGGATTCTGGATTACAGGAGCTTCTGAGCTGATACCATCTTTTCTACTTCTGGGCTTCGTATTGTATTTGGGTCTCCTACTCATATCATGCTTTACTCATATCCCTCTTTCTTAGGTCCAATTACTGCAAATGTTAAAGCCCTGACTCATTCCTGTGCTTATTATCCCCTTGAGCCTTTTGTTAATTTCAAAATTTTTCTTGCTTGTGGAAACCTCTGTGTTAATTCAGCCAAAGAAGTGGTTCCCAGTCTGATTCAGTTTGCTGCTGCTCTAGCTGGCTTCCCATTCTGGTATCCCTGTTTAAGACCATTGTTATTTTTGTTGTTTTAATCCCCTTGGGACTTCAGTTCCTTGTGATAAAAATTTGCTTTCACATCTCTAGACCTTCCCTTTTACTACAGTCTCAATGCTTAAAAGAGCTATTACCTTCCTCTGCATGCCTGCCTATATTGCAGAACTGGGTTTGCAATAATGCATGGTGTGGTAACTTCCTCTCCAGTTTTCCCAGCACAATCATTATAAGTCCTTACTCTGGATGAGTGGATCACTCTGTCTCTCCATCCTAGTGTTTCAGATGTTCCAATAAGCCATATGAAACCTGTTCTGACTTTGAAACTGCTCAGAGGGCCACTTCCATTCATCCTTTGAGGTCAGCCCTGGCAGAAGAATAGCAGGGATCAGCAGCCTGTCTGATTCCAATGGAATACTCAGCTTCTCTTTTGTATGCGCCTTCTGAAAAAAAACCCCCACAAACAGCAGTTTAGCACTTCATTCAGTTCTTGTGTTTTCTCCTTCAGGGTAGCTTCTTGGTTGCATTGGGCACAGCCTGCCCAGGTATTCAAGCTTTTTTTGTTACACTGATGGATGTCCTAGTACTTGGCAGTCTGTTTCCTGATTCCTCCTTAACTCCACCAGGACGATGGGCCTTCTTCAGGCATACAATTCTAATTTGATCATGAGCCATGGGAAGGGGAGGAACAGGACTCCAAAGACTATCACTAGGAGGGAGAGGATAGAGGGCCCACTTTCCTCTTTCCTTGCATTGATCTCCTAGAAGCAATACAGAAGAATGCTTGTTGGGGCATGATCCCAGCAATTTAAACTGTCCCCAAACTTCTGACGCATTCTTTATGTATCTGGCCTTGCCAAGTATCTTATTCTGCTATGTTATTTCCTAGGGGTTATTTCCTAGTGTAACCTTCAGGGGTTACACTATTCTGCCACTCCTTACTCTACCACTACACTTTGACCACTTACCCGGAGAAAGGGTGTTGAGGGAATCATACAGTCAAAGGTAGCAGTTTGTATAGGTTCTAAATTATTCCTCTCCCTAGATTTTTTTTCCTTGAGCCAATGTAATTTACCTTTTTCCATACCACTTCTGTGTCTCTTAACCAAACTTTTAGTTTATTCCATACTGTCTTCCACACTTACAGATCCTAAAGTGGCAGACCCTTAGCTCTGGGGACAGGCCATCCCAAATAGTTGTTTCAACTGTGACTTAGTCCTAAATTAGGGCTTGTCTGCCTTATTGTTCAGAACACCACAAACAGGAGCTAACAACCTTTCAATTCCACATATAACTCTGTGCTCTTATTAGGCTTATGCTTATCCAGGTAATGCAATTATTCAATTTCTGATCTTCCATTTAACACTTACATAGTGCAACACATCCACTCAGCTTGCTAGCACTTCCATCATTAGTTCTCAACTCCATGTTAAGCTTATTTATCTGCATTTTTTTGTTGTTTGTTTGCTTGGTTTGTTCCTTTCCAAACCATTTTTTTTCTGACCCAGAAAGTTACACTCCTTTAGCCATCAGTAATTGACTACTGTGGTTTATGTTTACAGCCTGCACCTCTGGTGCTGTCTTTCCTTTTTCTCTCATTGTGCTCCCTCTCACTGAATGTTCCAGGAGATTTTTCTTAGCCATGTTGCACCATTTGTGTTTACAGGGTGAAGAAACAGCCTTCTGTTTTTCACAGCCACATTCCTATTTGCTAGATCTGGCACTTCCCAATTTGGTAAATCCGTCCAAATTTAAGGGTATCTTTCTAAAATAACTCCACTGACAAGGGTCTTTTGAGTGTACCTGAGCAGTTGCCACCAAGCATCTAGGAGCTGGTGACACCTTCACAACGTTCAACACAGCATCCTCACCAAGTTCTGGTCCAACAGCTTTACACGGTTGCTCATTGAGAGCAATGCACAGATGCAAGGAAGCATATGCAACACTGAGTTGTACAGCAGCTTTAGGCAGGTGTTTGGTTCTGCCTGAACATTGCCTCACAACCAGGATTGCAAATGCTGCTCTCTTCCACTGGTGCCTTCTCAAATGCTTGGACATTAGTTTTGCCTAGAAAAATTCATCCCAAAGAAACAGCCAGCCTGAATGGCAGAAGGTGTGCAGAAAATGTGAGGCAGGTGCTGCTTCTCTCTTCAGCAGGTGCTGACCTGTTTCTTCTTCGTTGGTGTGATCAGCAGTGGGCTGTCAGAAGGCATGTGGACAGGGGGAGAGATCACCAAGTTTTGGGAGTGCAACTGGTTGGTTGTAAATGGAATGCTTTCACACATTAATATTTATGCAGTGTTCACAAATGGCAGAGGAAGGTTAATTTCAGATTCAATTGTATTTTAGTGCATTACAAATCTGAAGAGGTGTTGTGAGACTTGAGTGGCACAACTGATATGAAAAACTGATATTTTTTGTCTGATAAGTAGGCAAGTGAGTATTATCATATAAGATCTATAGGTTTTCATGAATGGTTTATTCATGAATGCCTATTGCAGACAGATTTTAGTGAAACTGCTTACTGTGCTATTAATTTTTAAATGAGACGATATTACCCCTAATGGGCTTGAACCATCACTAAGTATGCTTTAGCTTTGATCTTGACCATGCTAATAACAGTTTCACCTATCCTGTTGCATGGTACAATTACTCTAATGCTTTACTTTCTGACTACTCTAGAAGCAAAACTTACTTTGGTAACATAATGGTAGGATATATAGAGGTCGCAACACAGTTTTGATCTGTACTCCCTTTCCAAGTGCCATTATTATATCAAATCTCTTAAGTGCTTAAAATGCATGGGCTTAAAAAATGGCTATCAGAAAAAAATAAAGAGGTGCAATATTTCTATGCCTCAGTGACTCAGCAGCAGATCCAGTGAGCTCACAAACAAAAATCTAATTTTTAGTCCTGCAAACCAGATTTCAACTCTCATAGTCAGCCAAGCTCTTGACTTTGAAATAAATACCACCATGCGCTGTTCTTTTCACTACCTTTAAAATTGCTCTAACAGCCCCGTATCTTCTCTGTGAACATATTTTTAAAATTATTTGAGACTGTGATTAGCAGGGACAAACTTCATATTGATTTTCAGAACCCCTACTGAATAAACAGGATTTGCAGTTTAAAAACTCATAGCTTTTAAGGTCTGGTACTAAGCAAATTGATATTGCAATCTCTGAACGAGAAAATGCAGAACTCCAGTCATCTTGCAGATTTCTTTAATACTTAAGTTGATTTAGCACCAGTTCTGATCCAGAAAAGAAGTATTTATGTTTGAATATGATTTAGTTTGACTGTGACTTAATGCCTTGACAAGACATAAATGATCCTCTTGCTAGTGATCTGAATCCCTCAGAGCAGAGACATGATCTCTAAATTACAGATCCTGGCTTGCTCATTCATATATGTCTTAATAGGTTAAAAGGATTTTTTGTTTTAAATAAACCTTTGGGCAAGAAATCAGTATTGTTATTGGCAGAGTTTATGCAGTTCATCTACTTAGTCATATCCATTTTCACAAACTGATGTACCTACATGTGGTATGTTTAGTAAGACACATTACCTATATACTAGCTGCAGAGTTTAGACAGAAGTTGGACCAGAAGAAAAAGTTTTAATTCCTGTTCCTTCAGAAGCTTCTCTTCCTTTCCACGGAATGGCTAGGAGAACGGGCTCTGAAAGGCAATGATTTTTTTAATTAAAAAAAAAAGTTTTTAAAGGGTACTACAGAGTATGATTGTTATTGCTTGTGAATTCCTCTCCAGTTGTAATTTTTTGAACATACAGTACAAAGATCACAAGGGTCTCATAGGGCTTGTCTGGAATTCTCTCAGTGGACAGGTGGATAACTCCCTTTTTCTGAGTTCTTTTGTTCTGATCTGCTTCCACCACTGTAGCACAAAGCAGGTCCAAAACCTACACCATTTAATAAGGTTTTGCACATTTCCTTAGTCTACACAATGCAGCTTCAAGGTTTTCCAAAAACTGTGTGAAACCAAGTAGTTAAAAATTTCCCCTCTATAGGATTACTGATTGTGGATATAAAACTGTTTCCAAGGTCTTCTGAAAATTGATAGGCCATAGTTGTGCTTTCATTGCAAAGGGTTCAAGCAGCTGTTAGCTCTGCTTTATCACCATGTGATATATCATACTGTTATGGGCATGTAGTTTTATTGTCGCCACCATGCACATTGTGCCTATGATATTTTCTTGTCAGACAAAGATAGGTTCAGAGTTGCTGTTGAAGCTACTGAGCTTTTTTACATGCCAGAAAATTGGAGTCTAATAAATTGGTGTAATTTACATGAGGCAGCAAGACTGATGAGAAGTGGCAGAAAAAGCAGCCAACAGGGAAGTACATGAAGATAATTCAAGACTGCAACGAGATACAAAAAGTTGACTTTGCAAATGTTCTTTCTATCAACCATCATAGTTACTTTTTCTTCCAGTTTTGTTATCAGCTGGCAGCAAACCAAGAACAGTTAAGATGTTTGGGCTCTTCAGTGCTTTGGAGGACTGAGCTGGTGTCTCCATCCTCAGTCAGTGAGGAAACAATGGGATTTGTTAAATCTTCAGTGCTGATACCAAGGGAAGAGGAACAGAGAGCACAGGTGATATTTGGATTCCAGATCTGTGGCTGTCGGTAGTTACACAAACAATATTCTAACTTCTAAAACATCACTGCCTTGTTATCCAAAAAATTCTGTTTTATCTTTCTTCCCTTTTATTACACAAAGTTTGTAATTTTTTTTTTTGCACCTTTAGGATTATGCATCATATGACTTCTGTATATTTCATCTCTTCAACTGGCAAATTTTATCTTTCCAATTTGCACAGCAGAGCCCATTGTAAAGTTCTACCTCTCCAGCCCTGGGAGAGCTTTTCTGAGCTCACCTATCAGTCTACACATCTCTTTTAATTCAAATACTTCCCTAAAAGTTACTTGCATTCTTACAAAAAGTCAACCAACTACCAGTAAGTAGAAAACACTAAAAAGTCACTCCACATAATAAAAATATTTGAATAAGCAAAAAAATTGTTTTGGCCATTTTCCTCCCAGAATATATGCTTCTCTTTCCTTTTATCTCTTTAGAGGAGTAGTTAAGACATTCTTTTCAGAGATTTATTTCTTTACATGGAATTTTCCAGAGATTGTTGGAAAATTAAAAGTGCTAATAATCGTTAATGCTGGGAATGTCATAATACTGAAAATGGAAGTAAAAAAAATGCTGTAGGCAGACAAAAATAATCTCATTTTTTTATGACTATAGTCATATTTTGATAGCTCATGTCACAAGCAGCACCTACTTTTAAGAGTCCTCATATTTCCTACATTATCCCAGCTTTTCACTACAGCTTTTCAAATTTAGATTCATATCTGGACATGAATAGAGAATGTATACAGCATTCTAGGTGAGTCATGTCTTACGCAATGCTCCATGTTCCATATTGGAAACTCCGGAACTGCTTTATGACAGGATGAACTTTTTCACTTTGGTGGCTTATGCTTGTCCTCAAGAATAATCAGAGTTTCATCTCCTTCAGTTGCTTCCAGTATATGACTTCTCAGCTTTCAGGAAAAATTCTAAACAGTTGATTGGTATCCAGAGCTCCGTTGTGCCATTCAATGCTCATCATATTTTAGTAACTGAACCATGAAGTTCTTCACCTGTACCTTGGTATCTTCTACACTGCTAATACCAGCTCTATTTGTATCCATGTCAGTGTATTTATCCACTCCAATCTCCTTCCACTTTGCCTTCCTTCAAGTGTTTGTTGTCACTCATTCCTTTTCCAACAAGCAGTTGCAATACGACTTTTATGCCACTGGTTGGAAAGGTATGAGGTTATGAAAGTCTCAACTTCCAAATTGCCAAAAGTTCAACATAATTACAGAAAAGAATGGATGGAGTGACGCCAGTTCAGTCCAAAAGATGTGAGACAAAGAGCCAGAGACTTCTTGCATAGGGTCCAAATCACTGCTGTAATGTGCATAGGCTCATCACAGGAGCAACTCATCCTAAACCAAAGAGATCACTTTACATAGTAAAGTCATGAAAGTGTTCAAATGCAACATTGTTCCAGGAATAGAAGACTACAGTGAACGACTGGGCATCCCAACCATCCACAAGAAAACCTCAGCAACAGAGACTGTTAACCTGATAGTATCTTACAGTGGGAGAAGTCACTAGAGGAGAAATATCTAGAAAAGGTGCAAAACTATGGCCATGCTGAAGAAAGGCTTTCAACACTGTCTTCTATAATATTCTCATAGAGAAGGGATAGACAACAGACAATATAGTAGGTCGAAAAGTGGCTGAACAGCTGAGTTCAGAGGATTGTGATTACAGAGATGTCTAGTTGAACGCCAGTAACTAGCGATGCACCACAGGGTTCAACACTAATTCCCGTTTTTATTCAACATCTTCATTAATAATCTGAGTGATGGAACAGAGTGTAGTCTTAAAATTTTGCTGATGACACAAAACTAGGAAAAGTTGTTGATATGCCAGAGCGCTGTGCTGCTACCCAGAGTGATCTGGGCAGTCTGAAGAAATGGACTGACAGGAACCTCATGAAGTTCAATAAAGGGAAGTGCAAAGCCCTGCACCTGGAGAGGAATAACCCTAGGTTATCAGTGCATGCTGGGGACCACCCATCTGGAAAGAAGCTTCACAGAATAGGACCTGGGCATCCTGGTGGACACCAAGCTGAATGTGAGCCAGCAATGGGCTCTTGCTGCAAAGACAGCCAAGTGCATCCTGCGCTGCATTAGGGAATGTACCAAGGGAGCAGAAAGTGATCCTTCCCCTTGGTACTGGTCAGGCCATAGCTGGAGTGCTGTACAAGAGAGACGTGGACATACTGGAGAAAGTCCAGCCAAAGGATGAAGGGACTGGAGGTTCTCACCAGAAGAATAGTGAGGATCTCATCAATGTGTATAAATACATGAAAGGAGGATATAAGGATGTTAAAGCCAGGCTATTTTCAGTGGTGCACATGCCAGGATCAGAGTCAATGGACACAAACTGAAACAGAGGAGTTTCCCCCTGAGTGTCAGGAAACACTTCTTTCCTGTGAGGGTGAATGTGCACTGGAACAAGCTGTCCAGAGAAGCGGTGTAGTCCAAGCATGGGATTTGTTGGAGGTTTTCAAGAGTCAGTGAGATAAATGTTTGAATAGCATGGTCTGATCCTTCTGTGAGCAGGAGGTTGGGCTAGAGGCCTCTTTAGGTCCCTTTCAACCTGAATTATTCTGTGATTTTGTGAGGCTCTCATATATTTATCTTTGAACCTCTCAGAGATAATACTTTGGTTTATTGCTCTAGCCCATGGCTACTTTCCCTGTAATGCAAATTTTTCAAGTGCAAAAACGCACCCATGATTAGTTCATTGCAGAACCAGGACTGCAAAGAACATAAGAGCCTATACATATAAAATAGTTGCATGCTGTTCCATATTTCTCCTGTGTTTTTCAGATTTCAAAAGATGTATCTGATAGCCAGCAACAAACTCAAAATCTGCAAAAAAAGAAAAGTGAGATTGCCTTTTTTTCTTGACTGTTTCATTATTAGCATTAAAAAAAAAAAAAAAATAAAATGTTTCATTAAAATTTTGCTGTCCATCCAGAGAACTGAATGTGTCTCTCTCTTCCTTAGCACAGCAAAACTAATGCAGCTTAGTTAGAAGAGAAGGTATATTGCTTAGTAAGTATTGTGTCATCTTAATGGGGGAAATAACTCTGCTAAGTAAGAAAGTGTCATTATTAAATATCTTCTTGTCTGACCTTGGTAACATTTTAAATATACTAGAGATGAGAAATCTGTTTCAGCTTGCTCATGCCTCATTGTGATAACAGGGCTAGATTTTATTTTAAAAGGGAAGGATAATCTGTTTGCTTGCTACCTGTGTTGTATATTTTCACCATGACTGCAGTGGAAAAAAAAAAGGACATATGACTGATACTGCAGAAATGACTGAGGTGTGCAGTGCCTCATTTGAGTCAATGCGAAAAAGGCAATGTCAACCATCACCAGGTACTTAAATTAATGACAATATAGAAGTACAGAGCAAGATAGAGCAGGAAAACATTAAAGGCATTTAGGTTAGTTAGATGGATTAAATTTGTTCAGACCTACTGAAGTTCTGACTCTAAAGTCATTAAAGAACTTAACCATTAAAAGTTACCTGCAAGAATTTCTGTGAGGAGATCCCTACAGACTGCAGATAGCAAAATCTAAAATCAACAAGATAAAACTCAATAGGGGCAATCATGGAAAAGGACTGTTAGGAACATGAAATCAAATGCACAAACTTAAAAGTGATGAGTAACTCAGCTGAAGAGATGCAGAAAAAGGATTTAGCAGTGCAATAAATCAGAAACCAATCCAACAAGTTAACATGTCAGAGTAACTGAGGCATGGTGCCATGTTTTTTTCCAGAATTATAAGTTGTGTTCTGCATTAACAGAAGAGGAAAGGATAAGATAGAAGTTTTTTTTATTTCAGTCTATGAAGCACTTAGCTAAGCTAAGCCTTACTGAAATACTGCATACAGTTTGAGAATCATGTTTTAAGTAAAATGTAGACAAATTGCTCTCAGAGGTCTTTCCAAGAATAATTAAAGGACTAGATAACATGACTTAAGAGGAAGATCTAATCAAAATGGATATGTATAGTCAAGAAAAAGAAAACATAAGCTTAGTATAAAGCATAGAAACAGCATTCTGGTTGTAACAAGTTGCTATAAAATAGACAGTGACAGTTGTTCTCCACATTCTCTATGATTGTGGGAGACAGAAAGAAATAATTTGATTTATTGCAGTAAAGAAAATGGGTTCTTATTTTAAGAAAAGTTTTTATCTGTGGGTTGGAGACAGATTTCCATGTGGAGATAATGAAAAATCCAGAATAAGGGTGGGAAACCAAGCTCAGAGAGGAGGCTTAAGGTTTGCTACCAGAGAGCTAGGTCCTAGGAACAATGTGAATTTGTACTCTTAAAGCAGAATTTGTGGACGTTCTTGGCTGTAAAGCAAAGAAGGTCATAATTCATTCATGCCTTCTCACAGACAGTCCTGTAAAACATGCAGTTAGTTATTAATGTGCCTGGTAATGCTGATATTAAACAGTGTGACTGAAAAAGAAATCAGAGGCTGTGTGAAATATGGAGTAGTCTGATATCAAGCAGAATGTGTATTGAACAGTAAATGGACAACGCATGGAAATGCAGTGCAAGATGACACCTCCCTTCTGACAGAAAATGGAAATATTTTAACATCATTAGTACTCTTTTCTGCATTATAATTATATTCTCATTTTGTTCCATTTGCTGTTTGCATCAGGCACAGTTCTGTGCCTGCCTATGAATGCCACTGTGGATGAATGTTACTATCAGGGAGGTTTATGTGACAAAAGATGTCTGGGTTTACTGAGGAAAGAAGGGCTCCAGGAGCAGAGGAGGAAGAGACAGGTTCTCTATCTACCGAAGTTAACTGGGTTTGGTAATGACAGAACAGCAGGTGTTGGAAAAGATAATTAAGGTGTGAAGTTTACAGTATTATGAAATATTCTATAAGGACAGATAATGGTATTAGAAAAACATTCCTGATGCTCAGTGGGGAACATCTGCATGTCTGAAGAGTCTTCAGAAGTGTGAAACATGCTGTAAGTAAATCTAATAAATACCAACAGGCTCAAACTTTGATTTGCCTGAGGAAGACTGACATCCCTGTGAGTCAGGTATGCAGATCTCATGTGCAGAATGGATTTAGTTATCGCTTGAAGAATTGGCAAAGTTTATGGAATCTTGCCTCTGATATGTTCAAAGGAAATTAAAGAATTAAAGCTTGTCTGTGTGTCTACAGGTATCCATGTGTATATGCATATGAATATGTTTTCTTTGATTAGTAAGCTTCATTAAGAATTACTGTAAAGAGCAGGGAATGAGTGTATAATTTAACATCTCTTTACATTAAAAAAAGTCCAAATTACTAATTTAAAGAAAAGTACATTGCCATTTATCTTCATGCATTGCAGAACGTTGTGCCTCCATCAACCAAATAATTTTATCAGCAAATTCATGAAATAAGCTGCTAAAGAAAATAATGTGTTTAAAACAAAGTGGTTTTTTTTCCCTCATTTTGCTCTTAAAACAGTTGTATCAACACATTTGTTCAGAGGAAACTAGTTATGGACTATTTCTTAACTAATAGGGTAAGAAAAGCTAAGGAAGGTTTATTATCTTGTGAGGATGAGGCCTTGTGATCTCAGTGACACTTTACAACAGGCCAGTGTGTCTGTAGGTCCTAAAGTCTATCTGTCAGCATCAACATGCTTGAATGCCCATGCATCCAGAATGGATGACCACTAAATCTGAAATCAGTGCAAATAACCTCTTTTCTGAAGCATTAGCTTCTGGACTCACAGCTAAGCTGAGGAGCGGAATAATTCTTCAGTTCATTGCATTCTTTTCCATCTGCTTTAACCTAAATACAGGTAACTGGTAGTAGGCTGTACGTAAAGAGAGGGAATAAGCCAGAAGGCGTTTGTGTTAATTCAGCACTCTTTCTCATGCTAATTCTTTGATGCCTCAAGTGGCTGTTCTTCTGGAATATCTGCAAGGTGGTGTGGAGTATTTATGAATAGTTGAAGAAGGTTTTTTCTCCCTGTAATTATGTTGATGCTAAATAGCTGAGAGAAGCAGACTAGTTTGCTGTATCATCACTGTGCTATCCCATTGTCTTGCAAAGGCCATTGGTATTACACAGGGTCTGTTGAGTACTGGCAGTATTTAGGGTTGCTTAAGACAAGAATCATAGTTCTTCCTGTTGGAAATCAATATTCTAGAGGAAACTAGATGTAATCTCACTGTGAAAATCCAAAAGAAAAAAGATCATAATTTTAAAATATTTAGCATAGCAGGTGAGTGTCATCTGCATTGAAAACAAGGTGTCAAGGAAACTTAGGGCTGATTCATCTGACTGATATTTTCAACAACTGTTGAACTACTTATTCATAATCCTTTTAATTGTACATTAGTGAGGTAAGTGAGACGGTTTCTGTGATGAAATATTGGTGGGGTTTTTCTTCTGAAATACATATTTAATATAACTCAAGTGAACTACATCTTAAGAGATGTCTACAGTTGAGTTGGCTTCCTTGATGCCCAAATGCTTGCTCCAGTTGGGTGCAAGAAGAGTTGTCCTGGCCACAATCCAGATCTTTAAAGAAGCAGATAAGGGCGAAAATTGGGAAGTAGACTGGCTTTTAAATAATAATTACATAGCAGAATTTCCTAAATTTAACAATATCCATTTAACTGCTTTGAAATTGTATTATAGGGCACTAGGTATTAAACCCAGAATAGCTAGTCTCTGATAGGGCAGAATAGAGGATGAAGAACATTTTTCTGAGATTAAGATTGACACTTGCAAAATTCGTTTCCTCCCTTCAAAGGAAGCCTAGTCTTACTAGCTCTAAAATTAAGCAAAATGAGTCTGTCTCAGAGACATTACTGCTAATTTGTAAGACTTGCTTGACTGCAAAGATTAAATTCAAGTTAGACAAGGCAGATACAGAATCATAGAATCATAGAATCATAGAATACGTGGAGTTGGAAGGGACCCAACAGGGTCATCAAGTCCAACTCCTGGCCCTGCTCAGGACCCCTGAAGAATCACACAATGTGCCTGAGACAGTTGTTCAAGCATTTCTTGAGCTCAGGATTGGTGCTATGATCACTTCCCTGGGGAGCCTGTTCCAGTTCTCAACCACCTTCTGGGTGAATAACCTTTTTCTAATACCATGAAGCAGAAAAAGTAAGAAAGGCAGCATTTGGCCAGGATGAAGAGGAAAGCAAACGTCCGCTTAGTGGGAAAAAGATGCATCTACCTTTGCTGCTCCAGCTGCAGCCCTCTGTGACTTGAGGACAGAACAACCACCACCAAGGAGACTTTTTCTTACCTCTTTCTTAATGCAGCTTCATTCTGGAAACACATTGTATCAGCCATATCCTGCATCAATATAAACAGCACCTTTTTTCTCCATATGGTCTGTGACAAATATCAGTCTCTGCTTGTTTATTTCTTTTTCTGCAAAAGAAAACAGCAGCCCAGCTCTGCATAATTCAGCTCTTTCCTATTTCACAGGCCACAGCCACAGTCTCAACCTCAGAGTATCTGAGGCAGATTAATAATATGTACTTTTGTATTCAGGCAAGAGCCCCTGCTCACACAGAGCCTCTTTGTTCTTCTCACATCTTTCCACAGGTTGGTGGGGGTTTTGCTGATGTAGCTTGTAGATTAGAAAAGAAGTTTTAAAAAAAGATTATAGCCAAACAATGATCAGTGCAGATGTATGGGCTCTACTCTTGTATAGAAACACTGAACTGGGGTAATCAAATCAAATCAAATCAAATCAAATCCTATACTTTGTAACTGAGGTCAATCCTATTAAACACACAAGACCCCACAACACCTCTTTGGTCTGCAGTATTGCTCTGCCGTACTGTAAAAATCCTTTAGTAGAACAACTGTCCAGAAAAAAAATGCAATATGTCCAGGATGATTCACCAAAGCAGGAGTGGTTTGTCAGTGTATACCTGACACAAATCAGTAAGCATTTTCACCATGGTACATGGGATTTTGGCAGTTAGAGCCTCAGTAACATTTACTCCTTAAAATGATGATGAGAAAAATCTCTTGCACAACATAACTTGGTTTGTCTCAAATATGTCTAACCTGAAGTACATCCTGTCAAATTATAGTTATAAATGAAGCTGTATGGAAGGTGAAAAGTTATTTTCTTTGATGAATTGCTAATTAATTAAGCTGACAGATATGTACCACAGAGAACAACTATCTGACTGGCAGTTTATTCTTGACAAACAGAAATATTTCTCACTCTTGTTTTTCTTTTCTTCTTTTTCTTTTCATATCTTTTAATAGAAATGAGTTTTATAGTCAGAACAACAGCTAAACAATGCCGTTTGCAGCAGATAGTGAATAAAAGTTCATGTAATGTCTTCACCATGTTCTAATGACTCATACAGGTTTTAATGATGAGTTAGACACGACTCAAGATCACTAGGTCTCTGGGTTCATGTATTTCATGTTCTGTTTCTCAGACTGTCAGTAAGAGTGTGACCATGTACTTTAGTCACCACTGCTCATTACACTGAGTGTCACTGCTTCTCATTATATCATATAATGGGCTTTGGCACAGTCTCATTGTGTCCCCCACACAGCTACTGGTTGCTTTCTCTTAAGCATCATTGACTGTTTTGGGTCATCTTACAGTTTTCTGAAATTGCCTGATCTCATCTGTGGCACCTGGGTACTTGTAAAGCTTGATAAAGTAAACACCAGAGTTAAAACAGTGAAGGACTCAGTTTGAAATTAATTTCTTTAAACTAGGGTGTGGTCATGTGGATGTCTACATGTTAGCCATGTGTCTATGCTCTGATTATAGGTTGGAGAGATCTAGGGCTCCTTTCAGCTTACTGTACTTTAGTACATAGTGTTATGTGACATCCTTGAGGCTGTCCTAAACACAGCTTTTCCACAGATTCTGTGTTGCATTAGCTAATCCCATGCAGGTGCCTTAAACACCACAGGACATCTGTAACAGCACTAGAGCTTCACGTTTATACAAAAAATATCAGCCATGGAAGCTCAAATACAGCAAGGAAGCTTACTTTGTGTGCAGAGATGCACAGAAGTGTATAAGATTAAAAGGCAGTCTATAATTGCTCTCACCCAAATGTGATGAGTTGATCCTGGCTGGACAACAGGTGCCCAGCCAAGCTGCTCTGTGACTGCCTTCTTCAACTGTGCAGGGGACAGAAAACAGAACAAAAGGCCTGTGGGTCAAGATAAGCACAAGGAAAGATCACTCACCTGCTGTTGTCATAGACAACATGGACTTGCCTTGGGGAAATTAGTTTAATTTATTGCCATTCAAATCAGAGCAGAATAATGAGAAATAAAACCAAATCTTGAAACCACTTTCCTCCCTCCCACCCCATCCTGGGTTCAGCTTCACTCCCAGTTTCTCTGCTTCCTCCCTGAGAACAATGCAGGGGGAAAGGGAATGGGGCCTGTGGTCAGTTCATCACATGCTGTCTCTACTGCTTCCTCCTCAGGAGGAGAACTCACACTCTTCACCTTCTCCAGCATGGGGTCCCTCCCATGGGAGACAGTCGTCCACTAGCTTCTCCAACATGATTCCTTCCCATGGGCTGCAGTTGTTCATGAACTGCCCCAGTGTGGGTCCCTTCCACAGGGTGCTGTCCTCAGGAACAGACTGCTCTACTGTGGGTCCCCTCCATGGGTTCACAAGTCCTGCCAGCAAACCTGCACCAGCGTGGGCTTCCTCTCTCCATGGGGCCACAGGCCCTGCTGAGAGACTAGTTCCCTAGACTGGCATTATGAAAATCCACACTGTTGCAGAGGTTTTAAAGGCATTGAGCACTTAGGATTCAGAACAGCAGGAGTTGCTGTAAACTCATAATAAGACTCAGAGCTATGAGACAATCCCACTAGTTTGATTTTTTATTATCTAAAAGGAATGCTACATCCTCTTCTGGCATAAAATGTTGCAGCTTAATTGACTTTTGTACAGCTAGCGATTTGCCCAAAATTTTTGGTTTGTACTATTTAAGATGTCTCAGTTCTAGACAATTTGAATAAACAGAAACTAAGAAATAACCTTAAAATTCCTACTGATTTTTGTAGGATCTGGAACAAGGACTTACCAAAATCAATCTTGAAATGAAATTAAAATGAAACTGAAATAAAAATGTCCAGATCTCTTTTCTATGCTAAGTTGTGCCAAAATGTTTCATTTAACTAATGAATTTGCAGAGGAAACTGAACCTGTGAATGGACTGGGGCGATGGCTCACTGAGATCACTAGTGTAACTAGGCACCAAATGGTAATCAGGGGTCGTGTACTCTGGACTCTATCCAGGGGAGTTTCTCAGTCCAGGCATTTAATTAGTTATGGGATCATTAAATGAATGTACCTCATAGAAATATTCTGTGTTTAATCATGCACAGTTAGCTGGGAGTAGGATGCATACAAATCAATATATTCTGTATCTTAGGCTGCATAGGAGAAAATTAACAAGTTATTAATGATAAAGTTTAACAAGGAGGTTGATCTGAGCTTTGGAAAAAAAATGTAGCTAAGTGCAGAACTTTTCTAAACTTCAGGTATACTAAGACACAGATGTTTCCTATTAGCTCATTAAACAGTATCACAGAATCACAGAATATTCCAGGTTGGAAGGGACCCACAAGGATCATGGAGTCCAACTCCTGGCGCTGCACAGGACCATCCCTGAGAGTCACATCACGTGTCTGAGAGTATCATCCAAGCATTTCTTGAACTCTCTCAGGCTTGGTGCTGTGACCACTGCCCTGGGGAGCCTGTTCCAGTGCCCAACCACCCACTGGGTGAAGAACCTTTTTCTAATATGAAGTATATCTGTTGCATCTTTTTGAACCTGAAGGTCTACAGTAAATGAAAAGTGAACATCTTTTTCATAAGCTGTCTTTCAAATTAAATATAAAAGGAATTGGCCTGATTTATAAAAGAGCTGAATTCAATAAGAGTTTTTCCTCATAGGTTGTTTTTAATCAGGCCTCAAGTCATGAGTAATACTGCATGGCTGATTGTTTACTTCTATAATTCCATCAAAGTCAGACACTGTCAACTTATGCAAGTACAGCTCAGACTGTCAGATATTTCAAAAATTTTTATAAATGGTTGGTCTTTTATTCATATGCCCGTTCATTTAATTTTTATAACATAAGTTCTGGGTTTGTTCCTCTCCATTTTTAGGAAAAACGGGTGCAGGGAAGATAGGTTCTGTATAATTTCTGGTGTGAAATCCAACAGGCCCTGCCAACTCAAATTCATTATTTATTGTGCCCTTTCTGCATTCTAGCCTGCATTCTTAACTCCTTGTTGAAGTTCACATGGATTGTGGGAAGCCTTTTTTTCCCCCCAATAAAAATCCAAGTAGGGCCTTTCCAACCCAGGCCATTCTGTGGTTCTATAATTTCATGATCTCCTGACCATTTTGGTCCTATTATGGACATGATCCAGTTTACCTACATCCCTTTTTAGATACTGACAGCTTCCCTGAGCAACTTTTTTCCCATCTTTAACCTTCCTGGACAGACTGCAGTCTGCTTACCAGCAGTCCAGGCTATCTACTCTGCTCCTTGCCTTTCTCAGTCACCTCAAGTCCTTGAAGGCCACTATTTCATTGGCACTACAGGCAGGATTGTTGCCAATTCTTCCTTGTTAGTGAATAGCACATCCAGATGTTTATTATCCTAGTTGACTCTTCCAGAGACATGGAATCCTGCAGCACCCTTCTGGATTGCTTGCATCCATTATGTTGCTTTTCCAGCTGATGTAAAGGAAATTAAAGATACCATTAAAAAACCCCAACAACAACAACAACAAACCAAACCTCCCAAAACCCTCTCTGATCCAGAGACTTCTTGAGCTGATTTCATAGTTCTTCCATGATTGCAATGATACTGACACAACCCAAATTTCTTTCTCATATTTAGTGATAGGCATCACTGAAAGGCCCCAACAACTCACTGCTAGGTGTATTACAGTTTATATACTCTTTATATGTAAACATGTAAGTGTGCAAAAATAACATTTACAGATTCTATCTCATCTAAATGTCATATCATTTTGTTACACTTAAATGTAATGCATTTACATCTTGGCTGGTTACTCTAACTAAAATAAATTATTATGTGAAAGACACAGGATATTACTCAGTTACTTGAGGGAACTTAAACAAATATTTGTGTTAAGAAAAATACGTAACAGCCTTATGGAACTGCATGTTTTCAATTTGTTAAATAATTGAACCACATTTTAGTGGCTAAAAATGTATTTAGTGATAGAACAGATTAGAACCTGGGTTACTTAAAGAAGATCTTGTTCAGCATCAGGCTCTCTGAATATTCCTCTTGCTGTTTCTTTGCTCTCAGTGGATAACAGCAATGCCATTTTTGACAGGGTAACATATGGGCATTCTGTAGAGTTCCTGGAAGGAGATAACCAGACAGATGACTAAGTATGGGCTTTCCCAGCTGCTTGTATCTGAAACTGTGAAAAGGACAGCACCAGACAGTCCCATTTGCCTATGTGAACGTACAAGTGCCATGAGCCAATGCAGCTAAATCAGAGTGCTCAAACACAGAGACAGCTGTACTTCACTAGTGACTTGTCCTCTAAAAATACCCAAGGTTGCAACTGAAGTTCATCTTACTACAAGCAGTCTTTTGCTTGATGTCTGTCAAAGTCATTATGCAATCACAGGATCATAGGATAACTCAGTTTGGAAAGGGGCTCAAAAAGACTTTTGTGCAGTCAGTGGTATCAGTTTAAAATGCATTTTAGAGCAGCACACAAATCCATGACTAAACAATGCAGTCAGGCTTGGGTGAAGGCAGTGGGTAAGTGGATGACTTGTTGCCATGTGAACAGGAAAGCTCTGACACCAGGAAGACCTAAGGCATATGAATACTTTCTTTTCCCCAGTAAAATGTCCCTGGGTTGTCCCTTTCTATATTCCACAATGAAATTCATTCTAAAGCTCAAGTCTTCAGAGTAATATACAGGATATTTCCTGTACTTGTCAAAATCTTGACACTTCTGTAGATGGAAGAGCAGCAGTGATGAAAGTCAGTGTAGATTTAAATGGAAGATTTTGAGTTGAAATTATTTTCTCTTCCCTTACAGCTGGTGGGAATATCTAGCGCTTGACAGCATCAAGAGTCTCTTTACACCTCCAGATACTCTAACTGAAACCTTGGTGGGGGAGGAGTTAAGGTTGTGGTCAGCACTGGGAGGGCACAGGGAACAGGAACACCTCGTGGGCTAGAGGAAGCAGCAACTTTTGGAGAACAAGAACTAGGCTGTCTAAATAAGTGGAGGAGTCCTGGTGTTTATCTTGCTCAGTGGTCACCTTCAGTCCTTTGCCATGGAGGATGCTTATGCACCAAGGTGCAGGGCTCTTTGGGAAGTCCTCCCAGCTGGGGAATGATCCCCAGTCAGGGCAAATGGCTTTTGGAAACACTGCTGCCTTTTTTGCCGTCACTGAAAGGGGTATTTCTGTGACCAGGCATTCTCTAACAAAGCAGAGAGCAACACACAACACTGAACAACACGCCCCAGTACAATAAACCCTGCACACCTCAGCTGTCAGAATTGTCTCAGGTGGGACAGTACCAAGAAATTATGCTGGTGAGCATAGAGTAAAAATCTGCCAAGTACAGGAAGAATTGGAAAAAGACCTGTGTTTCTCCATATTTTATTTTGAAACATTTTTTTTTTTTCCTGAAAGCATAGTAATTGTGTACTCAAAATCAAAAGAAATAAAAAATTATTTTTGCTGGTTTATTTCAAAATTCCAGCATATCTCCTAGAGGATTTCTGCTGTCCTGAACAAATCTATTGTGAAAATATACTATATGATTCTGTGTTAGCTTCTTAAGTTCTATTTGTATAATTAAATTGACAGCAGCTTAAATGGTGCTATATGAAATCTTAATGGTTAAAACAGCCTGTAGATTGTTACAGACCTTTTCTGTGACCTGTGTCAACTTAACACACCTAAAAACTCAGTCTCCAGTTTAACCCTTCTTAACACTGCATCTGAGGAACTGGCTGACATATACCTTGAACACTGAAATCACAAAATAGAGACCTCAGTGTGGAGTCTCTGGACTTCTCCCTGGAAGCTAGGAAGAAATACCATACTACATCTGGGTTTATGAAACTTGAGAAATGAACCTGAAACACAGATATGCTATCTATCTGTATGGTATCACATGCACAAAATCTCTGATAATGAAACATTGTCTGAGGAACTGAAAGGAAGGTATTTAGGTGTAAGATCTCAGGCTTGCCCCACAAGACCATCGAAGGGGTTTTACACCAAAAAGATGTAAGGCCCCAAAACCTGCCTGAGGGATCTTAGGTTCTTTTATACCCTGAGGCTGCACACAGGAAAGGAGGTAAAAATGATACACTTTTACTAGAAAACTTTGGAAAATAAGGGAACTTGGCAAAAGTTTAAAGCAAACATTGAATCAACATAAAGCATTTCACAAAGCATTGACTTAGTAAATTCCAACCCATCCAGGTTTAAGTTACACAAATATCAAGAAAAGGAAATTAGGAGGAGAAGAAGAATTAATGAGATAGAGAGAATGAGAGAAAGATAGAATTATAGCTACCGCCCTAGATTCAGTGTAGAACCAGCTACCACAGATGCAAGAATGATAGGGTCACGCACATGGGGGACCATGTGCTGTTGGTTTTGTTTTGCTCTGGACTCCTGTGGCCACGTCCCCCAAGGGGGGTGTCCAGTTTGCCAGCTGTTGGAGGCTGGGTTAGGGGATCCAGGGAGTGTGGCTTGGGGTTTCAGGTGTGCCAGTGGCTAATAGCCATTCAGGATCTGGGTTCGGGCCTCTGGGCTGTGGTGTGAAGCAGTGCTTTGAGTGTGCCACTGACTGACAGTTGCACTATAGGCTCTCAAGGAGGCAGGGTGTGGAGAGCAGAGTATCATTTCACCTTGGAAACACCTGATCTGTCCCCTTCCCCACACACAGAGTTGTTTCAAGACACTCATAATTTCTTTCAGTCTCTCACGCCTGGTATTTTCACTTTGGAAAAGTGAAGGAGGCCCAGTGAAATTGGAACAGACATATGGCATACAGGGAAAAGTGTAGTGTACGTTTCTAATCCAATAGGTAGATATAGCTTTACAATTTGCAGATATTAACTCCAGGACTAAAGAGGCTTTTAGTCATGTTTGGCCTTTCTATGATCAAAATAACTAGTTCTCCTAGAGTGTCAGATGTTTGTATATTACTAGTAAAACTATTGCATGTTCGAGAAGAATAGCTAAAAACAACGATTATCTTGTCAGAAATAAAGGTTTCAGGGAAATGAGTGCCAGTATATATTGATTCTGATGGAAAATATCTAAAATCTACCGTGCAATTGCTACGACAACAGGCAGTTTGGGAGCAAGGCATCATCAGCCTATGACTCATCTGTGTCCTTTGAGAGGTCAGAGAGTGTGGGGCATAACTGTCTGTGGGTTTTGTTTCTTCTTGGCAGGAGTGGAGCCACAGGACATGGTCAGCTAATGCAAAAGCACAAATAATCTCCCAGACTTCATTAAGAATTACATACTACAAAGAGACAATGTCAGCACAGATGAAAACCCACTGAAACCTGAAGAGGCAGATCATCAAAGCTGGCACAAAAATGTGCTTGTAGCTTTCTGCTTCAGCTTGATTTGCTGTATATCATTAGTATTACAGCACTTTCAAAAGGGAACATGCCGATGAATATCTGGACTATGAAGCAGCTTTTATGACTCTGTTGATATGGTAATGTAGGACAAATATGCCAAGAAAGTAAAAAGACGATGATGAACATTACCACTTCTCTAAAAGTGTGTATGTAGCCAAAGTGTAGTGTAATGTTACTTAAGTATAGGACATATTTTCCACGTTTCTTTGGTTGATGCAAGAACATGATTGATTTCACCAGCTTGGTGACCAAACACTCTTCAAAATCTTTTTGCTTCAAATAACAGTTCTGTTAGTGATCTTTCTCAGTGTCACTTTACTGAGTTCAGTGAGTTTATCTGGAATCCCCCATTTGAACATGACACATTGTATTCTCTAAGTCTTTCACACAATACCACCCCACAATGGGAAGACCACAAATCAAGCATGAGTGGCTATCTCCTTTTTCTTCTTCCAATCACTACCTTAAATGCAGGAGTCTTACATGAACTATAAGCTCAGGAAATAACTTTGAGTGATTAATTTTGCAGCATGTTGTTGCAATTAACATCTATGACCTCCTAGTGATAAAGCCATGATGACTGAGCTATACATTAGACAGCTTTGCTAAGATTAAATTCTCATTTTTTCTTTATGATTAATAGATTTATTAAGTGAAAAAAATGCTGAACATGCTGGAAAACAGCTGGATAAATATAATCTGAAAAAGATCAGAATGTCTACTACAAAGCCAAGCCATGAACATTTAGAATTGCATGCTGGAAAACATGGTAATAAGCAATATAATTATCAAAGAAATTCTATTAATGATGTAGTAACACATGCAATGGCAAGGAGGGGCACCTATAAAGACTGAGGCTGCTGCTTAAAATTCAAAGGGTCCTTTAATGTATTAGTACCATGGCATATCCTTCCTTAGACTACACACAAAAAAACCCAACCCAAACCAAACCAACCAACCAAACAAAAAAACAAATCCAAACCAACCAAAACAAACAAAAAAACCCCCCACACAATCCCATGCACATGCAAAATACTCATTTTTTTGAGGGAAAATATTTGTTAAAAATGTAATGTAAAGATAGAACAAACGAAATTTTTTCTGTGTTTATATTCTAGATAATCGAGGAACTACAAACATTCAAAGAAGGTATATTTGAGAAAAATCATTGTTTTGTAGTTTTGCATTTGTTTTTTCAGCAGATGATGTGACCCCACTAGTACCAAAGTAGCAGAAGATTGCAATGTGTTCCAAACACATAATGTGATAAAGTGCTGCACTGTAGGGGGAGGTTGAGCAGAGTAAGTCCAATATAGTTTGTTATTGTTTAGTTTTCAGTTTCTCTTTTGAAAATAACTACAAATACTTTAAATATATAGACATTTAGTGCTGAGAAGAATTTAGGCAGGGAATGAAAAAAATTTTAGGATGAAGACAAGTAAAAATAAATTTTAACAAGAAATGGTAGCAGACAAGATTCATAAACTGCTAATGGTTCAGCCTAGGAACAAGACCTTTATAAACCATGAACATTTAAAATCAGTCATGTTGTAGTTCTGTGGGGAGACAGATTTATCCTCCCTCTAAGAGTCTTATGTATATTTTCAATATGTGTGCTTTTTTTCATTGGTTTTGGTCTGTGTATAAGACGGCTCAGAATGAGGAACAATGAAAAAATTCCCTTCTGCTACTGATCATTGACCATATTAAACACAGTATATAATTCCTTTTTTGCAGCAGAGTCGTTCCAGATACACACACCTGTGACATGAGTGAGGAATAGAGTAACTGTCTAGGAAGCAAGGTATCTGGGGCAATGACCTAGGAAAAACCTCTGTAAAGAGAATGTGTATGTTGGAAAGCTGATAGAGTCCTGTACCCAGCAAGTCTCAGGAACAAATATGACTTTCAGCCTTAGGCTTGTTCCTTGTGCCTTGATCTCTTTAAAAAGGGAGGAAAACGCAAACCTGCTGCTGCTCTTGGTTCCAGCCCAGGCACTCCATTGCTATTGAGGGATAGAGATGGAGCAGTTTTAGCCTCTCAAACTGTTGTTTCTGGTTGGCATCAGTTCTAGATTCAGTGTCATGGGAATGCAAAGCTGTGTGGAACAGCTCCCTACAGGACAAACACGATGAGAAAAATCTTTCCCACCAGTTGTTCTTATTCACTCTGGGATGATGATATTGTGAGCTCTAAATTTCCTCACTCCAACCTTAATTTCCTTCCTTCCTTTGTCGTTCAACCCATAGCTACTGAATCTCCATCTTCTCAAACCTCATGGTGTCCTGTCCTCCCTCAGCCACAAACTGTTCCTCCTTTTCCCCGACAGTCCCTCTCTCCCCCACTGCTGTGTTTCAATGCCTTTCTCACTAACCAATCTGTTTCTGGCAACCCTGAGATGTCTCCTGTATGGCGTATTTTTCTCCACTACGTCATCACTGATGATGAGCATATCACTGTAATGCATATGATGCTTTGCAAGCAAGGGTCAAGGCAAATTCTTTGCCTTGAAGACTTCCAAGTGTAAAGAACTGAACCCAAACATGACAAAATTAGGACAATAGAGCAGTTGAAATAAAATGTCTGAGAGAGAAAGGAAAGACGGAGAGGTGAGATGAACAAAGATATTTCAGAATACCTATGTCTTGTTTTGATCCAGCTTGTTTCCTAAACAACATCTCAGCTCTAACCAGCCACCCAAGTTTTCTGTTCAAACCAGAGTGCTACTACTTACTACCCTATTTATTGCCATTTTACTTAGACAGATTCTGCAGGAAAAAGTTTCCTTTTATAATCACCACAAAGATATGGACAAAATGATAAAACAGACGTTTTCAGAAACAAAGGGAGCATTATCCATAACATGGAACAGAAGGGATGCTCACTTCCAAATTCACAAAATAAGCAAGTTGTAGAAATTAAGAAAACTGAGATAAAACCAACATTTGAAGGAAAAGATTACAATAGTTATATTTTAGTAGTAGTCATTAAGTGGATTACAGAACACCCTGATCATCAGCCTTTTCTTTTGGCCAACCCTCACATTCTGAGTTAGCATATGGGTTTTTTTCCCCAACCTGTTGCAAAAGATATCTGTCCCTGTGACACTTTCTTTCCATTGGCTGGAGCTAAGATTCAAGTATATCTCCTCTTCCACAGTGACCAGCAAGTGTTTTGCATTGATCCTTGGACAAAAAACCCACTAAGATTTAATGGAGTCAGTGTAAAGAAAATACCATTAGAACCATCTTTATGAACTTCTGGTGCATTCTCAGCATGAAAAGCCCTTCAGTGATATACAAATTTTCTGCACAAGTAGAAAGTACATGTATTCTGAGAAAAAGAAGCAACAACTTTTTTTTTTTTTCTGAATTACTTAACGTACTTGATCAATATGTCAGAAAAAACTTGTGAAAAACTTTACGCCCTTGTATGGCTTGGTACTAGCCATCAAAAAATGTTGGTCCTGGTACAATATAAGATTGCTATTACTGAAATTTTACTGTTATTACCTATTTCCCCCTAATTTTTATCTCTTTTTTTCTTTTTTTTTTTTTTCTTTTTTTTTTTTAAAAAAAATTCTATTTCCCTTCTGATGATCTCTGAAGTGAGTGGAATTATCATCCAAACTTTTATGAGACTAAATGCTCAGGTTGCTTTTAATATTGCCCAAATCTTGATATGGAGGCTTAGAATTCAAGCTCTGCATGAAATTCTACCCAGACTGATATAATGTGACAAGAAAAAGCATGAGAGAGCAGAAAGTCTAGTAAATCACATTCCTAAGAAGAAGAATGGAGGCAATTAAAGAGTGACCAATTTTATATTACACTAGTAGCTATCAGGATGACTAATTGTGCTGTAGTATTTTTTGTACTCCTTCCTGGCTGTTTTCTTGCCCTGTGCTTATCTTGCAAACTGTCGTGGTCCATCAAGGAAGGACTCATCTGACCACCTCCAAGTGTCTGCATTGCAGACATTCACATCTGAGCTTGTCAACCCAGTTCTCCTGTACACTCATGATTCATCTTATTCTGATTTCATGTCACTAAGATAGATCATACAAATCATTCTGTGGGAATGCTTGTGAACACCTCTGCATTGCCTACCTAAGATGTGAGTGTCTCTAGCTGGATGAGATTTATGCTAAACAGGCTACTCAGTGTTGTACAGGATCAGATCCAGAATCAGGATCCCATAGCTAATAGTTAATCAGTATTAGACATGAGTCATCAGGGCTATACCATATTCATAAGAAGTTGTCTTATTTTAATGCTTGAAGCACATGGTCAGTATACCTTCCACATACAGACAGTATTGGGGCATGTCTATGGTCTCTGGGGGTTTTGCTGACCACAGTCAGCAGAACTCTCTGCTTATAACTATAAAGGAATCAAGGAGAGATTCCAGATCTCCTTATTCTTGGACCAGTTAGTTCTCCACTGGACTGTGTTCTCTTCTTCCATCCTGAGAGGACCCCATTCCAGTTAAAATTTCCAATGGCAAATTTCTACTGCAAGCCAGCAGTCTCTCTTCAAGCTTAAATCTGAAAATACTATGCCGTCTGTATGAAAACCATATGATTGCAGGGTTGTGAAAACGATCAGAGGGCTGGACCACCTCTGTTGTGAAGACAAACTGGGACAGTTGCAGTTGTTCAGCTGGGAGAAGAGAAAGCTCTGGGGAGATATTCTATCATCCTTCCAGTACCTAAAAGTGACTGCAAGAAAGCTGGAGAGTGACTTCTTACAAGGGCATGTAGTGATAGGACAAGGTGAAATGGCCTCAAACTGAAAGAGGGTAGGTTTAAATCACATACTAGGAAAAAAAATTATTGTGAGGGTGGTGAAACAGTGGCACAGGTTGCCTAGAGAAGTTGCGGATGTCCCATCCTTGGAAGTGTTCAAGGCCAGGTTGAGTGGGGCTTTGAGCAACCTGATCTGGTGGAGTTGGAAACTAGATGGTCTTTTACATCACTTCCAACTAAAACTATTGTATGACTCTATGAACATGAAAATTTTTGTCCCCATTGAATGAAAAAAACTCCCAATTTTCAGGCCGTATGCTTCTTTCTGTGGTAATTTTTCTCTCTTTCTCTTTGTTGTCATACCCAGTGAGAAAAAGAGCTAAAAAATTATCAGAGATAGATTTCCTGAGAAGTAGGATAACAAAATTGTTATGTTATTTTAATAATAAGAAGTAACAAGAGTCTTTCAGCAGAAGTTGATAGATGTGCAATTAGCAGGGAAAGAGCTTAATTTCCACATTACATCAAATTTTCATGTTTTTTTTCTTCCTTTAATTTAAGGAACTGAACCATGACATAATGATAAAAGTAAAGAATGTTCTGGTAAAAAATCATATTGAAGTTTTCTTTCATCATGTGTCCTGAATGAAGGAAAAAAAAATTATACTTCACATCTACAAAAAGCTGGGAAAATTTTCTCAAGATGCATGCCGTGGTTACATGGAAAGCATCCAACTGATCACAAGGCATGGTAATGTGCCAAGTTAGGGGAGGATTGTGTGACTGAACATACTTCCACAATTTAGTTGGCCAAGGCCTGAAGTTTGCAGGAAATTGGAAACTGGAGTTGGAAGACTTGGTAGCTTGATGAACTACTTGATCCATCCCCATCCAATCCCAAGAAGCTGATTCTAGTGATACCTGTATGTTACAGATATTTGTAGGTATCTCATCCTCTAGATGCTCTGAGCACTCTTCAACAGTGAACTTACTGAATGCAAGATGCCTAAATAGATTGTGTTCTGCAGCTGCTCGTGGTACTGAACTCACAGTACCATGACAGCTATACTTCTGATGTGCTAATGAATGTTTCCCACAGCAGCACCGATAAAGGGCAGCTACTACTATTCTCCTTTGTATTTGGGGAAATGCAATACAGAAATTAAGTAGGATGTAGGTCCAGAGGCAAAGATCTACATGTAGATGTTTAGAGATGAGCTAAGAGTCTGAGCTCCCACAGCAATCAAAGAAGATCAGAGAGCAGTGAAGCTCACCCAACACCAGGCATCTCTTTAGTGCACTGTGACCTACATTCACTGTACTGTTCATTCACTGATTAATATTATTAGTAGCAGTTCATTCATTGGCTATAATGGGAACTTAGACATTTAAAACACTTCAGTTATTTCAAGGCTCATCTGAGATCACCTTTGACCTTCAGATGCTTTGACAAAAGTGCATGGGTCCTATATGCCAGTTCTGTGCAAATATGTCAGGTCCCCTGCAGCATCTTAGCTGAACAAGACTCCTACCTGGGGGCAGAACACTAGGGCTAACAGAAGGAGACTGGACTTGTCATTTGGATTTTGGATTCTGCTTCCAGCTTCCTGAAAATAAATCACTGCAAACTGATATATTTGTTTATAGACAAAGACTCCACTTACTGTGGAGTCTTACAGTTTATCTCTGTAAACATCAACAATTAGTAGCATTTGAAATGCCTAACTGATGCTTACAAGCCTTTTCCAGGTCCTGTGCCAGCCTTGGGTGGTTGCACCAGGTGCCATGGAACACCTTAAATGACATTAAATGTTTCTGTGTGGGCAATTGAATCAAGTCTTTCTTGTTAGCCAAAACACCTGTTCATCCTTTTTATTGATAAGCACACTGGCAAACACATACTGTGTGTACTTATGACTGTATCCCTAAGTTTCCTCTGCACCCTTCGTACTCATTACATATGGTTTTGGTTTTCTACTCTAAATATTAAATAATAACTCTTTTGCATTGGTAATGGTTTTAAGCAAAGGCATTTCAATCAGAAGAAGAAACCGTGCACATACTTTTTCTCTGGCTGGTGTATTTGTGCAGAACTGACTTGGTTGAGCAGAACAAAAGTAACTTCTTTTTGTTTGTGGAATGTCAGCGTGATATCTTGGGCATGGGCTATTGAAGTCTCAGGAGAGGCTAAGTGCAGTGAGTAACTTTTTTTGGTCCACAAGTGGGCCTGCACCCATTGGTTAGGTATGTATGACGCACTATTGACATGCCTTACTTGCGTGCTTTTGCTGGTGATGGGGCAAAAATGACTCACTAGTGTGTGGGCTGGCTATCATCTCAGCTGAGCTTTCTAACTTCAACGCAACTTCGTAATTGAGTCTGACAAGTCCATATCTATCTTTTATATAATATTTTATAACACTACACCCTAAGGTCAAAATAAAGTTCTGCTCCTCTTGCTTGACCTTCTTTTATAAAACATTAAAAAAATGGACTAAACCAGCTGGAACTAAGTATTATTTAGGTGAATGTACTGTAAAGTAATATTTTTCTTCTTTGCAGACAAATAAACTCTGTAACAAATGAAAAGACAAGTTCTCCAAATATCAGAAAACCTGCACTGCTTGTTAGGGAACATAAAGCTGGTCAAATATTATTCCTGGAGTGGGTGGTAGGTGCTTTTATTGTTGGCTATAGAAGTCACAGTGCATTTGATTGTAAAACAACCAAAGCCAACGGTCACTGTCCTCTAGTCCAGGGTTGCCTTTGTGGAGTACCATAGCTCTAAGAAATGATAATGTTTACAGTTGGGAAGCAAATGGATTGATAGTGATTTTAAAATACATTCTTCTTTATTTGTAGAATCACAGAATGATTTGGGTTGGAAGGGACCTTCAGGACCATATAATTACAACCCCCGTGCCATGGTCAGGGGCACCTTCCAGTAGATGATGTTACTCAAAGCCCCATCCAACCTGTCCTTGAACATTTTCAGGGATGGGGCATCCATGGATACTCTGGACAACTTGTACCAGTGCCTCACCACTCTCAGTAAAAAATTTATTCCTTATAACTCATCTAAACCTACCCTCTTTCAATCTAGAGCCATTCCCCTTTGCCCTGTCACTACATGCCTCTCTAAAAACTCTCCAGATCTCTTGTAGGCCCTGCTTAGGTACCAGAAAGTGCTATAACATCACCCTGGAACCCAGGCTGAACGACTCCAACTCTCTTAATCTGTTTCCATAGGAGAGGTGCTCCAGCCTCCTTATCATTTTCATGATCCTCTTCTGGACTCACTTTAACAGGTCTGTGTCTTTCCTGTACTGCAGGCTCCATAGCTGGATGCAGTACTCCCGATGGGGTCTCAAGAGAGCAGAACAGAGGGACAGAATGTCCTCCTTCAACCTTTTGGTCATGCTTCTTTTGATGCAGCCCAGGATACAGTTGGCCTTCAGGACTGCAAGCACACATGGATATGATACCTGAAGACATGGTTTAATGGTGAACATGATTGTGGTGCTAGGCTGACTGTTGGACTTGATGTTACAAGTCTTTTCCTACCTTAACAATTCTATGATTCTATGATTGCTGAGTTGTATGGGGCTTCTCATGAATCATCACCCCCAAGACCTTGTCCTCATGGCTGCTCTCAATCCATTCTCTGCCCAGTCTGTATTTTTGCTTGGGATTGCTCTGATCTAGGTGCAAGGACCTTGTAACTGGTCTCGTTGAACTTCATGAAGTTTGCACAGGCCCTTCAAGCCTGCCCAGATCCCTCTGGATGACACTCCTTCCCTTCAGTGTGTTGACTACACTCCACATCTTAGTGTCATTGGCAAACTTTATGAGGGCGCCCTCAATCCCACTGTCCATGTAGCTGACAAAGATCTTAATGGTGCCAGTCCCAATACCAACCGCTGGGGAATGCCACTTGTCACTGGTCTCCACTTGGACATCGAGTCATTGAGCACAAAACTTTGAGCGAGACCATCCAAACAGTTCCTTATCCACTTAGTGGTCAGCCTGTCAAATCCATGTCTCTCCAGCTTAGAGACAAAGATGTTGTGTAGGAGAGTGGTAAATGCCAGTGCTGTAACCCCATTTTAGAAGGCCATCATATTTGTCAGGCACTATTTGCCCTTAGTGAAGCCATGTTTGCTGTCACAAGTTGCCTCCTTATTTTCCATATGCCTGATTTTAGTTTCCAGGAGGATCTGTTCCATGATCTTGCCAGCCATCAATGTCTGACCTGTAGTTCCCTGGGTCTTTTTTTCTCCTATTGAAAAATGGGGGCTGTGTTTTTCCTTTTCCAGTCATTGGGAACTTCACCAGTCTGCCATAACTTCTCAAATAAAATGAGAGGCTTAGCCACTTAATTCACCAGTTCCCTCAGGACTTGTGGATGCATTTCATCAGGTCCCATGGACTTGTGCCCCTTCAAGTTCCTTAGATGTTCTTGAAACTGATCCTCTACAACGTGTGGTACTTCAGTCTCCCAGTCCCTGACTTTGCTTTCTATGGCTTGGGGTGTGTCTGGAACACTTGCTCATGAAGACTGAGTCAAAAAAGTCATTCAGTACCTCAGCCTTCCCCATACCCCAGTAACCAGGTCTCCTGCTTCCTTCTGGAGAGGGCCCACATTTTCAGGTATACTCCGTCCTTATACTGAGCCATGACAAACACTAAATTTCAGAAATGGAACATTATGAAAATAATAGCCAGTGAATGCTAAGGATGTCAGATGCCTAGACTCTTGAGACACTGTTTATCTAACTTTAACTAACTTTATTTAACTTTATGCATCTTGGTCTTGAGCATGTCAGTCAGGACAGTCCTTTAGTCAACTATTATCCTTCAGTAAGGAGTGTGACCAGTGTTGTACCTCACAGCTGACTTATCTCTACTTAGGCATCTCTTTCAGAATAGGGTTCACTGTTCTCTGGAGATGTTAGTTTCTCTTTTACTAGATTAGTCTGAGACTTAGCTTTTAGATGACAAAAACAAGAGAATGTGAATCCCATCATTAGTTTCTATTTTGAGGAGACAGGCACTAGCTTTTTTCCTGTTTGTGCAGTGACTGGCCACTGGTTTTGACAAGCAGACCATGCTTTATGGTGAAAAATCTCAAATGCTACTGCAACCCTTTCCATTTTTTAAAAAAAACATACTAATGTCATTGAGAATTATTATAGTTCAATTCTTTGGCCTGATAATAAGCACTGTCTAGCCCAAAATAAGGATGTAGATAGATCAGAAAGACAAAAGATCAGACTGAAATAAAGAAGATTCATATATGTTATTTGCTGCAAGATAGATAGATGATAGATAGATAGATAGATAGATAGATAGATAGATAGATAGATAGATAGATAATGGAGAATAAAAGAGCTAATTTTTTGTGTCATCTGTGCATATTTATCAAATGTGTTAGTTGCTGCAGCTCAAAAAAGAAAATGCTTATTTAAAAAGTACTGTGGTAACATATGAAAATTGTGTCTGAGAAAGTGAAGATAAAATTAAATTCAGTGAGACCATAGAGACTTAGAAGTTTGAATGAGCAGAAGGAAGCAGATATGCTTCTAGAAGTCTCCCAGTGGTTCAGTTGAAGGTTAACATTTTGCCATGCAGGCACCAACATCATAAAGGTTTTTTATTATGGCTGTGCAGCTAAAGTAATAGAAAGCTTGAGAGTGTGGCTAATAAATAGCTAGGTAATGACAGAGTTGCCTGCAGCCCACTAAAGAAATGATGAGAATACTGAAGTCTGCCACAAGGTTTTTGCAGCCTCACATAGATGAGGTGATGAAGACTGGGAGATATCCAGATCAGACTAACAGATAACTAGTAAAAATTGAACACATGGATCTTGCTTGCATATGTAGCCTGGGGATAAAGATATTTGCCAAAGTGGTGTGATGAAAGATGGTAAGAGAAGATGGAAAATGCATGAAGTAAGTAAAGGGAGCAATTTAAGTGGCTGGGAATGTGCCAAAGATCATGCAAAATTATAGCACCACCATTAGTAGGAGGTGAAAAGGGGAGCTAGAATAAAGGCAAGAGACCAGTTAGACAGGGCAAACATAGGGTCAGGTTGGGAAGGAGAGTAGGGAGCATGGCTGTTATTTCAGCAGAGGGGAACTGCACTGCAAAGAAAGTGAGCAGCCGTATGTGCTGGAGAGTTTATCAGTCTTGGGGCTTACTGTACCATCCCATCTGTACATCACCATCTGTACAGATTAGGTGGTCGAATTCTACTGAGAGCCAGCATGATCTAAGAGTATGGGAAAGAGCATGGAAAGGGATATGGGAAGGTTGGTGATACTAGCAAATCAGTGGGAGATGTGTCTGATGCTGGTGGTATGCCTCTGTCGTTCTGTCTTTTAGTTCCCATGAGGAAATCATAAGTTTCAGTTGCAGGACTAAAAGGAGACAGGACAGTTCTGATCAAAAACTTTGAATTCTGCTGAGAGTGGAGGAGGGAGAATGATCTAGTGTAACCCACAAGTTCAATGATGATAGGGCACATGGTGGGGAGCATGAAGAAACTTGTGTTCATGTAAACATAAGCTGCTTGGCCTCTTCACTCCACTCCCCTCCTATCCTATTCTATTCCCTCCTCTTTTCACCTATTCTCCAAATACACACCTCTAGTCACTGCTTTCCACCCATTTCCTGACCTATTTGCTTTGTTTGAACACACAGGTGGTTTTTATCCTTAACTGTGCAGGAAGAATTTTCAAACCATATAACCCTATTTCAGGCTTTACTAGGTTTACCCAACCTGAAGTGGTAATTATCTCACCATAGCTCTTCAGAACTTCTCCCAGAGGGAATGGGAATTGCTGTCTACTTTGTAGACCCCTTAAGTATTTTACTCAGGGCTCCAAACAATCCTGCAGGTCTGTGAGACACTGTGCTGACACCAGTGAGGAGCATGAGGTAGACTTGGAAATCTGCCCCCTTAGAGCCACACCATGAGGACCTTGAACAGAGCTTCCAGTACTGTAATTCCATATATGGAATTACAGTATATATATATATACAGTATATATACAGTATATATATGGAATTCCATATATGGAATTACATATATTACATAAGTACATTACATATACTTATGAGAATTACATCATTCATTGGCCAAAGTGTTCTAGAATATTGTTGTTTGTTATAACTCTATTAAAAGGGTCTGAAGACAAATTTATGATAGGTAAGGTCCCTTGCTAATGTAGCTCCTCTAATATGAAGCCGTTGGCCCTTCCTTGAGGCAAAAATTTTGCTCTTGGTTAAAATTTACACTTTCCCCTAGTTGATTTAACAGACTTCTAATTACAGACTATACATTCTGTAAGACTGATATTTTACAGTTTTTTGGGTAACTTTATTATATGGACTGTTTCATAATATAAACCATCTCTCCACAGTGATAGACACAAAAAGTCTGTAATTTGAATATCTGATGTCTTAATATCATTTTTGGAAGAATTTTAAATCCCAAGTTGATTAGTCATCCTTGCCATGGGGCAATAAAAGCACTGTTCCAGGTTTTTTAAGTATGGTAATCAAATAGTAAATATTCCCTCCAAATAAATCAATGAAGTCCAAGAGAACATGAGAGTGGGCAGTTCAAGGGGTATTTAAAACATCAGATGACTGTATGAGATAAGAAGGCTTATGTGGGCTGGCAGGTTTAATAAGCACTGGAATGCTTAGTAACTCTCCATGCTCAATAGCAGTTTCTTTACTGGAATAAGATATCCGGCAAGGTCTGTCATTACTTTGAAGTATACATTTATTTTAATCTACTTCCACCCATTTGTGTATTCTACTGTGAGTCTCTGAAAACCCACTGTCTTACAACATGCCTCTTTATGAGCATCTCTGGTTGTTGAACGCTCAACAGTTTAATTGTGGCAGCCTGTGCGCTAGTACAATACCAAAGCTGTTTCCAGACCTACAAGGATTTGATTTTTTTTAAAAATACATGTCAATAAATGTGCCTACATGAATTTGACTATTTGCAATTAAAAAATTCCAACAAATGTTCTTGCATTTTTCTATTGATTTTAAATATATATAAAGCTAATGGTTGTCCAGCAAAACATAAGTCTTCACTTTGTCTGATATCTAACTTCAGTATGGCTATAGCAGATAAGAGGAAAAGGCAATGAGTCTTTCCCTACCCTTCATGTGGTATATAAACCTACATATATTTCCATCTTGAAAGAATTGTAAAGTTAAGGAGTAATTTGCAATATGTATGTACTTTTCAGAATGAATACTTGGAAAGAAAGACATTTGTGCCTACTCCAAAATCTGATATAAATAATTCAAACTGAAGTTTATGTTAACCTTACAACATTTCTTTGTGCCTTGAGCTGTTTAGCCATTTTTTGGAAACAAGTATGGAGAAAGTAAATTCTGATAACACTGACAGTGCTTTCAATAAATAAATTCCTTCCAAATTCTAGTGAAAAGTAGGTGTAGCACTGGTAGATTATGAGTACAACCCCACACTTTGCAATTGCAGAATGAAAATTAATGTTGGGTAGTTTTATTCGGATTTTAAAATGGTAATGTCAGTGATCACCCTAAGCAGTGCCTGCATGGTACTGTCCAAGAATGGATAGTGACATAAATATCTAGGTCATTTTTTTTCTTTCATTCATGTTGTGATTGTGATGAAATGCTCAGTTTCTTTATCCTGTTCTCTTCTGCAAATGGTGTACTTCAGGTGAGCGACTTATTGAGCATTTTCTGATAAGCCTGACAGTGAAAGAAAAAGCAGGGACTAAGTCAAGGGTTTAAAAAAGGTTCACAGGCAGGACTATGCAGACTTTTCATCATGCACAAGATGGCAAATTGACCCTTGTCAGTGTCTTGGTATCATTCTCTTTCCCAACTCACCTAGCACTGAACAGCGTCAGAGACAGGATGATGGGCTTCCCACCATGTTCACTCCCACTACTGGAGATCTCAGGTCATTGTTTCTATCTTTCTTCCTCACTTTGATTCCTCAAAGCAGGGATGGAGCTAGTAGGAACTAGACTTAAAGCTACTGGTAGTGAAGAAAAAGGAAGAACAGGGGTAATTTATATCCTAATTGGCCTCAGAACACAGAGACAAAACAATCGGTTTGCAAGGAAGAAAATAAAGGCAGGATTTGGGATTTCATCTGTAGCTTTTTCTACTTCTTGCCACTATTGATATGCAAAATCTTGTTTATGAGCAAAGAGGAAGCACAGCTTTTATCAATATGTGTATATCCAATAATTTAATTTTAGTATACTCGAAGTCTTATCATTCTACTAATTGTTAGTCCAGATAGAATCTACACATGGTAGCTTTTCTACTACTTCCTGTCTTGAAGGCCAAGTTGCACAATCTTCTATAAATATTCTACAGGAAGGAAGGAAAAGGAAGGACGTAAGACCTAATGCCAAAAATGACATGGTAAAATCATATAAGTTTCAATTCTTCAGGAAGGCAAACAAAATTGTCAATCAAAAATATACTGTCTCCCAAAGCAGGAGCAGCTGTTAGGCATCTGTGGTGAGAGGAAGGTCTCCTCAGTTACTCTCTCAACAGGATTCCTGGGCATCCCCTTTCCTCAGCAATGAGATGGGATGGGCACGCAGAGCCTTTCATCTCTCTGTGCCTCCCTTAAAAAGCCAGCGTGCCAAGTACCTGTCTCATGTCCTGACCACTTCTCCTCCATTGCAACCTAAACTCCAACTTCATCTCTATCTGCTTTATGTGCATCATCTTTCAGGCAGAGCATACTACATTACTATTATAAACCTTACTTGCACATCTTCCCAAACATCTGTGATCTCTGCCCCAGCTGGGCAAAAAACTTTAGCCCACAAACATCCCCTTAGTAGCTCTCTGCGTATAAAGTCTCCTTACCAGCTTTTCAGGGATAGGGCTTCCTTCCTACCATGAGAAGAATGATTTCTTTCTGTGTCATTTGAAGCTTGAATGAGGCCCTGGATATCCCTTTATAACCACAACTACTGATATTTAGAGATACCTTATATGCCTACCTGCTCTGTCACCATTTTCTATGTACCCTGTAATACCTGTGTGGGACTATAAGACTTTTGACTCTAAAAGGAGGCCATGAGGCAATTGGAGAGGCCATGTGATGTTCTGGTTTAGTTTTAACTTGCTTATACAGATGCTCTGGTACTCAAGCAGTTTGTCAGATTGCATTTCTAGAAATAAATTAAAATAAATACAAATTTTAAACCCAGCAGCACAGAGCAAAGTTTCCAGTACATTAACATACCCATACAATGCAATATGTAAATAATTTTTTTATTTTAAATTGCCCCAATATGTGGAGGGAAAGGAGCTTAAAAGATTCTAATTTTATTAAAAAAAATTTGTAATTGACACAAAGAGTACACTTTTCACTGTTGTTTAAGAAATGTGCTTATATTCCTTCAATTGTTAATTTTTCCCAAGCATGTGGGATGTTTCATAGACCCCTGTGTGTAGTAAACCCATGAATTAATACTGTGGACTTAACTATCCTTCTTAGTCAATCAGGTCTGTCTCTTGGAATTTCTGAGCAATACTTTTTCCCAGATTAGACAGCATTTTCTCTTTTCCAGTTTAGACCCAATTCCAAATTATCCTCTTCCACTGCCAGAATCTCACTTGAAACATTTCAGTTGTCAGTGTTTCAGACATGAACTTGCAGCTGGTATAAATCTAGAAACTTGTTCTGTTTATGAACAAATTTCTGTGCAACAAATGTCTGCAATAGAAGCAAACTAAACTAGGACTAAAAATGTCTCTTCTGTCTCCATATTCATACTGATATGAATCAAACACAATAAATAAAACAATAACCTCACCTTCACAAGGTAATATCTGTCATCCTAGCCAAAGTAGCTCATTATAACTATTAATGCAGTACAAACCAATTCAAACGCACCAGGTTAAACTGCAATACAATTGAGCACTTGTCCACTTCTTAGTTACCCTGTTATCCATCCACACTGTGTGACATTCAAATTACTTGAACGCAGGTACATCAGCTGATTATGCTGAAGCTTCTCTTGATAGTCATGGGTTCTGTTATTTTTCCTGAATTCCTAGGCCTTGAAATCAGATGAATGCCGTAGAATCTTAGTTTCTTTATCAGAAAGATTATAGGTGGAAAAAGCAAGTAAGCAAACAAAAATCTTTCAATACATAACCTAATTATTTTCAAAAGTAAGAAGTCAAATAAATAAACTTTTTAATGTATTATTTTAAATGTAAATATTTCCGCCCATTCTCATGATTTTGGAATGCTTTAATGAGGCAACACCTGGATGTCTTATCTCCATGGCTACTTCTACTTTGAAAAACTGTAAAATCAAAACAGCAAAATGAAGTTATGTGACAGATATTAATACAATCACTCAGGAACATTGGGTTTATTTATGCCTCTCTGTACATTCAAGTTGATCCTGTCCAAGAGCACACACTGAAGGAATCATAGAATCCTAGACCAGATTGTGTTGGAAGGGACCTTAAAGATCATCTGGTTCCAACTCTCCTGCCATGGGCAAGGACACCTTCCACTGGATCGAGTTTCTGAAAGCCTCATCAAACCTGGCCTTGAAAAGTTTTAGGAATAAGGCATGCACAACTTCTCTGGGCAAGCTGTGCCAGTGCCTCACCACACTCAGAGTAAAAATTTTCTTCATAATATTGAATGTAAACCTACTCTCTTTCAGCTTAAAGCCATTTGCTCTCATCCAATCACTACACTCCCTGGCAAAGATTTCCTCCCTATCTTACTTGTAGACCCCCTTTAAGTACTGGAAGGCTATTGCACACTCACAAGCACACACACACACATACACACACACACACACACACACACACACGCGTGCGCCGTGTGGTTGGAAAAGGGACTTTGGAGTCCCTGTCGGAATACGAAGGGAGAAAATCATCCATTTAGATGAGCACAGTGGGTGCAATGGGTACAATTCTTGGGAGACAGCAATGGCAGTGGTACAGGCATTGTCAAAGACATTTTTTAATCATTGAGGTACTGGTTGTACTATAACACCAAGAGTCCTGAACCAAGCCAAGCCACATTTATATAGAGGAAAAGAAGGTTGTTCACTTCCAGGTGAGTGTTTGGGAAAAGGTCTTGGGGCTTTTGTACTAGGAAAAAACTGCTTTGCCCAGCTGTTCCCCAGGAAAGGAAGGAAGGATGGACTAAACCTAGCAAAAATGTGCTAGATGCAGTAGCTCCCCTCAGAGCTTTTCAGCATGCAGTGTGATAGAAGCTCAGATTACTCTTTTCATGCATATTTTACTGCAAAATCTTCTGTTTCATTGAAATTGCACAGGAAGCTCTATGTACAGTCTATGAGATTCCCTATTAGGGATAATGTTCTTCACAAAGTGTAACATCACAGTGTACTTTATGGTCTCTGCTCACTCTTATTCTTTGCCTGCCAACACTTCCTTCAGCACAGCTATAAATCCCATTAGGTGAAGTTACCAGCTTGAATGAAGAAAAATATATTCTTACATACATTTCCTAGTGTCACCCCAGCCAAGACATTTCTATGGCAGACATTTGTGTGATCTCCAGGAAAAGAAACCATGTTAGTTATAAATACTTCTAGAAAAAAACTGCTGTCAGACCATTACAGGCCACAGATCAGTCCTCCACTGTTACTGCAGAGCGATCAGGTGTGATGACAGTAGCCATCACTTGCTGTTCCTAAAATTCAATGTAATGGTCACTTTGACACAGGGAGCTGATGATTTTTGGAGCCAGAAGTAAGACTTAAGCAGTTGCCACATGAAGAAAAGTAAAGCATTAGTGTTAATATTATTATTTTCTTGAAGGAACATATCTGGTAAATTACATGCAAACAAATAATTTTCACTAAAAGAAATGCACTTTTTGGTTTAATTTATTTTTTTTTTAAAGTGTAATACCACTTATCCTACTCTCACCTCCTTCTGATGAAACCTGTGAAACAGAACATATATGGTCATTCTTTGACAAGTGATACATTCTTTAATTTTTTTGCACTGTATGTAAAGTATCTGGTTTCAGATTCCTTCCTGTCTTTTGAAAACAACATGCAGCTAGAAAGCCCCTCCCATATAACTATCTATTCAGTAGCAAGGCCACCTTTTTGTTTTAATAGTAATTTTTGACAAAGTTTAATAGTTTGCTCTGCATAAATGACTTTGCATCTTTTATCTCTGCTTCTGTAGAAAGTTAAGACTGTAAATGCTCATTACATAGGAATATCAGTGTGTTCTGTAAGCCCTTACAATACTTTTCTCCTGCATTTTTATCTTGCATGTTTGGATCCACTGCTGCCAACAGTGCCTTTAATACTTAGTAGCTTCATTCTCCCTTTATACATTTTTTTTTGGAAATTTATCATTATGCTCTTTGATAGAGTCTCACAAGGAACGTTTCCTAAAACGAGAAGACAGAAGCAAAGGCACTCTGTAAGGTACCACATAGCAGGAGCCTTCCAAGAAAAATGAACTATCAAAAGTCAAATAGGAAGGTTACATTCCCTTTAAATCTAGTTGTGTTTGCTTGCTAATACATTCTTTTTCTTATATTCCAGTGTTCTAGGCAGAATAAACTCCAATCTTTTAAAAACCTTCCTGTCCTTGTGGATAAATGAGATCTTCTTAAAGTGGATTTTTCTTTTGATAAGCTTTGCTGCAAGATTATTAACACTCCTTTCTGGACTAGTAATGTGTTTCCAGTACACCAGTTTCAAGGTCTGAAGCCTCATCATTGTGTAAGGCTGGAGAGTGTACTGCATCATGGAGACTCACAGAGCTGGAGCTGCTGAAAGGGACATACAACATTTGTTAGAGGTTAAAGATCAGACTATTGCCCTTGAAACATCACTTTGGAGAAGGGTTTATGCATTCTTTTAAAGCTTAATTTCCTGGGTTACTGAAAACAGGCATCAGTGAAAGGACACAAAATTTGAATATTTTAAGCATTGAAAATATCTGTAAAATATTTAAAATATTTTTTCTGTAATTTATGTAGGATATGTTTAACAGCTACATTTATTTGCCAGACTGAGATTTGTTCCATAGGCTTCAAAACTTTGTTTCCAAAACATTTGAAAGTAAAATTTCACAGTGTGCACTAATTTGGCACAATTTCCAAAAACTTCATTTATCATGTACCATGACAAAACTCTTTTCTAACATAAATGGAGTTCTTCAGACAAGGAAGACAAAACAAAAAATCCCAATGAGAGGCAAACACACTGAGCAGATATTTTCAAATGTCATTTATATATAGCATTTGCTTCACTGTAGTTGTTTTAGGCAAAACCCAGCAACTGTCCACACAGAAGATAATGTGGAGATAATATGTCTAATAATAAGAATAAAACTGTCTTATAAGTAATTTGCTTTCAAAATCACGCACTCCAGGCTTTTTTATCAGGACAGTCTCCTGAAATTCAGAGGGTTATTAATTTCATATTTTGCTACTCTTAAATCTAATTAAAGCTTTTGCTAGTGCTCACCTTTACTGTATATATTCAGTACGTGAGTGATTCAGGTTCCAGGGACAATGCTAATTACACCTAGACACACCACATTGTGGGGGAAGGAGATACTGGTGGAGATTAAACTAAGATTTATGACTTTATAAAACATAGGATTTACATGATAGATAAAACTACATGCATCTAGAATGACATTCTTATTGATAAAAAGTCTGCAAAACAATCCTGGCTGTCTGCCTGCAGCATGACCTCATGGATGAGATCCCACGGAACTGTACTGAAAGGAGTTGAGTGGCAAATGCAAAGGCATTTCCCCAGTAGAAGCTACTGCTGAATCATCTTGTGTCCCATATATTGAAGCAATTTGAGGGAAGGAGCTCCCCAGTCACAACATATTACTGGAAATTCAGTATTGGAAGTTATCTGTACTTTAAAAAGGCAAGTAGTGAAAGAAGCCTCAACTTACATACTGCATGTGCCGCTGTCTTTTCAGGTGAGATGTACAGAAAGGCAAGAAAGTATTGAGATAAATGCAGAATTTTGGAACTCAAGTGCATTAAAATTTTGAGATACATACCTTCAGGTAACTTAAGGAGGAAATCATGAGTTTGCTGAATTAAACACTTGACAAGAAATCAAAGTCATAAAGCCAGCTCTGCCATCCTCATTATGTGTGGGATGAGTGGAATCTTGGAGCATAATTGGCTTTCAGCAAGCTGCAATGTGGCTTCCCAAGCACTGTGCTGGGAAGCTGTCCAAGGGATATTGACTTCTGGTTTTCTGGATCCAGGAAATAGTACTGTCAGGTCCTGAGGGGTAAAACTAATCCTTATTTAATTAAGAATTTTGATTAACTGAGTTTGGGTAAATAGAATGGTAAAGCAAACAAAATATTTTGAAAGAAGAATATAGGAACTGAGAGGCAGGTCCCTGTCCAGCCACTTGCCAGTAAAGGTACATTCTTTGTCTCTTTGTTCTTGCAGCTGCTGGGAATAAAAATTCAGCCCCCTGGCTGCAGAGGATTCAGTGTGAGCAGAGCTAGAAGACTTTGGTAGAATTTGTGGAAGGCATCTGTCAGCAGTGCTGTATAGCAATAGCTGTGCTTCCAACTCTGCTAGAAGAAAAAATGAAACTTTATACTGAATTTGTTTGGGATGGAGTTGATTTTCATAGCAGCTTGGGGGACATTTTGTTTCAGACCTGTGACCAAACCAGTGTTGATAACATATCAATGTTTTAGCTATTGAAGAAAAATGTTTGCCCAGTGTCAAGGCCTTTTCTTTTTTCCACTCTCCCCTCCCCAGACAGTAGGCTTGAGGTGGCCAAAAGGCTGGGTCACAACCAGGACAGCTAACCCAAGCCAGCCAAAGGGCCATTCCAACCCTATGTCGTCATGTTGTCATGCTCAGCTATAAAAGCTCAGAGGAAGATGAAGAATGGGGAATGTCTGTGCTTATGACATTTGTCTTCCCAATTAACCATTGCATAAAATGAAGCTCTGCTTTCTGGAAATGGCTGAACATTTGCCTGCTGATTGGAAGTAATGAATGAATTCTTTATTTTGATTCGCTTGCTTGTGCTGCTTTGCCTTTTATTTATTAAACTGTCTTTATCTCAGCCCTCTGGGGAGACAACTGGGTAGGGCCTTACCTGCTAGCTGGGGCCAACCCACTGCAACCTTATGATGAGGCCCTTCTTCCCTCTGCCTCTCCTTCCAAATCTGCACCTTTAAATATTTTCCCCTTTCAACTTATACAAAACATGCTCATGAGATACTCAATAATGGACCAAAGTAAGAAACAAGTAAGTATGGAGTTGCATATGTGCACAGCTGCGAGGACACAAGCAAAGAAGGCACTCAGAGATTAAGACTGGCAACTTTTGAGTGAGTTGCCCATTTGTTCCTGAACTCTGCTAATGTTATTTAATACAAATGATGTAACTGCTCTGTTTGTGTGACTGACCTCTCGGAACACTGTACCAAAGGATGTCCTCAGTGGTAGCCATGCAACCGCATTGATTTCAGCGCAATTGCACAGGCATGGTTGCAGACAGAAGATAACCCCAGCGGCGTGCCTGCCTCTACTGCAAATCACTCACTGCTTATGTCTTATTTTTGTCATCAGAGTTAGTTACTGTTTGCTTAACCAATGCGACAGTGTATGAGTGATTCTGTTCTGCAGCCTGTACAAAGGCACATTGCCCTGAGTCCATGCCAGGTCATCCCAGGAGAGCTTCCTCCTAAATTACTTCCTTTGCTTCCTCAGTCATTACTCTATCAGAATACTCTTCCAATTTATCAAATAAAATTTGATTATTTCACTTTACAACAGAGTGAAAAAGAACTCATTTAGAATGGCAATGATGCAGAAATGTTTGAGGCCCTACCAAAGTTCTCTGTCAAAATTAAAGGTGAATTTTTGGAAGAGCTTAGTGTTCAGACCATTCTGAACTGTCATGCTCCACAGACAGAAGTGCCCTACATGCAAATGTGGGCTGAATAGGCCCCTGATCCAAGATACACATTGATTCTTAAGGAGGGTGACAATGGTCCCTGCTCCAGAAAAAAAACATACAATTATTCTCGCAGAGGATTGAACAGAGCTCCACTCCACTGGAAGGCAGGAGGCAAGTGCTATGTGCTAGCACAGACTTAATAGGCCACTGTCCTATGGAGAGACACTTAATGCCTCCAGACTGAAGTCTTCAGCATAGGAAAGACTGGGATCTGTTAGAGTAGGTCCAGAGGAGGGCCACAAAGAGGGCGAGAAGCCTGGACCAACTCTGCTATGAAGACAGGCTGAGAGGGTTGGGGTTGTTCAGCCTGGAGGAGAGAAAGCTCCAGGGAGATCTTCTAGCAACTTCCAGTACGTAAAAAGAGCCTATAGGAAAGATGGGGACAAATGTTTTGGCAGGGACTGTAGTGATAGGACAAAGGGTAATGGTTTTAAACTGAAAAAGCGTAGATTTCTGCTAGATACAAGTGAAATTGAGTGTGGCAAGGCACAAGTCTCTTAGAAAGGTGGTGGATGGATGTTCAATCCCTGGAAATGTTCAGGGTCAGGCTGGATGGGGCTCTGAACAATCTGGACTAGTGGAAGATGTCTCTGCCTATGGCAGGAGTTTTGGACTAGATGGCTTTCAATGGCCCTTTCCAATCTCAACTATTCTTTAATTCTATGAATTCTTAGTAGTGACTAAACAGGCCTGTGCTCCAAGCACAGACACTCACTGATTTTTCAGGGGAGGGAGGTAAAGAGGCCCCCATCATCAGTTATTGTTATCACAGTATGCTGCTGCTCTCAGACTGTGTCTATTCCTCTGTCTGGAACTCTATTTTCTCTTGGCAAAATCTGAAATTCACTGCTCCTTGATAAGTAATGTGTGTCATTACTATACACAGCCATCTCCTCAAAATGTCATTTCAAAACACACCTGAATAGTTTAGTGTTCAGTCTACAAATGAAGGACCAATTTTATAAATACCCTGATTTTTTTCAGCATTTATCTGTTGCACTGTATGTCCTCAGCAGCTTTAATGACCTGTTGGAGGCAAAAAGATAAAAAACAGCAGTGAGGAGAAAAAATTAATAAATACACAATTCAAAGTCCATTTCATCTAAGGCCACACATTAGCATTGAGCATCCACCTTATAACCTATGAGACACAATTTAAATAATGGATATTTCCACCTCGATCTTCATGGCTAGACTTCTTACACACCTAGTTATGCAGAATAGCAGTGATCAGTGTTGCCAGGAAGCCAGTTAATAACATCTTGATATATTCACAGTCTGGGACATAGAGTACAGCAGGCTGGAGGCTACTTTAATAAACTACCAGAATATTGTACCTACACAAGATCAGCTGCTTCAGCCCCTCCTCAGCCCTGATAGTTTGCTCCAGTATGTATCAGGGTCAGAAAAGTTACTGGGCATTGGGAATGCTGACTGTGTGCGTCAGAGCAACCAGCACCATCCTCGTGGCCTTTTGCCTGAGAGAAGCAATGTTATCCTCTGTATAATGGGATGTTAAAGATGAGACATAATTTTGTCACGATGTCATCAAATCTTTTTGATGGGATTTTAGTGCGTTTTTGACTGACTTCCTGTCTGCAGGATTCCTCAGAGGCATTCTCTTACACTCTTTGCCTCTGTATGGGCAAATTGGGTTTTCTACAATCCTAGCTTGGATCCTGAAGAAATTAGATGCTGACTTTCAGTGCAAATCATGTTATTGAGACCCAAGTCACCTGTTCTCAGAGAACAAACAGAACTAAGAGCTATAAGAGAGTTTTCTCAGAAAGGAGATGAAATAAGCTTCCATAGGAAGCAGAGGAGAGAAATAATAATTTCTTTAGGTTCATTGTTCTGATGCCTAAAGGTTTGGTGTGTATTTTGTAGATTTTTAGAGTTTTAGAAGTATAGGTTTTCTTGCTTACATATTAAGTGGTGTTAGAAG
>JAWWEE010000001.1:37067109-37111745 GCA_035221455.1 Xenops minutus | reverse complement strand
GAACAAAAGCTCTGGCTAGAGCTGTTATCAGAACATATATATTCATTACATCCTTTGTTAGCTCTCTTTATCAGCAGTAGGCGTTGGCTCCAAGCTTTGGAAGGAATTCTGAGTTTTGAAACTAGAACACCCATTTATCTTATTAGCACTGAGGCAGTGATCAGAAGTTGCCTGATCACTGATAGGAAGAAGCTGTTCCACCCTAACCACGTCACTATTAAAAAAATAAAAATGGACCAACTTCTTTTGTTTTCCCAAAAAGTGGCTTATGACAGCTGTGTTTGCTGCTCTGTAGCCTCACTAAAGTCAGAACAAATAAAAAGTAAGAGCTGTCTGCGCAGTTGTGCAGTGCAGGAGGATATTTTTTTTTTTACCACACAATCAGGATAGCTGTTTTCCTGTTGGAACTACTTATTTTTCCACTATATGAAAAAGAATACAAATTCAATCAAATTATGAAAATAAATTATCCTTCACACTGAGAATACATATGCTTCCAGAGCAAGTGTCTGCAGCCAAAGTATAAAATTGTCCAAAAAGCAAAACCAAATAAGATATGTAACTCTTATGCCCATAAAACTTAAAGAGCAAAAACAGAATAGTAGAAATTCAGCGTATGGACTTCAACAGGGCACACTCTGAGCTAGCCCTAAGGATAAAAGCTCAATATTAATAAAAAATAAAACATTTACTATTAACATAAGCCATAGGGACACCTTTGCTTCCTTATCACAAGGTTTAGGAGTTTCATTTTATACGCAGAAGCTACCAAACTCAGCCGAGACAAAAATATAGATCTGCAGGACTTGGGATGTTGGGTTTGTTGGCTTGGAGGATTGGGAATGGGTGATGTTTGTTTGTAAAGAAAGTAAATGGCCATTTACAAGTTCTACTACAATAAATAGAACATTTCTGAAAAAGGAGTAATTTTAAGTAACTTGTATTTCAGTATTTTATGCTTAACATATAACTTCTTTAAAACCAATGAGATTGTAGCATGCTGTGGAAGCACTGATTCTATTTCCCTCATATATTATATATAGCTTTTTTCCCTGCCTCTTTTACACATACACACACGCTCTCTATCCCCCTTTTATATATAACCCCTTAAACGCAGGTTTTTCACATCCCATAGGTAATTTAGCAGAACCACAGCGATGCAGGGATGCACCACCAGCACCAGGAGCCTCTGCCTCAGCCACAGATCATGGTCATGGTCTCATTTTGAGCACACACGAGTCGGTTGTTTTCCTTCTTCCAGTATGTGAACACATTCAGAGTTCCAACATACAGCCTTATGAGACCAAATAAATACTAATCAATTCATTACAACATACAACCTTATGGGATTGATGCCTAAAGGTTTGGTGTGTCTTTTGTAGATTTTTAGAGTTTTAGAAGCATAGGTTTTCTTGCTTACATATTAAGTGGTGTTAGAAGTTACTAAAGTGATTTTCTCACATATTCTCAGGCTTTCTGAATGTCATGGTGTTTTGCAGAGACACCTGCAAGATAACTTGAAGTCAAAATAATCGAAGAGCCCAGAAACCCTTGGAGGTGGTCCAGGGAGCATAGCCTAGGACCCTGATGGGTGGGCCACTGAGGGAATTAGAAATGATGATTGGTTATAGATATCTAATATGTTAATTGTTAGGGTATAAAAACGGTAACCTTACTGAGGGCGGGGTTCTTCGGGGATTTTTGGGCACAGAGATCCTTGTTGAAACAACATGCATTTTGTAGGCCCAGCGGAGGCCCAAAGCCTCTGAACTCCTAATAAAGGTATTGTCTATCTTTCTCCATTAACATTTCTCTGAGTGCCTATTTTCCTGGATTTTAGGCATCAGTTCAAAAACGACTTGATGGCTTGAGTCAATTCAATCAACTTCATCTGCTTGAATTCTGGATATCTGTTCTTAGTAAACCATATTTGTTTGATACCAAATTAGGTGTCTACCATTTCACTTTTCAGAGGATCATTGATCTCTCATTGAGACTGGACACGTCACTTTTAGGAAGTAGCTGTAAGATGGGAAGAAACCTGTTCTTGGAGGACAATAACTTCAGGATAAGATTAGAGAACCTGCTCTAGGCTGAGTTAGGAAGAAAAATATTATAAGCTAAGGGTTAGGTAGCAGATATTGTCTGTGTTTCCTTCAGATTACGCTTAGAATCTGTAGATAATAGGTAACAAAACTTCAAACTGCTCCAAGCTAATTTATGTCAACAGATGAAGCACAGGCATCTAGCACATGACCCAGCTCCCCAGGGATAATGCTCAGGGCTTGTTACTAGCTCCTGCCCTCTGCATTCCCCCACCAAAGAATGAACAACTCTCCTCCTTTGCTTCTCCCTCCCCATCATCAGAGGTTACAATTTGCTCCTTTCTATGGATTTGCATGGTCATAAAACCATGCCTCCACTTGGAAGTGTGAAATGATCCTGATCGTAAATTCTAAGAGAAATCTTTTTCAAAACCAAGATAATTTGACAGAAATAGGAATGTATGGGTGGGGATGATTGAGGGTGGAAACCACCTGAATTATGTGCAATAAATAGAATAGGCTTTTTTACAGTACTCTAGTCTTGTTCCTTTGTCTGAGACCTTGCCAGAGTGAGCAGTTGGGTTTCTGTAAGAACACAGCCCTGTTTAATGTGCTGTGGTGGGGTATTTTACTAGAGGGGAAAAAATTAAGAACAAAAGAAAAAATATCTGGGCTTTATTTACTATCCACATTATTTGGCTGGGTGTGTTACAGCAGCAAAAGGAAAAGCTTCTGTTCCTGAACAGGAATTTCCAAGACCACAGTAATCCTGGGAGGTACATTTCACATGGCTGTGATTCTATTGTCTGAATAGCTGTTTAGGGGCATATTAGTCACAACAGGTTATTCTGCTTGTCTTCCATCTGCTCAACTAGAATAGCATGAGTGTTATCTTAGGCTTATGCCGTATTTGCTATGTTGATACAGATATGCTATAGTATCCTGATATCCCATGGCCTCTTATTATTAAGGTGAAAATAAAATACAAGTCATCAATGAACTCAGAAAACCAGTTGCATCCTGGACTGCATAAAAAGGATCGAGACCAGCAGATCAAGGGAGGTGATTCTCCCCCTGTACTTCACTCTTGTAAGGCTTCACCAGGAGTACTGTGTCCAGCTCTGGAGCCCTCAACATAAGAAAGACATGAAGATTTTGTAGAAGGTCCAGTGAAGAGTGACAAAAACGATTAGAGGACTGGAGCACCTCTTTTGCAAAGAAAGTCTGAGAAAGTTGGGGTTGTTCAGCCTGAAGAAGAAAAGGCTCCGGGGAGACATTATTGCAGCCTTTCAGTACTTGAAGAGGGCTTATAGGAAAGATGGAGAGAGACTTTTTTCAAAGGTCTGTAATGACAGGACAAGGAACTACAGTTTTCAGTGGAAATAGGGTAGATGTATATTGGACACGAGGAAGAAATTTTTTTTTTATGAGGCAGGTGAGACACTGGCACAGGTTGTCCAGAGAAGCTGTGCATGCCACATCCCTAGATATGTTCAAGGCCAGGCTGGATGGGACTTTGAACAACCTGGTCTAATGGAAGGTGTCCCTGCCCATTGCATTGTATTTGGACTAGATGACCTTTAGTGGTCTTTTCCAACACAAACCATTCTATGATTTGGATACTATGTAGTTAATTTCTCTTTAGGCATCTTATCCTGCCTCCAGTCCAGCTCATTTTTTGATGGGGGAAATGATTTAACCATAATTTGAGTCTTGGAAGAGGTAGAAACATTATAAAGTAAAGGGAAAATACATATTTGAGGACATAAAAAGGGTCAAGATTATGAACGGAGTGAGGTTTTCTGTGAATTTATATGTTGTGGTTTCAATCTCACTTCAAGGTGATCCCATTTTACATATTTCAGCTGCCTCTCTATTCAATGGAACCACTTTTGGAACTGCCCCGGTTTTCCCGGCAGGAATACCAGCACACAGTTGCATCAGCTCAATGCATGAGCCAGTAACTTGTGGCTCAGAGGGAGGAAATAGTGACTAGAGAAGAAACTTCATATCATCTATAATCCTGTAGAAAAATCTGTGCTAGATTTCTTTGAATGAGCTCAGAAGCTGCAAATCCTTTATCCTGAAGGTGGACTTACATGAAGGCTGCCACTGCCTTTAAGAAAAAGGTTTATCAATGATCTGATGAAAAAGGGGAGTCAGCTTGCATTTTACTATGAGAGAAAACTCTTCATTTGTTGTCTTAAGAAGGCCAGTAATCCCATTCTTAGTGCAATCTCTCATACCTCTCAAGCTCTATCACACAGGCATTTTACTGCTATTCATTACATGTAAATATTTCTTTGTCCCAACACAAACTTGCAGCTGTCAACACAGCCAACACTAACTACCAGGAAATGATCTGTCTGAGAAGGAAATGTTGCAAGCTATCAAGTCCCCACAATGTGCTAAAACATCCGTAGAGGCAGACTGCCAGGAGTTTATTATAAACTATTGACCATATGTTCTCTTGGCTTTCACAGTTTTGAACAAGGAAATGTGTCATCAAATAATCCTGAAGGAAAGGGAGAATGAACTGTGCAGGGGAAGAATCATAATGATACTTTACTGGGATGGTACCCCAATGTCTGCTTTCCTGAAGAGTGTGAAGGCTTAAAAGACCAATAGAGATATAAAAAGGCATTTGGATAGGAATAACTTGGCAGGAATTCCACCATATGGCAACCTCAGGAGATGTGATGGATTTCTGAGGAAAACCTGCTGTCACTCATGCTGGTACAAGAAACAATAACTTTATAATGTATGTATCTCTCTTGGCCCTAGTCAAGACAAATATGTCAAGACATGTATATGTCACAAATCTCAAGGTGAAGCAGATGGGTAACCCCACCATCCAGGCTTGCTGACCATGCTGGTGAACTAGCTCCACATATATTTGGTGTAGCTATGGTTGGTGCTGAACAAGAAATGAGTTTGGTAAAATAGATCCATATAGGAAGAAGACTGAACTGAGGCTACATCAATCTTTACCATTCCAAGTTAGTAATATTTCTTTGCAGGTTAATATTTTTCTGTGCTGATACAAGACAGCGCAGGTATCACTGCTTCTTCCACTCCTGATTCCTGCTGTTGCAAAACACTAAACTCCATGGGCTGTGGCATATTTTTCTTCATTTCCCTGACAGTTAATGTCACTGGTATCCAGAATGACTCTTACAGTTCAGTGCAGAGCCCTACAGAGCTTGAAAACATGTTGACAAGCAGGCACTAAGAGTGAGCCCATTGGAAACAGAGATTGTGGGACATGATAGGTAACTTCAAGAATATGCATCTTAGTAGGCAAGGTTAGGGCAGAAGCCAACTGTGTTCTTGCAAAGATGAGGTTGGCCAATTGATGACAAAACAGAAGCATGATTATGAAAGACACAAAAGCCAAAACATATTTTGCTGAAGCACGACCTAACTAAAAGGGGGTAGATTTAGACTAGATATAGGGAAGAAACTTTTTACAATAAAGGTGGTGAAACACTGGAAGAGATTCTTTAGCAGCGCCCCATCCCTGGAAACATTCAAGGTCAGGCTGGATGGGTCTCTGAGCAACCTCATCTAGTTGAAGATGTCCCTGCTCCCTGCAGGCAGTTTGAACTAGATGACCTTTAAAGGTCCCTCCTAGCTCAAACTATTCTATGATTTTATGATTCTGAATCCCTTCTTTGTTCTCAGCTGCCATAAAATTGTGCTCCAGGAGCAGTCTTAGCTAACAGTGCAGAGGGAACAAATTCTACAGCACCCCCTTCTCTGGGGAGAATTAAGTTCATTTTCCCCAAATTGAATGTGTTTTGTCCACAGAAGTACTTAGTAAGCAATCCTTCTGTCTTTGTCTTGATCCACATGTTTTCTTGTTCGTGTTCTTCCTGGTTTTTACACCTTTCCACTCCTCATGCTGACTTCTGGGTGCTTAAAATTATGTTGAACCTAGGACTGGTCTGAAACTTGAAGTTACATGTGTTTACTTCTGACATTTTGGAATAAATATCAGCAGTCCTAATAGTAACAAAAATAAATCTGCTTTAATAGCTTTAATATAAACAGTCTTAAAAACTCATTCATTAAAAAGGTCCAGGATTTCTGTGCTTTAAGAAAGTACCTACAATTTAGTTGATGGTCTCACAACAAAGATGTGCTTTTTGAAATCTCTCTGAATACCTCTTCAACTTTGTTCAGTTAAAAATTTTTAAAACTTCAGGTTTTGTTTGTGTTACAGAGACTGGGATATGTGACTGCAGTTCATTCCTCTGAATACTGCATTTACATGGTGCATAATCAGTCTCCATGACATGACCAGGACTTCCCTTACCCTTTGGAGGACACACAGAGTGAATGAATATAGTGTTATACCAGTGCCTTAAAGGCGCATGCACCCTTTGTAGTCAGGTATTGTTTGAGCTTATAAGGTTCCTCTTTCATACACAATTCATATACATGATAATCATGCATAAATGCTGTGTGGAGACAAGTCAATTAAGCATCACTATGGTAAAAAATTCCTTTCTGTGTCTTGACTCCTAATATATTCTGCCTCTGAGAAATATGGTACTTCTTTGTTTTTCTGAATTGGAACTAATAGAACTGACACAGTGCAGCTGTGGGAGTGACTCAGCAGAATGGGTCTGCAACTTGATGCACATGACATCCTGTGACAAAAAATTCTCACATTGTCAAGATAAAAAATGTCTTAGTTTCATTAATTTCTTTCTCAAGGGAAGGTAAAATTAGTTTGAAGTGAAAGCTGAGATTCCACTATACCAATATGTCAAGATGGCAAACATGAAAATCAAATCAAGAATATGTTACACTTCAAACTTTATTGGATCCATAATTATTTTCATATATCCCAGGCAAAACTTAGGAGTTTCTAAAGAAAGGCTTAAAATATAGAACATATGGCAGATGAAGTGATGTTAATAACAATGGGGAATAATGAGAAGAGAAATGCTTTGCTAACAAGCACTTTTTACTTTGTAGATTTTTCCTTGGGATTAAGGAAGGAACTAGGAAATTGATAGATAGAAGAAAAAAAAGGCAGAAATTCTTCAGGATCTGAGTGTTTATCCTCAGGTTCTCTCTGGACATCAGGAAACACTTTTTAAACTGTGAGGATGACTGAACACTGGCAGATTGCCCTGGGATGTTGTGGAATCTCCATCCCTGAAGGTAGTCAGAAGCTCTCTGGATGTGGACTTGGGCTCTAGCTGGCCCTGCTGTAGCATGAGGGTTGAACCAGATAACCTCCAAAGGTCCCTTCTGACCTCAACTATTCTGTGATTCTGTGAACATCTGGAAGCCATCTCTTCACAATGCTACCCATATAAGTGCCCCACAGAGTTGCTGCCTATGGACCTATGTGGCTAGTTTAATGACTATTTGTAGCAAATTCTCATCGTGTCATAGAAATTTTTTCCAGACTCAAAGGGTTTGTCCACAATAAAAAAAATCTGTTCTCTGGAAGACTGTGTTTTAGCTGCCCAGAGGAGGCTTGATCACAGTGTTAGGCCTAGCTTGTGGGGGAAAATCCACTTTCCACCTCTTAGGGACATTCAGTTGAGATTTAGACACTGAAAAGCAGGTATGGGGTAGGAATTCAAAATGCTTCTATTGAGGATGGATACCTGGGTCTTCATTTGTTTGCCTAAACATAGTGTGCAATACCATTGGAATTTCCTGTGCAAGACACCTGCATAGGGCTGGCAACCATGATAAAGAGCCTATAGGAAATCCATATCTTTTTAAAGAGGTGCTTGGATGCTCGAATGGGTCTGGGTATATGAATCTTTTCACTGATCAGTACAATCAAGGGAGAGTAGAAGGAAGTTCAATAGCGATCAGTCACTAGGAGTGGATTTCATGTAATCCACATCTAGTCAAAGTTCACATAACTAGTCCCAGGTGCACTGTATTGACAATGTGTTTTTAGAGCTGGTAGCTCTACCATAATGCTTATAGGTTACCTACATATTCCTGAAAGACTACCTAAAGGTCAGACAGAGTACCCTGGCTTGTTTACCTTGACTGATTAACATCTGCCAAAGTAGTCAGGGCGGTTGGATTTCTGACTGTAGGTAATGGCATTGCAATGAAACGCAGTTTGGGTGAGGGTCCACCTACCTTTGTGAAGCCTCTTTTAATGAGGATGTATCATAGTCTAAAGGACAGTTTTCATGAGTCAGATGTGGCACAGCCTGTTATACCTGCTCATTGCAGATTCACTTGCAAATGTATATATGAGAGTATTCTTGAACCAAAAATACATCTTCCAAAAGGTGAAGAACTGTCTCTGTGTATCCTTACAGTGAAAGCTGAGGACAGGCTGAAGTAAAATCATTTGCCTTGTGTGGGAGGAAACTTAGGCCAGTGATAGAGAATTGCCTCCCACACACTTTGGCTGATACATGCACTGTTGGAAAGGGTATTAAACATTAGATGAGACAACAGAGAAACTTTCAGTCAACTGGATTTTTGTTCTGCTCTATCTGCACCCCCTACACTTCTCTGAGTGCCATTCTTGTATTTCCCTTTTGGCAAAATTCTGTGTTTGCTACATTTTCCATTGATCCAGTGAAGTTCCTGAGGTCTCATTGTTCTGTAGGAGATGCCTAGATCTCTCTGTCAGTGTCCTGTGAGACCACTGCTCTACACATCGCACCAGCTTACCTCCAATGCCTGGCCTTCACCTTACCATGGACAATCTAGCTCATCTCCCATATGCATACTGAGATCTTTGATTGCAAACTTTGGTTAAGAATGCAGAAAGTGTGATCTGCAAGGTGTAGAGTGTAAGGACATAAGACATGGTCTACCTGTCCTGTGGTCCATCTGACCTAATCCTGCATCTCAAGAGAACATGTGAACCTGGTCTGTGCAGTCAGTGGTTTAAAGGTATTGGTGATAAACCCCTATGTTATCCTTTTACTAACTTTTTATGTACTTGCTTTCCAGGAACTTATTTATTACCCTTTTGGACCTGCCATATTTCTACCTCCAGGGCAGAGGCATATGCATAAGTGTAAGAGCAGAATAATTTTCAGGTCAGCCAGTTCACTGAAGATAAAAAATCATCCAGATTCCTCATCTCCTTGTTAAGTCCAAAGCTGTATATTACAATAAGCTATTTCATTTCTCAGGAAAAAATAACTGCATCCTATTCCACAGGAAGAAAACGAACACATCCATTCCCCTTGCAACAAATTCCATAAGCTTTCATCAGGGTACTGACCAGGCTATATGATTTTCCTTTTCTAACTTTGGCTGGTCCTTGGTTATTAAGCAAAAAGCAACAAAAAGAAATCTAGGCTGTCAAAGGTAATATTATTTGGGTAAAAATAATTTATGCTAGTGCAATTGAAAAGTTGGATGTATCTATTTGTTTCACTCTTATCCTTTTTTTCCAGCCAGCCTCCCACTTCCATGCTTCATTTATCCTCTCCCTCCTGTAAGGCTTTTCTTAAATCATATCTTCCCTCAAGGCTTTGCTATGTGTCTTTTCCAAGAACGTTTTGTGAATTCCTCTGGTGCATTATAATTGACTGAATGAGGTAGCAAATTTATCAAGACACAGACCCTGTCTTCTAACTTGATGTGGAGAAGTGGGGAAATATATAACACTATAGGAATTATTTACAAGTTTAAGCCCTATGCTTCAATTTTATTTCAGAATACATGAGTTTATTCATATTAGGAATCATGCTAGCATGTCACATTTATTAGCAATTATCATACCTTCTGATTACAGTTGCACATCAGCACCTCTAAACCATGGATCTCAAAAAGGTTGGTAGTCTTGTAGTACTCCATTTAAGAGAAGGTAAAGTTTATTATTGCTTTCTGACAGACACTGAACTTCAGTGTTTGCTTAAGATTTATCAACAGCTAGACTAGACCCTAACCCAAACATCTACCACTTGTTTCTTTATGAGCAACTTTTAGTGAGACTCAGAAGTAATCACAGTATTGGGATGTGGCTTTTGCTGTTGAGTGCAGTGAGATGCTGGCTTAGACAAAAGCCCAATATTTAAATAATAAAAGTCAGGTCAAAAGACTCCCAATGTTGATTTCCGTGTCATTACTGAAACCTGGGAAATTTCTTAGGACAGAAAGAAAACTGAAAAAGGAAAAGGACTTAGTTATGTTTATATTACCCAAGTGTTCCAAGGCAGAGGACCAATGCCACAAGGCTAGTGTGCCTACAGGCTGGGCTGGGGCTGTGCATTGCACAGGACCAGCACATAGTCTGACTGCCTGCCTCCTGTCAGTCCAGTTGAGCATGACTACTTCAGTTTTGCTCCCTTCCCTCCTACATAGCCCTCCAACAGTGCCCCCTGGATACTTTCAAGGTGTGCAACACAAACCATGGACTTCCCACTGTGAAGGCAACTTGTTGCTGGGCTCAGACCTACAGCCTCACATCAGTTATGATATGAACTCGGAAAAAATCCACACGAACAAATCAGTAATTATGATTTAAGGTCTTCATCACATTGACCTCAGAGTCAATCCAGAGCCTAGTGTTTTGTTGCCTTTTTCACTGGCCCCATGGGCAGATACTCTCTCAGCAAGGTGCTTCCTGAGTTTTATATAGCAAGGCAGAAGTAGTGTGTGATGCAGACAGTCAGACAAGAGTATATAAGCAAAGCACAGAATTCATGTATTGATTCACACATCCTGAACATAGCAGCTCTTTAGAGAAGAACTGTACTTGATCCAGTTCTGCTCTATACCAAAACTGCTGAAGACGACCAATATTTAATCAACTCAGACAATAAGCCTAATGGAAGAAAAACATTATCACATTTTTAGAAGAATAAGAATGTGCTATTTAAACTGAAATCCCATACTTTCATGCTTTCTGAGTTTTCCCTGCAATTTAGAAGGCATTTTCAGTCTGTGCAAATGTGATGCGGCTACTTAACCAAGAGTAGAACCCTCAACAGTTTGAAGTGACATAGCTCCAGCTAAGCCAGTGGCATTATAGCAGCTAAATTCAGTATGATTGTAGCCCAATAAACACAAAAATGTCCTCAAATTGTGACTGAAATTTTCTGGACTGATAAGTCTTAAACAGCATTTCAGATGGTTAGGCCAGTGTCAGTTGTAATGAAAGTGAAATTGCAGGGTTCTTTTGAAATCACACTAATGAATGAGGGATGTTCTTATCTCACATAAGAATGATAATTCCACGGTGAGGGAAAATTGAACATCCTGTCCCTCTGCCTCACACTGTCAGCTAATCACTTCTGGTGGAGGACACTGGGGGATTCCCAAGCACTGGAGTGCAGCCAACAGTAGGATAATCCAGATGAACTAGAATGGAAGGACAGGATTTGGAATACTTCAGGAGGATTTCCATTCTCAGCTAAATGTCAGCATCACTGAAATTCAGACAGGTCAAATCATGTTCTCTGATTAGCCAAATGCAGATTACTACCATTTCCACAGCAGCACAAAGCTGTTCAGGCCCATCCTTTGCACCATACCTGGCATATGAGTGAAAGACAGCCTCAATAAATTGTTAATATAGTCACACTCCAGGCAGGTCAAATGGTAATTAACCTCATGCTCGCTGCTGCTGCTTCGAGAGCTAACTCAGCATGTACCATGCAGCTACATTTTGATCTGATAACTACCATGCCTGATAAAGGCATGCAGAGTGTCACAGGAGCTGTGAGAGGAATGGGGACAGGCTGAACAGGCCCCTCTTTGAGCAGAGTGGACACAGCTAGAGGAAGGGCTCTGCACACAGGGATTGCTGTGGGCGGTGGGACAGTCTGACACTGACCTTCCTAGATTCCTGGCTTTGCAGTGAGTGTCAGTCAATCCTCCTGACATGCGGGTTCAACCTTGCTGAATGGATGAGATTTTCAGAGGTGGCTTAATAAAAGTGGTGCAAAATAAACCACTTTGTCAGGAAAAGAGTTTTGTTACACCCATGGCCATGGCTGCCCTCCTACAGTAGGATTTTTCTTTTTTTTTTTTTTAAATCTCTTCTACAATGGCTGGACCTGGCAGTGTGTTTTCTACAGTGTTGCTTCTCCCTAGCAGAGACATGAAAATCCATTAGTAATAAAAATTGGCTTAGTGCCATGGCTTAGTAGAATGCTTGATACTGCACAATAAATTGGGAGAGAAAGGTAACTTCTGCTCTAGGCAAAGCTACTTTCTCTGTCCCATTTTGTGCAAAGATTTTGTGCTCTTAAGGATGAGTTGATGGCAATTTGTGTTTGTGAAAAAATGGGAGGCACCAAGAACATATTTCTGTCCTGCTCCATACACATTTTAGCCTTAAAAATCTATGGTATCTCACAGAGCAAGGGAGGGAAATTTGCAGACCACACCAGGCTGTTAAAGCTAATGCTACTTTTTCATTTAAATGAAAGTTGAAAAACTGCTTGCCTGTCCTGGGATTAGGACTGGCAACTTTAACTTTCCAGAGAGGCAAAAGCTGTGGAACAGAGGACTTTTCTGACAGCACTCCACAGGTCACTGTGGCAGTAACAACTAGCTTGACCAATTTTTCTTCTTGCAAATTATAGATGTGAAGAGAAATTGACCATTGAACTCTAGTGCCAATCTACTTTAAAATCAGATACTCACACCAAATCTGGTCAAATTTTGTCAGAGAACAAAGTGAAATACATGTTCAGTTGACAGGAATTACAGCCAGCTAATCAGTCAGAAGTCAGTTAATATGTTACATGAGCTAAGCCTGTTGTAAAACATCTCATGTAATTGCAAAATATTCAACAGTACTGGAGTGGTAATTGCACTGAATTTTCCAGTTTCTAAGAAAAATAGCTGCCTCTCTCAGTGTACAGGACTAAATGAACATGTTAAATACCTCTGTGAATGCACTACCAGATGGGGTACAAGGTAGAAAGGCCATTGTATGCACCTTACACTGGAAAAGATGAGGATTGTGCCAGAGTTGGAAAGACCTCAGCTATATGTAAACAAGCTACTCTTGGAGCAACTATTCCTCCTCAACCCTGTACCCTGTGTTAGAAGATGCTTGCTAGATTTATTATAGAAAATTCAAATATTCTGCTCTTTTGCTGAATGGTTCTGAAAAGACAAGGACAGTGTCTTGCTTTCCTTTGGCTTGGACTGTGCCTTGTTCTGCTGCCCCAGTCTCTGGAGGTCCTTGGTGGACTGAAAACAGACATTATTATATTAACTACTAAATAGTCCTTTTATGGTAATACACTGGTATTCACATTTACCAAAAAAAAAAAAAAAAAAAAAAAAAAAAAAGAGAGAGAGAGAGAAAAAAGGAAGAAGGAAAACTTGAGTCTTGTTGCACTTTCATTCCCCTTGTGCCAATATGGATTATAATGAATGCAACTTCCTTAGTGCACAAGGCTTCTGATGATTTGTTTAATTTCACTCTTATTTTCCAAGGAGTCAAAAATGAAAAAGTTGAAGAGTATGTAAAAGACTCTCCTTCTCCCTGCTATTGATGTGATTTGGCAGTCTGGAGGGGCACTGATGGAACGGATTAAGCTATTGCAAACTGACTTGCAATAGGGTCTGGACTCTGTGATCAAGGATTCTCCTGAAACACAAGAGTTAGGCCCAGGATTAGATGCTGACAACATAAATTTTACTTGAGGGGACCAAACCTTAACCAAGGCTGTGAATTCACTTTCATGGCCCTGAAGTCCACAGGTTTGGTCTGAATTCTTTGTAGCCTGTAAAACTTCCCTAAAGAGAACAATTCAAATAGATCTTGGAGAGGCTTAAGGTGGTTAATGAATCATCATCTCCAAAATCAACAGATGTAGGCATTCATTGTATATTTGAAAGGCAAAGCATGTGATAGAGAATATTTCCTATTAAAGCAGGAAGTGGATTTTCCAGTCTTTCTTCACTGACATAGTGAGTATATCTGGTATGCCACATCAGATAATGAGAATTGCTTATGATCTTTTCTTTGTGATGACCAGTGACAGGACCTGAGGGAATGGCCTGAAGTTGTGCCACGGGAGGTTTAGGTTGGATATTAGGAAAAGGTTCTTCACCCAGAGGGTGGCTGGGCACTGGAACAGGTTCCCCAGGGAAGTGGTCACAGCACCAAGCCTGACACAGTTCAAGAAGCATTTGGATGATTCTCACAGGCACATGGTGTGACTCTTGGGTAGGGTCCTTTGCAGGGCTCAGATTTGGCCTCAGTGATTCATATGGGTCCTTTCCAACTCAGAATATTCTGTGATTCTCTGATCTCCTCATTTTCTCTGTTCAGCACTAGCATTTCCTGTAATTTCTGAGACATGACAATGGCCAAAATGTGTTTAAAAGAGAAAATCAAAATCAGATCACAGGAGTTTGGATTCGGGTGTAACGCATGGCATTGCTCCAGGTGAAAGCCACAGCGCTGGGCTGCGGGAAGCATCTCAGCATGTTTCATTCAATTAGGGAAGGAGCTGTACCGAGCCACTGAGGATCAGCAGGGCTCTGCCCTCTCTTTACAGCTGTTCGCGCAAAGAACAATTGCTAATGTTCTGAGGCCACCTACTGTTTGCTTTCAACACCTACAAGTCAATGTGTAGGTTGCTGTCCAAGAGAGCAGGCTGTTTCCCTAATGGCCAGGAAGTATTCCTGATAGTCCTCAAGGATGACAAGACAGGTCAGAAACAGAACTTGCTCTACTTTAATGGCATTACTTTATAAATACAGTCATCCCTAACTTGTTAAGATGAGTTTTCAAGAAAAATGGGTATTACTATCTTGATAATTTTTTGCTTCATTAACATCTTTTTCAACCTCTCTCTGTAAGAATACCCTTAAAAGCACCAAATCCTCACAGAGCTTCTACTTTCAAGTACTCAGGAGGAGTCTGGTTGCACAGAGTGAAATCCTAGCTCCACTGACTCACAAGCAATTATTCCCCTTTGCATGAATAGAGCTAAGTTAGGGTTTTTCTCTCTCTCAGTTCATCATAACAGGAATTCGCTGATCCCATGCTGTTAAATCCATCTGCTGCCTCAAGCTTGGGCTTGAAGCACAATGAATAAAAGAGGGAGAGAAAAAAGGAGGAGAATCAGAGACTGTTATCCACAAAATGTCCTAGACTGAAAGCCTCAAGCTGAGCCTGCAGAGGCCAGCCACTGCAGTACAAATGGAAAGAAAGTTGAAACTCCAGTCACTAGAATCTTCTGCCTGTTACTAATAGCAGGATTCAGTTCACTCTAATACACAGGAAACTCCCTTCCATTTACACATTCATTACACAGTCTCAGCTGCTATTTAGGCATTGACTCCCAGTTCTTGCTGTAACACAGGCCCTACTTTTATTGCTGTTAGACAGGGTCAATTGGATGCTTAGCCTTCTTCTTTCAGTCTCATTTAGCATGCAATGAGACATTTGGATCTGTTAGCATCAGTCCCTCTCACCAGCATCTGGCTTGTAAAGGCTTCAATGCATGCATCAATCAATCAATCAATCAATCAATCAAAGCATCAGTGGCTTATTCTTTTCTGTCAATTCTCCACTAAAGTTCTCTTCTATTTAAATCATATTCGCCAGAGGTCTGTAAAAATCCATTTCCCCAAAGTTTTCTCTCCTCAGTTTGCTGTACCTCACTGGGTAGCTGTGCCTTGGCTGGTTAGAAGGTCCAGGTGTGCAGAGCCACTGACACTGGAAGCAGTCTACAGAACCTAAGAGAGAAGCTACCTAGTATGTTCTGCAGAGCTGCAATCACCCAGCTCCAAGGAAAATGAAACAATTTAGAGCATGTATAGTCTCATATTATTTTTAACATATATAAAATATTATAGATAGAGAAAAAAATATAGACTTATTATTATTTTAAACCTCATTGTAATAAGTAACTATGTTCACTGAGGTCCAAGAAAGTTACTTTCAAAGACTGAAAATCTTAAGTTCTTTATTGATTTCAAGACCTTAATAGGATGACTTAAGAGTCAATGGTTCATGAGTGGCTGGGTACTTTGATGTATGCACTCCTTTTCCTTACCATCAATGCAAGACAATTAGAAGTAGCTTGTTTTGAATTATTCTTTTACTTTTAAGTAAAAATTATTACAACTTTCCTCCCTAACTTCACCTTGAGGATTTACAGGACCATACCAAATTTAGAAAATGAAATAATATCTGAAATGAGAGCTAAGTGCTCTCTGGATACCAACTACCATGACCTGATTATTCTGAACTTGTGAAGACAGAGATGGTCCCAATTGTAAGACATATATTTCCTGTTTCACTGAGACATATTTTTCAATCTAAGGAAAATTATCAGTGAAATAGGTCAGGAGAAAGAGGTAGCCATGAGAAAGCAGATGAAATGGAAGAAGAGTATTAGGTTAGAATTACAGTGCAGAATGAGGCAGGGCTTAGAGATTGCAGAGAAAATGACAGTTTGGTGGCTTAGGCAATTTGCTTTTCAACTCCAAATCATATATATATTCATGGCTGTGTATAACATCAGTCAACACTAACCTTTCACAGTGCTCCCATGTGCAGCAAACATGAGCCTTTAAACAATCAGGATAGTAAAATTTCACATTGTTGGGTTCAAGTACTTTCTTCAGCAGAGAAAAGAGGTCAGCAAACAGCCATGAGTGTTGAAAAATAAAAATGTGAAAGCAGGGAAAAAGCACTATGTAAAATGTAAAGGATGCTTTAGTTTTAACTGAAGAAATGAAAGGGGGAAAATACAATAATCCTAGTAGTGGTGCAACACTAGCAACGGTAAAGTCACTTTATTAGGTGATATGATGTACAGCTAATATGTGGATGAATGGAATGAGGTGTTAAAAATATTTCCATTCTAATCCACGCTTCTATTCTACTTCTAAAGGTAATGATACCTATTACTTGAATGGCTTAGAAGATGTAATGTCTTTAGCATTCCTGTTCAAAATAAGTACTGTACTGCAGAACATGAACTGAATGGATTAAGTTCTTGGCAAGCAGGGTCGCATATGTGATATCTTTTCCGAATCAACACACTTAAAACTTCTGGAGACCATTTCACTCACTTCTGAGCAGCCACTGTGCAGCTACAGTGCACCTAACACAGAGTATGGGAGCCAGGTGTCCAGTGTTCATGCTGCTTCAAGGCAGTCCAGGAAGAACTAGCAATATGCCTCAAGATTTACTTCTTGACCATCCTTGATATGGATTCAAGCAGGAAGGCTCATTACAGTTCAGAATCAAAATGGGGGTGTCCCACACTCCGTGGAAAGCTGTAAAATATAAGAGGTAGTAGGAAAGATAAACAACATCTCAAACATCAATGATCAGCATTATCAAGTATGAGACCATTAGGAGTTTGAGCCATTAAATTGCTTCATCCAGTCTCTCAGTTCACTGCAGCTCGGACTGCAGACAAACATAGTCACAACAAATAGGAATATGCTGACAGGATGACTGATCAGGACTACTCTTAGTATCCTTAGTCCATCCAAGCTGTATTTTAATGCAGCCAACAAGTATAAGATGGTAACACCGTATAGACAACACACAGAATAGGAGAGTAACTCCTAAGCAGCAGTGGTTATGAAAGTGTTTTACAGGCTGAGCTAAGCATATAGATGTGGTGGTAAAAAGAACTAGCATCACATCTGAGTCTATATTCAGGGCAATAATTAGCAAACATAGAATCTTTTTATATTTTGTATTTGGGATAAATAAACCCAGCAGTGTAGTGCTGCATCCTTTCAGGTGTGCTTAATAAAATCTGTAGATGATCAATAAAGAGCCACAGAAATATTAGAGGGCTGAATGAAATTCTTCTCTGGGACCAAATTAATGAGATTAATGTGTTTAGTTTGAGAGAACAAAGCCTTACAAATTTTTTGTTTCCAATCTATAAGACCGTTACAGAGGAATGCTAAAATTTAAAGAATTATAGAGAAAGGAATAAGAAGAATCGATACCAGAAGGTGGAAATGGCCATTTGCAATTCAGGAATTACGCAGAACTTCTGTTGAAAGCAATTGACAAAAAGAATAAACCAGCAAGGGAAGGAATAGGATTTCTGTTCCCTGTTATCCTCATAAGTGGACAAGATGACAGACTGAAAAGTTTCCTTTAGTTTAGCACAAGGCTTGTCCATGCATACCCAGGCAAAATGCGGAGGTCTCTGTTATGCAGGACTCAGTATATCACTGAGTATTCTACCTTATACTCCTACAGTTGTGTCCCCTCTTGCCTCCATATTCAGCTTGCCTGCATAAACACTGAATATAGGAAAGCTGAGTACAATCATTACTATTTATCTTGTCCACAAGCCCTCTCCTTGAGTGCAGGCTGCAGTAATCTATTCAAACACTAGCACAGAGCTGACAGATAAGCCCTCACTTGTCTTGTCTTACGCTGATCTGACACACACCTTTTGCATGTTACCGATGTGCTGAGTAGGCATCGCTGCAGACCTAAAGGGATACAAAATTGTAGTGAATGCACATTTATTTATTTAGAATAGAATAGAATAGAATAGAATAGAATAGAATAGAATAGAATAGAATAGACCTTTTTAATCGGAAGGGACCTAAAACAATCATCTAGTGTTACTGCCTGACTTATTTAGACTAATTTAAGGTTGACCAAGTTAAAGCATCCTATTAAGAATGATGTCTAAATGCCTTTTCAACACTGACAGTATTGGGACAAGTGCCACCTCTCTAGGAAGCCTGCTCCAGTGTTTGATCACCTTCTTGATAAAGAAATGCTCCCTCATGTCCAGTCTAAACCTCCCCTGGTGCAACTTTGAACCTTTCCTACTAGTCTTGTCACAGGATACCAGCAAGAAGAGATCAGCACCTCTCTCCACTTCCCTTCCTGAAGAAGCTACAGAGAATAAGAAAGTTGTCTCTTAGACTCCTTTTCTCCAAACTAGACAAGCCCAAAGTTCTTAGCAGCTCCTTATAGAACATTCCTTCCAACCCTTGCACCAACCTTGTTGCCCTTCTCTGCGTGTGTTTGAGGACCTTCATATATTTCTTGAACTGTCAGCCCAGCACTGCACATAATATTCAGGGTGAGGTGGCACCAACACTTAATACAGCAGGACAATCGCCCTTTGTAACTGGCTGGTGATACTGTGCCGGATGGACCCCAGGATGGGGTTTACTCTTCTGGCTCACACTGAGGAGATGCTGACCAGCATCCCCAGATTGCTGTCTGCAGGACGGCTCTTCCTAATTATACTTGTGCTTGGCATTACTCTATCCTAGGTGCAGAATCCAGAATTTTACCTTGTTAAATTTCATCTCATTAATCATATCTCAATGCTCCAAGCTATCTAGATCCCTCTGCAATGCTTCTAGAGTCACTACCACCTCCTGGCTGGGTATCGTCAACAAATTTGCTATTGGTGCCTATCCCTCCTGTAGCACTCCATACCAGCACTCTGATTATGGGACTGGAGAGGACTGTCTCACCTCCGGTGGGAGAAGAATTTAACCCCAGTTTCCTTTATCCAGTCAGCTCCAGATAGGGAGAAAGTTAAACCAACATATATATTTAAATGCTTGTACAAGTATAACAAAAATTATGTCTACATATAGGCACATTTTAAATACATCTGTAAAAGAAGGTTCAAACAAACTACAATACACACACTTTTATTAGTAGTCAAAATTTCTTATTGACTCAAGTATAAATCATGAAGTTCTGTAATTGTGAGTTCCATGCCTTGAAAATCATGGTGACTCATGGATGCTGTCAAGTTATGTGAAGCTCGCAAGACAGCTAGTCTACTCAGTGATTTGCATTTTTAATTTTTTAGCAGCCTGCCTATGAAGATTCCTTATATCAATTATTGATGTAGGAAAAACTGATGTTAATGAGAAATATCTAGCATCTCCTCATAATTAATACTCCCCAGTCACTAGCAGTAGCACAACCAACATTCAGATTGACATTTCGCTCAACCCACTTCCAAAACATTTTTACCTAAGGTAATTGCATCTACGGAACAAATATACTAACCATGTGCAGTGTGGATGCACTATTTTACTCAAGAAATTGCCAAACTAAGGAGAAGAAAACAATTTAACATTAGTTGCCAATTTATAATGCCCTTGTTTATTTTTTCAGCATTTTGGTCTTTACTGTAATAAGCCTGAAGTTAAAAATAACTCTCAATGCTAGTTCTTCCCCAAGGATGAATACTGACTAGGAATCTCACTTGTTTCTCAATCAATTTGCTTCTTTTTCAGAACATTTCTTAGAAGCATTCATAGACAGTGTGCCTTCCTATACACACTGTGGTCTTTCAATATGAAAAAGGGACTTATAAGAAGGATGGAGAGAGATTTTTTCACCATGGCCTGCCATCACAGGACAAGGGGCAATGGGTTTAAATTGTAAGGGAGTGGAGTTAGCTTGGACATAAGGAAGAACTTTTTTTGAAATGGAGGTGGGGTGACACTGGAACAGGTTGTTCAGAGTTTGGATGCCACATCATTGGAATTATTCAAGACCAGATTGGATGGGGCTTTGAGCAACCTGGTCTAGTGAAAGATGCCCCTGACCTTGGCAGGTGAGTTAGTACTTGATGGTCCCTTCCAACACAAAACCATTTTACGATTCTATGAATCTTTGATTCTAATGCAAAGATGGGAAAGGATATGAGGAAATAACAGTCTGCATGTATTAATTAACTATCAAAAGCACTTGCTTTGTGGCAAAGTGATTGAATCACCATTCCTGGGGGTATTTAAAAGACATATAGATGTGACACTTAGGGACACAGTTTAGTGGTGAATTTGTCAGTGTAAGTTATATGGTAGGATTCAATGATCGTGAATGTCTTTTCCAATCTAAATATTTCTATGGCTCTATGATTCTGTGATTGTGGAATAAAAAGATACTGAGGTACTATTTATCCTCTAAGGAAAGGACAGTGTCTATAAATGTGGGAGTGGTTACATGTGACTCATTAATTCATCACTCCCTTTAACTGTATTGCAAGTTTATTTCAACTTGAAAGTCATGTCCTTATTGTTAGTGCAACAAAGTTCCCCTTAAGGGTAGTTAGTCAATTTGCATTCTGTGGTGATCATTATAGCAATATCTTGCCTGCTGCCAGTATTTTAAAGCAGAAGGCCAAAAACACTGGCAGTTGCATCCTGTGCAGCTCCTTTGACTTCAGTAAGATTGCATGGACTATTAATTAGTGCAAAAATTGGTCCAGCTTTTGTAGTCTTCTTTTGGGAGCATATAACACAAGCACCAATACATAAAAAAAAAAGGGATTTATTTGATAGACCAACCACTTGGACTCTTTAATAGCCATATGAATACAATAAACCACCTGAAAAATCAGTGTCCTTGGATTTTCTTTCACAATTGAAAGGACCATTTTAAGTGTCATGATTCATAACTACTCAAATTCTGTACTTTTACAAAGAGCATTTATACATTAACTTGTAATACAGGTTGTTAAAAATGAAGAAGTAGTGCTTAGGGTTATTTTTATTAGAATAGAACACATTAATTAGACCTGGTATGGAGGGGAGGAGAAGTTTCTCTTGAATGCTCGATTCTGCAGTGCATTATTAATTTTCTCATTCTTTCCTTTTTAGCTCATTAGCTTTTAAATGTTATAGTTTAATAGTGAGGTGAAGCTGGGAGTATCTGTTCACTCTGCCATTGATTTCAAGCCATCTCACAATCAGTGCCATTATAGTTGATTTATATTACAGAGGTACCCAAGCTAGGGTAGGGGTGCTATCATCATAGCTTGTGGCGATGGCAAAAATAAAGTCTTAAAGAACTCTTTCTGCACCATTTTAGGATATTTTAGGGTTAAAGTGAATTAAAGAATGAATTAAAACTCAAATAATTCTCCCTTTGTCAAAGAAAAATAATTTAGCAGATCGGAATAGGCATTATTCTTTGTAGACAGTAAGTTCAAGAAGGAAGATTTTCAGAATACCAGATATCCTTTCAGGACCTTTGAGCTGCTGCCTCCATTTTGCAGGATATCCTTTTGATTAAAGAATTACTAGGCTCACACTTTTGGAAGAGGTCCCCCATATGAGACTCAACAACATTTTATGACCTGAGGCTGTAAACAATTTCTTTACACTTTTTTTTTTTTTTAATATACACCATGAAGTGGATGCCATAGAGCTCTAGTCAACTGGCCTACTGTATCTTAGGTATAATTTCTCAACATACCTGCAATTCTCCCTTCGTGAATGGTGACCCTGTTAGGTACACTGCAGAAGCTGGTTCCTTTCATCACTGTGTTAAGGAATAAAAGTACCAGGAGCTCATGTTTTTAGGAGGCAACTGAAATATGTGAGTTGTCTGAGAGCACTGTGACCCTGCTTTTAGGTGTTAGAGTGTACTACTGAAAGGATTATACAGAATGAGAGTGGATTATTTTCAAGCAGGTACAGTTTCTCCCACACTGTGAAAAACATATGACTCACTTTGTGCTAATCACACAGTATTTCTGTAGCAGTACGTGCTAGCAATTTCTTCAGTTCTTGTCAGTAATTTACCTTCGTAATAAGGTGGAGCTGCTGAAAGGGAGCCGAGAATCAATACAAGTTGAAAATCAGTGAAATCTGAAATATGAACCTAATGATGAATCTCTTCAGCTTTACACTTTCTCCTATCTCCCTCCACCCCTTCAAATTCCTTTTAGAAATCTCCAATTATTTTAGTCCCTCCTTAATAGTATCTCAGAAGAACTTCTCTGCCACATCTACCTTGCTCACAAAGCACAAGGGAAACAAGTATGTAAAGCATGGCTCTGCTCCTGATAATGAGTGAGAATAGTTCTGGATAGACACCACTGTGCTGAGCATCCTGTGCAGCACAGTAACCCTTTTCCCTGAAGACACACACTTTACGTACACCACATTGCACTACTGATGAAGAGAGTTTATTTCATGTCTTGCTGAAATCTGTGCAAAGACACAAAAAGTTTACATTTTAAAAAAAGTGCAGGGCAAAGGTCTGATGCTTTTCTGGTCTTTAACTTCTCTTCATGTCTTCACAAGAGCATTGCCAACACAAATGCCTTCTTTTTCATGCTCTGTTTTTTGCATAAAAATTCATATGCTTATGAAATAACTTATCTCCTGCTTTCCTGATCCCAAACATGTTTGAAGTCCACTCTATATTGCACAAGTTGCCGCAAAATCTGCACTTGGTCCCTTTTACCACAAACATCTGAAAGCTTCATTCTCTTTTGGAGAGCTGATGATATGGGTCCTGAGTCTGACTGCACCTGTCTTTTATCTACTGGAATCACAGTGGCCTGGGATGCTAGAGCATCGCATTTCAAATCTGTATGCCCCTTGGGAAAAACCTTGGAAATCTAGATGTGGGTCTGCTGCTGGAGGCATTTCTTACGGTTTTATAAGCTGCACCTATTCATTGTGGTCTTCTCTCTTCATCTACAGCTGCTTCAGTCTCTTGGATGAGTCTTGAACAGATCTGTTTCCACCAAACAATCCACCAGCTGATTTCTGCCAAAAAGGGGAATCCCAGTACTCCCTCCTTGGAACACACTTTTGCTCTTATCTTCTGCCAGCCATTTCTGTTGCTCTTTAAGCTTTTAATCACCCAGTAAACATGGTTGATACTGTTTTGCTATCGTAGCAACCCAGGTGGATCACAGTATGCTCCAGTGAGCAGATTGATACTGTACTCGTTCACTAGAGTAGAGTGAGTGTGTGGTTTGGGGGAGAGGAGGGAGGAGCCTTGTTGCCTTATTTGATGGATGCAATTGAATCAGCGTGTATGTCTGCTGGATGCCTTGTCAGTGTTTTATAATATATCACAGATGCACCTTATTACATGTCTTAGAGTCCACTACCTAGAGATAAATAGTAGTCAGTCACAAGTCCTTTATGGACACATCCTCACTAGGACCTGGAATGTAACATAAAGATACAAAGCCATAAAAAACTGAGGCTCTAAAGCCACATGATGTGGTATGTGGACTTGTCTGGTCACAGCATAGCCTTGCCTCCACCATGCTGCTTGCAAGCCAGGGTACCTTGCTTCCTTAGAGTGACAGCACATCTGTTTGGAAAGCAACCGGCCCCAGACAACACAACTGCAGAGAGAACTAGCTGCCACAAATATACGAGGTCTGAACAAGTCCTCCATGGTGAAAAGGCCGAGGACAGTAGTCTTGCCCCTACCACAGATAGGGGTCCTCTAGGAGGCTGACAATGTGCTACAGTAATGGCTTGCCAGCTCAAGTTCAGAAAGAGGTCGAAATGGTGCCTCTCAACTTGGCAGCTGAGGCACAGCTTCACCCCAAAAGCACTGCTCTGCTCCCAGTGAGAGGACACGTCACAGGCCTCCACTTCTGGGTTAGTACACAGCCCTGGAGTTAGAGCTCTCTGTGCCTATTGAATAGGTATTCTGAGCCATGTGACCCTCATGGACCATTAGATGACACATGAAGAAGAAAATATTGCACCTATTATAATGCCCCAAGGAACAAAGTGTTCATTCATTTAGAAATTACTTTGTTATCACAATCCGTGAATAATAATTATTCTCTTGCATTGAGATTTTTTTTTTTGTCACCATATTGTGATAATAGTTTTAGTGAATTTCACTGCAGGCTATGGGAAATGAAAACTTTTCAGCCAACAGAAATTAAAAGTTCAGAAGGTTCATTTAAGAAATGCAGTGTGCTACTTCCTAGAATAAATTGTGTTCATGAATTCATATTGTTACCACTGTTTCTGTTTAAAATAAATGAAAGAAATCACAGTTTTACTTAGAAGCTTGGGAAGGGGAGGCATTTCTGTATCAGCAGCTATTTTAAGACAGGTTATAAAGGAATTACAAAGGTTATAAAGTAATTACAAAAGTTATAAAGGAGTTAGTCTTGATAATCCTAATGGGTCCCTTCCAACTCAACACATTCTATGATTCCTTGATAAAGGATTTTGATGCAACACAGATCTGCAAGTTGTGTGTCTCTGAACTCTCTTCTAGATCAAAAAGTCTCTTAGTTCTAAATGTTCTATTATTCTCTTCCTGAAAATATCAGCTTTGTTTCTGAGTCAGCCAAGACTACCCAGGCTGACTTAATCCCAAACCCAGTGCATCTCCCTGACAATTTCCACAGTATGGAAGGAGGTCAGGCTCCTTCATCGGACCAGTAAAAGCATCTCCAGGTGCAAAATTTGGAAGAGAGCTCATTTAAAGTCATCAGTCTGGATGATACTCTTCATTACACAAAAAAACCCCCCACATCCATGCAATTCATACCACCTAGCATTTAGGATGTAATTGTTGAGGTTTAAACTGGGTTGGCAGCTAGACACCACAGAGCCATTTGCTCATTCCCCCCATGGTGAAATGAAAGAGGGGACTGGAAGAGTAAAAATGAGAAAAGTCATGCTTTGCCTGTTAAAGCAGAAGTTAGGACATAAGCGAAGCAAAACAAGGAATTCAATTACCACTTCCCATGGGCAGGCAGGTATTCAGCAACTTGCAGAAAAGCAAGACTCCATCACTTGCAGCAGTGACTTGAGAAGTAAAAAACCATCTCTTATAACATCCCCTTCTTGCTGCTTCTCCCCCCAGTTTATATGTTGAGCATGACACCATATGTTATGGAATATCCCTTGGGTCAGGTGGCGCCAATTATCTTCGTTGTGTCCCTTCCCAACTCCTTGTGCACCCCCAGCCTCCTTGTTGGTGGAGTGGGGTAAGGAGCAGGACAGGTCTTGATTCTATGTAAGCACTGTTCATCAGTAACTAAAGCATCCTATGGCAGCAACACTGTTTCCAGCACAAATTCAGAACGCAGTCCCATACTAGCTGATGTGAAGAAAATCAACTCCATTCCAGCCAACACCAGCATAATATTTTAAGTGACGTGTACGTCATACCACAAAACTTTTTACTTCCATGACATTTGCATGAATTCCTTCCTCTGTCCCTACAACTGCTGTTTGGTTTTTTTCTGGGGGGGAGTGGTTTATTTTTGTTTGTGTGTTTATTTGTTTGCTGTTTTGTTTGGTTTTTTCTATAAACAAATTGCTGACTTAAAGCAAACAGAGAAAATACATACTTCTTGGCTGAAGAGTCAAATTGACATAACAAGTTTCTTCCAAGTTTTTCCTTTATTGTGTGAAAAAGTCTCTCTTTCTATTTCTCAGTATAGCCTCTCTGAGTCTTATCCAGTAGCAGTAATTCCCAACCAAGTCTCTTTTCCCTTGATTTAGGAAAGCCATAGAAAGAACCCTACAGGAAAAAAACCCAAAAACCAAAAACTAAACCAACCAACAAACAAACAACAAACTTAACACCACCACCACCCCCCCGCCTTTATAATAAAGATATGGAAATTTCTGGGTTCTACAGCTGACTGGGCATTTGAGAGATTTGGCTCATCTTGTTCTGAACTGTGGCTTATTAGTGCTAATTGATGAACAATCTGACAAAGAATTAAGCATGGAAATCCCTTCCTCTCCCTTTCTTTAAAGCTTTTTTCTCTAGCTTTATTTTTTGTCTTTTGTTACATGGAAGTCTCATCAGAGACATGCACTCTGAGTCAAAGTTCATGTGAGTCATCACACTGGCCACTCTACATGGTAGTAGTGGAGTTGGAAAATGAAAAGTGGAAGAGATGACTTGAGAAACCGGAGCAGAAGGTAAAAACCCCAAGGCACCTCAAATACTCCATAAATTCTGCCAACTGGAAACATCACTGGCAAGAATTTTGTGTATTCATGAATACAAAAAGACCTTCTGGAAAGGAAGACATACCTAAGGTAGCTATTTTTATTTTGATATTCATGGCTTGGACGCACTGGATTTTATACCTGTATTTAAATGGGGAAGAGTATGACAGCTAGACAGTCACAGACATTTGAAGAGTACTGTGCTCTAAGAAAGAATGATGCATTTGAAAGGCATCAATTTGATAGGAGAAGCTGAAATAAAGGGAGGAACTGCTGCATCATTTATAACAGATTTGAAGTTGCGAAGCTGAATATGCACTTTTGGATGTTTTGCAGAATCTGAGTCCAGATGGGATATCAGGCACTCAAAAGAGAAACAGAACTGCTAAAGTTCCTTTTTTGAGCTGAGTAAAAGCAATCAGAATTTGTCAGACTGCAAAAAATAGCTGTTCAGAAGGAAAACAGAACAGTTCATAGTGGACTGCAAGATCAGCAAGAACCTAAAAACTGTGAAAAGGAAAAACAAAACCACATATCGTAAGTAAGGTTTTTCAAAATACCAGTCAAGTAGATTTGCATGACAAAGTGAGAGTTTATTTTGAGAAGAGTCACCATAACCCTGAGAAGCAGCTATTTTGCAAAAATCTGTAAAAAAGAGAAAGAATGTACTTAAAGAATAGTGTTTCCAGTCTACTTAGGGAATCAAAAATCTTCATGAGAGCTGGTTAAGATCCAGGTACATCCAGCGCATAGATACTACATAGAGGACAAATGCAACTCTTACAAATAGGCTACTGGGGCTCAAATACATGGAGTATTGTGCAGAGACAATGGCATCAGTTAGAACAAAGAGGTAAACATCATGTCTTACAATGGGAAATAATTCTTTGGGACTGTAAATCTTGTAGCTGTTAAAAGTCAAAAGCCATAGTTTGAAGTTCTTTTTGCAAAGAGATTACTTCTCATTAGATGGAAACACAGCTCATTTCAGGGTTAGGGACAGTCCCACCCAGCTTGAGGTGTCTGCGGTGCACATATCTACACCGAAGTTAGCCTACTGGGTCCCATTCCATGAAATGGAGGAGAAGAAAAACTTTTGTAATTCAACCAATTCATGTTTTTTTATGTGTCTGCATCAGGACACAGTGAATTTTGTCCTCAAATTGTCCACTCCTTCCTGGTGGATGGGACACTGAGAGAGGGTGACAGGCTCAAAGAATAGACAATGAAGTCTGATAAATCCCACTGAAGATCTCAATGACAAGATTTGTGCTTTAGGAGCACCAAAGCCCAGAAGGTTTCAGTTACTTTTGCCTGTATTATCAGCTTACTCTCCCACATAAAGATACTCTAAGGGAAACATTACATTGTGTGTCCAACATTAAACTTGTTTTTGTTCTCTGAGGAAAAAAAAAAAGGTATACACATATCCAAAAATAATGATGGGTTAAACAGGACATCTCCTCTGTGAATATACATTTACTTACAATGGAGACAAGGGATACCACTTCTGGTAATAAAAGATGGTCTTCACAGTCTGATTATTGTCCTTGGGTTGTATGAAGTTAGATCTGAAGGTACTTGAGTGGAGTGGAACATCAAAACACAGGTGTTCTCTCTCCTTCTCCTAAACGAGTAAAGGCAGTGAGTGCACCAGTGAGGTGCCCAAGGGAGCAGCCATGGTCTGAGGAAGCACACTGATCTCTGAAGCCTCCTCCAGCATAGCACAGATGTACCAGTGGAGGGCTGCTCCCTCACCCATGGCTGTGTGGTGCATGAAAGAACATAAAGAAGTCCAGCAAGGAGATGATTGGCTTCTACCAGGAGATATGTGCCTGGGTTTTCAGGGCCATGCTAACCCTAGCTCAACTGTCATGATCTGTTCAGCTTGCTCCCTTCTTCAGTTTGGCTTCTTTTTCACTCTAATTATTTATCTAAAACAAATAAACCTACCTTGTCAGTACTGCTGACCTTCACACAAATATTTTGGGTACTGAATGAAATGAGAGCTGATATCTCCTGTCAATCATCCAGCCTGACAGTCACATGAATGATTTCTTGTACTGTCAAATGGCATATAGATTAATTTGCTTTTCTGGAGTGCATTGAACTGTTTGTATTTTCTGGGAAGGTTAGATTTGCAGTTCAAAATAGAAGAGCTTTTGTGCTTGGGAGGGCACAGTGGGACTTCTTATGGGATGCTTTGCATTTTTCAGAGTAAAGCTGACAAGTAAGGAGTTATTGTGTGTAATGGAAAAGATGAGTTTTTCTTACATCAATGAATTGATAAATCTGTTTCTGATAAAAGGGGATAAAGAATCACAACATAAAGAGTAGAATCAGCCATTTTGTAATCTGTCATGTTTTTGAAAAAAATGGTATTTTGCTGCTCCAAGTAAGAATCTTACTACTGTCTTTTCTATGACTGTCTGTCCCCAGGACTGGAAGAATTTTGAAAATGCTGGGTACAAAAGTAGAATAGTCCTATTGTGTGCTAATCCTTTAGCAAACACATTTTTGTGAATATTGCTGCTCAGAGATACAGACAGACACCGTCATTCAATAAAGGTCTCCTTCATCAATCATATATTTAAAAGTGCACAAGTGGGAAGAATAGATAACAGCTCTATTCCTCCATTCTACAAGGCTTGGAAAAGCTGTATTTGCAGATGGGGTTAAGTCCAGTCTGCCAGGTAAAGTTGGCCTAGCAAACAGCTGTGGTGGTGTCAGAACTCAGTGTATTCTTTGAGGATTTCTAACAGCCTCTTCCCCACTGGAGTGGGTGAAGCCCATGTGCCTCAGTTCTCAGTGTGCATCCCATGACTGCAGGGCATCAGGTGAGTCAGGGACCTGGGCTGTCAGTTCTGCTGATTATTCAGCAGGCACAGAAAATACCAGCAGAAAGGTGGAGCAGGCAGCTGGAGATATCAGCACCCCCACAGTAAAATCTGCTAAAGCTGTATGAAAGTCTCAGACAAGGTCTGTGTAAGAACCAGGACTGATGCTAGTTGAAAGGATCACTGCAGGTTTTTTCTCCAACCTCCTCCTTGAAGATCACCAGCATTAAAGCAGTGTGGTTTTCCTATCTGACTTGAAAACCTCAGAATGGAGAATTTTCAGACTCTTGGAGAATGTTCCAGTGCTGGTGAAAAGATTGATGTCCAACTTGAACCTCCCATATCCCAGTCTGTGACTGTTTATAATTTTTCACAGAATAACAGAATATTCTGAGCTGGAAGGGAACCATAAGGATCTTCAAGTCCAATGTTAAACCCTGCCCAGGACCATCCCCAAGAGTCACAACATGTGCCTGAGAGTATCATACAAATGCTTCTTGAGCTCTCTCAGGCTTGGTGCTGTGACCACTGCCCTGGGGAGCCTGTTCCAGTGCCCAACCACCCTCTGGGTGAAGAACCTTTTTCTAATATCCAATCTAAACCTCCCCTGGCACAACTTCAGACCATTCCCTCGGGTCCTGTCACTGGTCACTACAGAGAAGAGATCAGTACCTGCCCCTCCTCTTCCCCTCCTGAGGAAGCTGTAACTGCAATGAGGTCTCCCCTCAGTCTCCTCCAGGCTGAACAGCCCGAGTGCCCTCAGCCACTCCTCGTACAGGTTCCCTTCAAGGCCCTTCACCATCTTTGTTGCCCTCCTTTGGACTTTCTCTAAGACCTTAATATCTTTCTTATATTGCAGTGCCCAAAACTGCACACAATATTCAAGGCGAGGCTGCACCAGTGCAGAGCAGAGCAGGACAATCCCCCGCCTCAGCCGGCTTGTGATGCTTTTCCTGATGCCCCCCAGGACATGGTTGGCCGTCCTGGCTGCCGGGGCACTGCTCACTCATATTCGACTTGCCATCGATGGGATCCTCCTTCTTGCCCTTTTTGAAAATCAGGACAACATTCACCAGCTTTGAGTCAGCTGGGACTTCTCTGGATTCTCAAGACTGCTCAAAAATCATAAAGGGAGCTTTTGTGATGACACCTGCCAGCTCTTTGAGGATTCTGGGATGAATCCTATGAGGCCTCATAGATTTATAGGAATCCAGCTGGAGGAGCAGGTCCCACACAATTTCAGGGCTGATTTGCTGCTGATCATTCTCACAGTCATGGTTCTCCAGTTCAGGGCACTGGGTCCCCCTCGGTCTGTCATCTGTGTTGAAGACAGAGGCAAAAAAAGCCTTAAACATCTCTGCCTTGTCTCTGTGCCTGTGTGTGAGGTGACCATCCTCATCCTGTAGTAGGCCAGTGATATTCCTATACTGCCTATTGCCATTAATGTATTTGGAAAAACTCTTTTTATTGTACTCCACATTTCTGGCCAGCTTCCACTCCAGCTGAGCTTTGGCTGCACAAATTTTCTCTCTACAGGGGCAAGCAGCATCTCTGAATTCTTTCCATATCACTTGACGTTGCTTCCACTGGTCATACACCTTCCTTTTTTGCCTTATTTACAAGAGAAGATGCCTGCTCGGCCTTCTGCCTCACTTGGTTGAGAATATTACATATTGACTTACTGCTTTTACTGAAATGGCTTTCTAGCTCCGCTTCAAGATCTACAGGTTGCAATTAGGTGTTCATTTAATCTCCACTGTACCAAACAGTCTTAGCTACCTTAACATCCCCTTGCTGGAATTCTAGGTAATGACTATCTTTATAGCCATCCTTTGGACTCTTTCCAGTTTCTCCACATCCCTCTTATGTTGGAAGGCCCAAAACTGGACTGAGTTTTGCAAGGCGTAGTTTCACCAGGGCCAAGGAGAGGAGGCTCATACCTGCCTTTAGTCTGTTGGCCTTGCTCCTTCATATATAACACTGCTATGCATTTTGTCTTATTTGTGAGGAGCACACCCTCTAGGCTGATATTGAGTCTTGTGTCCACCAGAACTCTCAGGTCTTGTTCAACAGTGAGCCAATCTGCTTCCCCTGTGTACTCATATTTGTAACAGTGAAGTTACTCTTCCCCAGGTGAAGCATTTGTTATTTCTTGTTGAACTTCTGGCATATCTATTGGTCCCACCTCTGAATTTATCAAGGTCCCCTTGAATTAAAGCTCTACTGCTTTGCATATCAAGTGCCTCCAATTTAACTTAATCCACAGATTTGCTGAGGGTCTGTTCTACCTCATTACCTGGCTATCTGATGAAGATAATCAACCCCTGCACATTCCATCCATAACTGGCTGCCCACTGGGCATGGAGCCATTGATTACTCCTCTCTGATTCTGGCAGTCCAGCCCATTTTTAACACACCTAATAACCTGTCCAACCAGCCTGTGGTTTGGAAGAGTCCCAACAAGCACAATCTCCTGCAATGCCCAGGCAGGGCCTGGCAGGCACATCAAGTTACAGACCATTCTCAAAAGGCCCCGTGAGCAGGAAACAATTGCATGCTAGTTGGACAGAGCATTAGATATTCACATTTTGAGTACATTATTCAAAATCAAAAACCACCTCAAAAAAATATATCATAAAATAATTAAGATTATAGTCGTGTCTTAATTAAGGGCAATTTTAAAGAAAAAAAATGTGCTTCTATTAAATATTGCATTGAAACATGAAATTCAAGAGAGTTCACATGAAATCAGACTAAAACTTTTCATGGGTTTCCCTGAAAAGAGTTTAGTCTTTCCAAAGAGCCTTTATCCTAACTATTCAGGGCTTATTCCTCTAACAAGTCCCAGAGTAGAGCAAGTAGACATAAGGTATCTCTTTGTTCCTTGATGTAACTGCCTATAAATCTATTTTATAGAGATGGGATGATCTAAGTGTTAAGAAACTGCTGTTTCTCTCTCAAAAATGTTTCTGCATGTAGAAAACAAATACTAGCTTTAAATTTGAATGGTAATTCAAGAACTGAAATTTTCCTTAGGAATGAAGTCATGAAAATATTTTGGTTTTGTTCTTCTAAATCATCTATTGAGCTTTAGTAACATTTTAATCCTGAATTTAATTTTAATTCATATTTAATTCATATTAAAAATCTAAAGAAAGACCTATTTTGCCTGAAGAGAACCAAATCCAACAACAGAGAGATTAGATGTTTAGACAACTTAACACTGTCTGGACCTTCTTCTACAAGAAAAAAAAAAAAGTTTGGCCTCATTGGATGCACATTTTTTGGGAAAAATACAATAATTTTTCTGGCAATTTATATTTGCTTTCATGAGCAAAGAACTATGTAGTTTCTTTAACACTAACTATCTCAGTTGTGCTGGTAAAGAGAATGGAGTGATGCTCACCAGAGAAGCACCTGGCTAGCCTAACTGTCCCACCAGTGTCTTAGAAATCAGCAACTGGATATTTTGGCTCAGTCCTAAATAGGAAAGACTGCAAAATCGTTGAAATTTATGGAAAAATTGCTATTGCATGTCTGCACAACTTCATTTCCAGAGAAGTTTACTTTCAATAGAGTCTTGAAGCAGAACTCTGATAATAAAAGATAATAATTCACTGGAAAGGAAGGAAAACAGAAATGCAAAATTTGACCCTATGGGCTCTCTTTCTTACTCTGTTACATCAATGGAGGAGATTATCTGCCATGTATATTTTTCAAGAGATAAAACCTGACAGTATTCAGATAAAGATATCTCAATTGTAAAGGGTAAGTAAGTCTTGTACCATCTTGTGTTGGATAGCAGCACCTCCCAAAACACACGGATGCCTTGGGAGTGCCTTAGGGAGAGGTAGTGCATTTTAAATGCAAAAGCTTTTATCCCAAACTTGTCTTTTCAATGACTGAAATGTTCATGAAACACTTGAACTTGCTTTGAAACTGAAGTGTTTTTCACAATGGGGTTCATTAAAGGACAGCTTGACCTGTACATTTTTTGCTCTACCTCAATAGATTCAGTCCACAGCAGTTGTGCCAGTTTGGGTAAGGTAATTGAAAGAGAATCAGTGCAAAAGTGGTGTATCCACAACTGCTCCTGGCTGAGCAGTCACATGGGAATAGCTATTTCAGCATAACTGTTCCTGAAAAACTGTCTGTATAAAGATGCCTACTTGGGAGTAACTATTCAATGCTACATGAAATAGCTGCTGTCCTTTACCTTCATAGCATATATTAGTCTGACTTAACTGTTAGATGCAGATGGACACACTATGAAATTCTCATTTTCTATGCAAAGTTTGAATATAGGGCAGAGACACAGTAAAGGCTTAGTGAGAAAAGCAAAGTTTTCACTTGAGCTGCTGCATCAGGTGCATCTTGTGGCTTGCCCTTAGCTCACACATAAGGTGGTTGAGTAAAACTTTGAAGTCCTTGCAGAGTCTCACCTTTGTTCTTAGTCACTACATGATACTGGACATTTCTGCCGTGAACTTTCTAGTGGTCTGGGCAACAATATCATCTTTTTTCGAAGCTCCAAAACTTTTTAGCATCTGCAGAATGCCCAAGAAAAGTGAGCGGGTTTTTTTGTTGTTTTTTTTGGTTTGTTTGATTAGTTGGGTTTTTTCCCTTTATTTTAATCACAAACCAAAGTATGCCTCCCGAACCTTTATAGCTCTGTTGCAGCAATTGGGACAGAAGGGGAATTGTGATGCTCAGGACACTATACCATGAGTGAGAAGAGGTTTGAAAGCAGTAGGAACACTCATTTTAACCCCAAAATCCTTTAAAATAAATTTAGCTTCTTTGGTCAAGCTCCCTAGACTGCAGATCCTGTTGCTGTACATGGCTCATTGCTTTTTAGCCCAAGAATGAAAATGACCCAATTAATAGAAAGTTATATTAATTTTATTACATTGTTATTCAAGAACATTAGAAAATACTGCTGTCTTTTTAGAATTCTGGTTTTTTAAGATGCTTTCTATTTTATTTAACAAGTATCATTAACACTAAGAGAACAGTTCTGTTTCCTTGCACATGTTGTTAAAGAAGTCAGAATATTTCAAGTGTATTATACAGAACATTGAAATGAAAGATCTCACCTTTAAAAGCTCTCAGTTTAAGTTTTGATACTCTTGCTTACAATAAATATGAATTAAAAATGTTATTCTGGAAGCTGTGTCATAAAGAATAATGGTGTAGTTAAGGCATCAATATGCTGCTTGCCAGGAATACGGATACCTGCACTGGTCCCTGTATGTTGGTGATAAAATAAAATAGGAATACTAATGTAGACTTATGCTAAAATAAAATGTGCCACCAGACATTATGCTTCATGGGAGATAAGGCTATTTTCCACTCTTCCAGACTGCTGTTAACCTCATCTCATGAGACGAGCACATTTGTCCTCATCTTTCCTTGCATTTACCACAGTGGTCACACTCTGTTATACTGTTCATCTGAGCAAGAGTGGTAGAAGTCAGAGGCGTACTTATGGGCTAGGAAAGGATCTAAACAGAGATAAGTGTACACTTTATGATTGCAAACATCCTGCTCTAGGCACACACGTACCAACCTGTCACTTCTGTCTGTGAATAAAAGAGCCATAATTGGCAGCATTTTATATAATGGACTGTTTTTCATTCTGTCTTCCGCTCCAGGGAGATTAATTTCCTTAAGTTGCAACGATTCGACAGAGCTTTGCACTTGGGTGAAACTGAAGTACTCCAGATGCTGGGATCTCCAGGAAGTGTATTGCCTCTCTCCATATTCTCTTCTCAAGCATGCAGAAATCCTGTGCATGTTATCACTGTCCCTTCATTCCCTCCCCACCATCGGTTTCTTCTCCCATAGCCATGAGATTTGCTACAGTCCTGTGATGCTTTCTGTAGGTCTCTGTTCAGGTTCATATGTCATCACCAGGAGACCCAGTTTTCCACTCATTGGAGAGGACTGTACTTCAGTAACTCCCCAAATGATACAGTTTTTTTCTAACTGTGCCCAGGAACCTGTAAAGTAGGTGACTCTCAACCTTCAGAAAAATAAGGCGCAGGAGGTTAAAGAGAAACATGGTTTGGGGAGACAATCTCTGTTACAGTAAGAACAGTCAGAAGGGGATTGCATTGAGAAATCTGAGCTAACACCTGACAGATGACTATCTTTACTGCAACCAAGGTCAAAACCACAACCTGATTCACCAAGAAGATTAGTAGAAGGGCTTTTTTTCCTGGTTCAATACCTGTTGAATTCAACACTAGAGGTTTTAACCTTGGTTTCTCATCACTCATTTCCAGGTTCTCCTCCTTATTTAGTCCAATTGCTTCACCCTAATAGTGCAGCTATGCACAGGCAACTTCCCTCCCTGGGTCTTCTTTCAAAAAAACTCACTTGGGTTGACAAGAGAAGAGCCACAGTAAACCCTGGGTGATTGGGGTGCCAATAAAGTGCGCTAGAAATTTTTCATCTCCTTATTAGTATATATATGTGGATACTGAAGTCAATTACAGCATTATCCTAATTTATCTCAATTTGGATTTACTTCCAGGGCACTTTCCAGAAGACAGGGAAAGCCTTGGTAATGAACTTATATTTCCATCTTCAGAACAGTATCCTGGAAATGATATCTACTTGAACAGAGAGCCCCCAAGTTTTACTGATAGGTTTTATTCAATGTGGCATTTTCTTTGTTTTAGAACCCAGTGTTATTTCTGCTTCTATCTCTTTCTTGATGTCCAGTGTGTGACGAGGAAGCTGCTTACTTTATGTAGATGAGATTGCCATTATTAGTCTGTAATATCCTGTACTAAGAGGTTGGGTTTTTTTCTGCTGGAGATGTCCTGAGTCATTGGAGGGCAATTAGCAGCAAATTCTCTGTAGCACTTTACTTAATTGCTGCTCTAATATTTTCCAGGTCATGGACTGGGTTTATTTAGTAAAAATGACTGCTTTTCGCATTTGTTTGGTTACTCTGTGCAGCAGGTGACACACCCTTGAGTCATTCATACCTTTTCAGATACAGTATATTTAGACAGTATCTTTTAAACAAGTCTTGACAGTCTCTTAGCAGTTTAGTTGTAGAGGAGCCAAAATTCTATTTGTGTTTTGATATTTTTGGTTTTCTATTTGTCCTGCAGATAGCTGTTCTACTAAGGCATCAGGTGCTCTGTAGCTGAAAGATGAGGCATCCCTGTTAGCCTTCTGCCTGAGCTTCTGTGCAGCATGACTAAATTCAGGTTATTTAATATTCTGCTGTGGGTATATAATCATGCCTTCCTATTGTCCGACTCAACTTTTGCCTGGCTGATGTTTCATTTCTTTTTATAGGAAGGTTTTGTGACCAGGTAGATTTCTTTATGTGATGCTGCCTCCTTGGTTGCTCAGCCTCCTATGCAGCTGGCTAAGGTGTGGGAACATGGGAAAATCAAAAATACAAAGAAATGGACAATGAAGAGCCACATTGTACCCCTCTTCTTTCTGAAGACCTTGGTAGAATAATTTTTTTCGTGCAACCATGGTCGTATGTGACTTCAGATTCAGAACCTTTCTCTTTTCTCTTTCATCTTTTTCTCCTTTCTTTTTTCTCATCTCTTGCTTCTTTTCCCTTCTCTCTCTTGTTTCTTTTCTCTTTTTTTATTTTCCTTCATCGATTTTACCATTTTGTGTTGCTCATATTCCTTTACTTCCTGTTTGTATTTTAATACAAACTTATGTTAAGCTCCCTTGCTTGTGGGTGTACATTTTGGTAATTTCTCTGCTTTCTCCAGGCTACTGATGAATCACCTCTTCAACTATTTATAATTCCAGTTTTTCTCTTTATTGGGGTGAAAGCTTGCTCAGTAGCCTTGCAATGTCTAATGCTTGTGCCAAAACATGTGTTTTCTTATTTGACTTGCGTGCTTGTTAGGGAATTTTTATTGTACCCCTAAGGCAAATTGAACACATTTGTGCTTAAATACATACATTTTTTAAAAAAAACCAAACCAAACCAACCAAACAAAAACCCCACAAACAAACAGAAAAAAGAACAACGCCTTGGGCAGTCATATTACCTTATGTGGCTCTTCAAGGAGTCTGCAGAGATGCATCAAGAGCCCATTCCTTACACACACTTGCACCACTGGCATGGGGCACCTCAGGCAAGTGTTGGGCTTAACCCCCAAAGCCAATTCTGCTTCCCAAAGGTGGACTTTGGGCCCTCCCATTCCAGGGTCATCTACAAGACAATGTTAAGGCTATTTCTTACCTCATCACAAAAGGAAACTTCACTTCTCTGCAAGGAATTCTTCCCTCTCTGGCATCCCTGCTTCTAGACAGCTTAACCCTTTCTGCTGTTGGGCTTTCTTGCCCTTCATGCCAGATCATTCCAGGGTCACAAATTACCACTATCTCTTTAGTACCTAGTTCGTATCCCCCACTGCAATCCATCAATCTTGTCATCACTTTTGTCATTTATAGCCATGGAGCGACACTAATTTCTTGATCTTAAGTTTTTAAATTACGGCTTTTTAATAAATAGCTTTTTACGCATTGAAAATTCTTTTGGAGAGCTATGTAAATTCCATTATGTTCTTCTGAACTTTTCCTAGCACACCAGGACACTATAATTTCCCATTAAGAAGGTAGTCTAACTACTACTTTTTTAACTGTTCTAGCCTGCTCCAGTTTGGCTGGTTTTTGAAAGTGATGTAGACTGAGCACTTTTCTAAGTATGATGTGAAAGTTTCTGCCTCTTACTACACAAAAAACCAGACTCACAAGTCTTACATCAAGAACTTTCTAGGTGGGGAGTTTTCTCCTTACTCCCAGTGTATTATTTCAAGTTGATGTAAATCACCATAATTGTTATTAAATCTAGAATAGAAATTGATGTCCTGATGTAGTTACTTTTCTCTCCATGCTTTTCCATTCCTTTCTGCCTTCTTCCCTGTCTGCCATCTCACCTAATATATTTGGTTTCTAATTGCACATACACACTTCTGACATCATGTTGAAAGAGTTTTCTTTCACTACATATTCTACATTTTTCCATTAAGTGCTTCCTGAAAGTAAAGTGTTTTTTCCTCTTAGGAATTTCCTTAGAGAGAAATGGGAATGAGATGGATGTGCAAGCACTGCCTAAGAGAAGAAATGAGAATTTTGTCTGCTGATAGTGACAGCATTGCTCTTTGAGGAGTCAAAATGGCATATAAGTGATTTGGTTCAGCCATGAATATATACACTGCCATACTGTAAAACTCATAGTTTTACATCTCTCAGTCAGTAATTAGCTCTGTCACCTGTTATGCCTAAATTCCAAATTACATAAATCTGCAAATTTGTATTGCTCTTCTTTCCCTTCCCCTTCAGTGAGTGCTGCAAAAGCACAAGCTTGTACTTAACAATGTCAGCTTTAGTCCAGTGTTTCAACTGTCTCTACCAAACAATTTGGACTTGGAATTCATATTCTTTAAAAAAATTAGCACTGACTGAACCTCATCTGTTTCTGATCAAAGAAGGATGGTGAGGAAATTCAAGGGTCTTTTTTATGAACTTCTCATAAACAAACTTGAAAGATTCTGTGTTTGTTTTTAAAGTAAGCAGGATCCACTGACGCAAAACCTTTAAGCATCCTTATGTTTTAGAATATAGTGTGCTGCCAGAAGAAAAAGGCAATGAGGTGCATCCCTGCCTCCAGGTAGCGATTGCATTTAATGATTCATCTACTTAAATGTCAAAGCAGATGCTTGAAATCAGACTGTACTTGAATGCGGAGGAGTGGCCTTCTTTTACCAGTCACCAATAGAACAGTGAGTGGATATGGTAGGTGCAGTGTCTAAATTCCCTGTTCTTTTTTACAGATACTTAGGCAGACTTGAGCAAATTTCACTTTATTTTATTTTTTCCTTTTATTTCTCCTCATCCATCCTTTTATGACGTTTAATGTGGAATTAGGGGGCTTCACAGAGAAATTGCCTTATCCTAGAGGACAAAGAAATCAAAAGTTTGTTCTTTGGTGTGGTGAATCCACATTTTTAGGAAAAGCTTGAAGATTATAGAAAACTGGCCTCCTAAATAATAGTTAACCTTTTTTTTTTTTTTTTTTTTTTTGAGGCATCCTCAGGTTTGAAATTAACTTTATTTTTTTTAATTTTTTTTTCCATTATATGACTGTAGGCACTTGGCGCTGCTGTCACATACGTAAGACATAAGACAAAGGTGTGAGATTGCAATTCATTTTGTTTTCTTGTCAGTAACGGTTGTCTATAAATAACATTTATTACAGGTTTAGCCCTGTAACTTTTTGACAAACCTGTCTGAAATTCAGTAATAGATTAAACATCATTACTGGGTGCTGACAGACACTCGCATTCATACAAACATAGACAGCGCTAACTTACTCTCTTAGGAGTGAACGGGAAGGAAATGAACATGCTTTTCTTTTCCCTTTGACCTATCTCTTGACAAGAAAATTGTAAAGGCGATGTGGGAGCTGTTTCCAGACCTAAATACCTGTGGTACCTAACTTAGCTATTGCATTGTTCAAAAATTCAGAGGACCTAAGGGAGGCATTTAGCTGCCCTGTACACTCACTGAAAAGATTCTGGTTCTTCTCAACAGTAATTTAAAGCATCTGCTTCTCTCCATTGACTAAATAAGGTGCCTCAGTACTTCACACTTATACAGACTGATTCACAACATCTTGACACTCAGCAACAGAAATACCAACAACCAGCAAGCAAGAAAAACTAACCTCAGAGTATGCCTTAATATGGGCCAGAAATGGACCTGTATTATGGGTATTGCTGTCTACACTAGAAACAATGAGACCTTCCAGAGATGGATTGTTAACAAAAGAGGCAAACAAAGATGTGACAATACAATAGTCTAATAAACAGAACTGAGCCCTGGGGAACACCACTTGTGCCTGGCCACCAGTGGGGTGTTAACTCCATTCACCACCACTCTCTGGGTCCAGACATCCAACCAGTGTTTTATACGGCAAAGAGTGCACCTGTCCAGGCCAGGAGCAGCCAATTTCTCCAGGAAAATGTTATTAGAGACATTACCAAAGACTTTGGTAAAGTCCAGGTAGACAATATCCACAGTCTTTCCCCAATCCACTAGGCAGGTTACCCTGTCATAGAAGGAGATCAGGTGGTTTCCTGCAGATGATGCAAGAAGGTCCCACTACATGCAAAAATATAACCTGTTCTCAGGGACTGAGATTGCCACTCACAGTGTAAAGGCTAGAACCACAATATTCACTGGTTTGATGTCACAGTTATGAATTATGAATATTTCTTAGTCATTGCCTCCAGATTGGAATGCTAGTAAGGAAGTGCAATTTTTCCTATTCATTTACTGTGGGTGTTAATACAGAAAGGCCTTTTAACGCATTTTGAGCTATCAATGCAGAGAAGATTTTCATCCATAAGCAGAAACCTTTAAAGTTCCTTTCTATGCTTTAAGCAGCTATTATGATCATTTCATTTAAAAACAACAACAACAACAAAAAACCACAGCCATTTTAGCTGCCTGTGTTTAGGATGCCTCACTTTAAGTCTGATTTTCTGAGCTGTCAGCACGTGCAGAAAGCCTTTGTAACCACACCATTCCTCAGAGCTGCAGAAAGCCTGAAGAACAATCTGCACATATCTTTTTTTTGCCAAACAGATTGGACAGGTACAGCTCATGGGGTCAGGGTATCTAGTAGCAAACCAAGCCACTAAGCTTGGGGGGTTTTTTTTGAGTTTCTTTTTCTCTGGTAGTAAAGTTTATTTGCACTCAGCTTTAAATAGACTGTTCTCTAAAGGCACATGCTGTTACAAATCCTGATGTACATGCATGTTTATATGTATATGTGTGTGTAGATACAGATAGCACATCTAGGTGCTATTTGTACAGGTTCCACTAAGCTGCATCTGATTCTTTTTCCCTGGATAATAAGAGCTCTGGCAAGCCAGATCTCCTCTGCTGAGTGCCTGGTTCAGATCCACCTTGCTATGCATCTACTGCCAGTTCAGCAGCCTGGTGTTTCCTTTCTTCCTTCAAAAAGCAATCTCTTCTCTTTGCACCACTGCATATAGCTTTTATCCAGCCCCCTCAACGACCTGATGTTCCAGCAGCTCTAGTAGCTCTGACAGCTGCACTTGAATCCATCTAACCAGTGGAAGCTGTAATTTATTCTGGGAGCATGCCAGCCAGGTCAGTCACACTCAGGAACTGTATGTTTGAACTTCAGATGAACCTTTCCCAAGAACTTGGTGGAAAATAAAGACAGCAATGGAAATTAATGCAAATGAACATCAATACAAATACTTTTACAGTGCCTAATAGATCAGAGCTGATCAGCAAGACAGTTGTGAAAAACCTTGAAACACTTTGGTGAACACTGAGTGTATCAGCACCAACTTCAAAAAGTGTGGTTCAAAACCAGAGTTGTGACTTCAGCTGTAGTAATGTAATTAATCTTGTGCAAGACAAATGTCATCTGACAGAAGATTACCTGAAGTCAGATCACTTAGCTCAACCAAAAAGCTGGTGCTTCTTGAAAAGAAATTGATACAAATGAAATTAATACTGCCAACTTACATTATAAAGGAGTACTGAATTTCATGTTCCATAGCATATTAAATTACGAATGTAAGAACACAGGATGACACTAACATATGTCCTGCCTATGAAGGTGACTAATACAAGATGCTTAGAGAAAGAACACAAGGAATAGGATAACTCACAGTATATAGGGATTCGGACTACTGGAGAGGGCTGGGGAAATTACCTAGGAAATACCTGAACCAGAGCTTTCCTTTAAACAATTTCAGTTAAATAGCCATCAAGGAATCTGTGAAACATTCCCTTAAAAAAATTAATATAATTCTTTAAGCTCTACTTTAAGTTCCATGTATATTTAGGAGTCCATAACTTTTTAATCAAATGTTTCTCAAGTTAACTGTATATAAAAAAAATTGCTGTGTTCCGTTTGTTTGACAATCATTGCTTAACAATTTCACCGAGTTCCTCTAATTATGTATTAGGAAAAACAGTGAATCATTGCTTCCTAGGCATGTTATCTCTATAAACGTTTAATGTTTCCAGTGTTTGTATGTCTTTATCATAAAACATTTTGCTATTTCTTTATAAGATGTAATATTTTAATACACACAATCTTCCTGTATGGTAGAATACTGCTATTGCTGTCTTTTCCTGCACATTCTGCAGCTCAGCTATGTCCTATGTGAGATGGAAGACCACAAAAACACACAAAATTGAAGATAAGGATTCTTTATGGATTTAGAAAAACACATATTTTACCTGTGTTTTCAATTGTTTTCCTCATAATTCCTAACATGAATTATTTTGGAACAACCTCTAAGCACAAAGTTGATGTTTTCAAAAGAAACCTCATTTTCACAATGACTACTTACAATGACTCCTAGACTTCTTTTCTGAGTAAAAATGCATAATTAGAACCCACCATACACAATTAGAGCTACTTTTTGTAATGTGCAGTACATGTTATTTTTCAGCATTAAATTTAATCTGACATTTCTGCAACTGTTTGCAGTTACCTTTAATTTTGTACTGTCCTAAATACTATCTGTTGCACACTTTGGTACAAGACTTTTGTGAAGAATTTGTGAATATGTTTAACTGCCCAGATTCTATCACAGAGCCTTCTGAAATTATTTTTGTAACCTCTCTGTGATATTAAATCTCATGGCCTCGTATCTTTTATTTCTGATGTTTTAACCAGGTTTTACCCCGGAGGGATTTCTGACTTTAGACATTAGCTTAATTTCTTTGATGATTTTTTTCTTGCAGATCCTTACTGGAAGCTTTCTAAAGACTGGACACATCACATTGACCAGAAACCCATTACAACATCCTCATAGATTTCCCAAAAGAATTCAAGTAGGTTTGTGAGAGATTACTTCTACCAACCAAATCAATGCCAATTCTCCTCTAATTATATTCTCTGTCATAGTTTCCAGTTATTTGCTTAGTGCAGCGGTCAGTCTTATGGGTCTGTAGTTACCTGGAGCTACCTATAAAATTTGGTATCACACTGCTGCCTTCCATTCCTCTGGTGTTGTCATGAATTAATGCAATAAGCTTATCAGTTAAAAGTGCAGCAAATTTGTAACTGCAAAACTCTTGGGAAAATTCTAGGAAATTCAGATATCAATTCAAAATAGGACAGCCCTGGTCCACTAGTAAGGATGTTTACCTTCACAAGAAGAAAATTTTCACCTATTGACCATATCTAGGGCCACAAGAAACCCCTTCAGGAAACCTGAGGTGTTTAAAGCCCTGATTAAATGTGTGATTTCACCCCATGGTTCAGTTTTCGTACTTTCAATAAAGTGGCACAAAGGATCTTCAGTTTTAATCTGTGTTTCTCTTAGTATTTTGTTTGAATTAAAGCAATAAGCAAAATCTTGCAGTATTCAAATATTCCTGTGACAGAAGAATCCAACCCAAGAGGATAAAGGAAATGACCAATGGGTCTGAGAGGAAAGAGACAGCAACTCCAGTATTCACATACCAGTGTTGCCAATGTACAGATTATATCGGGAAATTGCTGTAATCCTGTTGAGGGTTACCAACTGCACAAACCACGTCCAGCTAAGGATTTCCTGAGATGAACATAGTTGGAAGACTGAGACTAATAGCAATTGTCACAAGTCGTCATCCTGTTGTTTCATTCCCTGGGCATCCATTTATTGCCATTGAGAGTTTCTTTTCTCCCCTGACACTACACCTTCATGTCCTTAAGAATTTTAAGTCTTTGGCACATGTTGACACAGTTTACATCTTTCTGGAGCTACCTATGCTCTGGTCCCTGCAGCTTGAGATTGGTGTGTATTAGTCTATTGGGGACTTACAAAGTGAACTATCCATGCATTGGCATTTCCATTGGTGCTCCAAATACTCACAAAGCTCCCGACTCCAGATGGGCTTTTACATTGAGTTATCGCAACCTTTTCTACAGTCTTATATGCCTAGGCAAAGCTGCAGGCAGTACAGTCCCTACTTATATACCCCTCCTTCCTTCCTTCCTTCCTTCCTTCCTTCCTTCCTTCCTTCCTTCCTTCCTTCCTTCCTTCCTTCCTTCCTTCCT
>JAWWEE010000001.1:36926985-37067009 GCA_035221455.1 Xenops minutus | reverse complement strand
AACGGCCCGCGCGGCGCGTCCGGTCACGTGCGCGCGTGCTTCCCGGGGGAGCCGGATCGGGATCAGGATCGGGATCGGGATCGGGATCGGGATCGGGATCGGGATGCGGGTGAAGGTGCTGAGCCGCAACCCCGACGACTATGTCCGCGAGACCAAGCTGGACCTGCAGCGCGGTGAGCGGGACCTGCCGGAGCTGGGCTGGGATCGGCCGGCCAGGCCCGCCCGGAAGGGATGAGGCCGGCGGAGGGAAAGAGGGAAAGGAGGGGGAATGGGAGGAGGGCAGGAAAAGAGGGAGGAAGGAGGGAAGGAAAAGAGGGGGGAGGGAGGAAGGAGGGCAGGAAAAGAGGGAGAAGGAGTGCAGGAAAAGGGGGAGGCAGAAAAAGAGGGGGAAGGCAGGAAAAGAGGGGAAAGGCAGGAAGGAGGGCAGGCCTCGGGCGCTCGCCGGCCGCGGCCTGCGCAGCCCCTGCCGGGCCGGGGCTCTGGGCTGCCCTCCTTCCCTCCTTCCTTCCCTCCCTCCCTCCCTCCCAACCAAAAAATAGGATATTTTTTTCAGGAAAGGAATTTTGAGGGTAGCATGGTGAACAGTAATAAATTTGACAGCACTGGAGTCTGTTCCCAACTTAGCCACATACTTTTAGCTGTTGTTTCCTAAATTTCTATCATAAATAGATTGAGTTGGTTATTTGAGAGTTAAGTATTTCCATACTGAGCTAAATTCTAATTATCCCTTATACTGTAAGTACTCTGTTTATTTTGGGAGACAATGGTACACAACTTAGCAAAAGGGCAGCAAAATTATTGCAATATTAATAAAAATGCATCACAACAGTTGTGGAATAAACTATTAGGCTTTAAATCAGAGAAGCAATTATAGGCCTATTATCCAATATGGCTACAGCTGCTCTGTGTATTTATACACACAATTGCTTTCCCATATACACCAGGAGGATTAGAATGAAATGAAATCCATGAAAGAAAGTATTTATCCAGGGAGTTGGATTAAAAGCAAAGATTTCATTTCCATACCAAGAAAAATGGAACCCAGCAGCTGTTCAGTTATTTTGGATTCTTGATCTTGCTTGACAATGATTAAAGATATTAAGAGCAACAAAATGACAAGTCAAGATAATAAACGAGGTTTTCTTGGTGATCAGCATCTGTCATCAGAATTCCTATTCCTCTCAGCAGTATTTTGCTACTTAAGAGAAATTCCTTCTTCCAATAAAGATTGCATTTTGTTTGCAGTTTCACATAAATATTCTTTTCTTTTTCCCTGAATATTGAACTTTTTATTGTAAAACTCCAGATATTCAAAGAGGGAAATAAGCAAAATTATCAGTAATAAGGGATCTCAAAAATTTTCCATTTTACCTGAATGAAAATCCAAAGCCCATATGTGCAAAATGTTTATAGGTTTTTAGGAAATCACTACCAATATGGCTATGAAGTCCACATTGGTCTGGCAATTTCCTGCATTTCTGTCATAGCCATGCACAAACATTTCTGCCACACTCTCCTCTCCTCTCCTCTCCTCTCCTCTCCTCTCCTCTCCTCTCCTCTCCTCGCCTCCCCTCCCCTCCCCTCCCATGTGATTTTTAATTGCATTCTAGCCTAATTTACAAGTTACATTTTCAAATACTGCTTATTTACTACTCACATTGCACTTTGTTTCAAGGTAATTTCTGTGGGCACAGGAGGGTGTTTTAGCCACTCTAATCTGCTTTCAGAGAAAGTTAGAAGCCCCCAGACTAAAGTAACTCCTTTAAGGAGTAAAATTTTTATGCTACAGTCAGGGAGAGGGCAAAAGATGAAAAGTATCTATACACCCAGTGGCAGTTCTATAATCAACCCCACAGCAGAGTTATCCAGCTTTTACTTGCACTGCATTCAAAGGACAGAGGCATTGCCACTGTGCTTTAGGAAATAATCCAACATATTCATCTGGAATAACAAACCACATGATCTCCTCAGGCAAAAAGAGCATAGGGAGGAGGAATGCCTCTGCTTATCACAGTCACCACAGGCACGCTGGCTCCTGATAGCACCATCTTATCATGTCCAGAGCAGTATCTTCCAGGCAATTTGCTTCTCTCTGTGAGCAGACAATCAAAGTAGCTTAGTTTTGAAATGAGTTTATAGGACAAAAGCAGGTGTCCTGGGATTCTCCCCTGACAGAAAGCCATACTATAATTGACACCATGAGCCTGAAGACTGGAAGAATCCACTGGCGTGAGCAACAAAAATGACATTGCAATAGGTGGTGGTGCAGAGGTTTTTTGTTAGGGGGACCTCTGCACAGAAGGAGGGCATGTGGGAGGGAACCAGGCATCAGGATGTAAAGCAAAGGGTTTACACAGGAGTTGGCTGCTGAGACACCTTCTGTTTGCGCATTCGGCCCACACCAATGCCAGCATCACCACCTGGATTTGCACATAGCAGCCTCCACTGCTATGACCCACCCAGGTCATGGCCAGAATCTCCAACCAGCCAAACACTGCAGAGAAAACAGCTTCTTCAACTTGACTATTGTTTGCTTCTTGAACCTCATTTTAGTTAAAGCTACCTTTTTGTACACAATCTCAATGTGGTTTCCCTGAGCTACTTTTTCTATTCATCTTGTCCTGCTTCCTTGTTTTTATATTCTTCTGCCTCTTCATCCAGACAGGAAAGCAAAGGTTAGAAAGAGAACAACAATTCAAGTAGGCACTGATGCAAGGACCAGCCTTTCAAGAACAAAAGACACAAGAGTATTGAAACAGCAAGAACAAAAGGACCCAGGTAAGCATGGATATGTCTTACTACTGCACAGAACTGACAGCTTCTGCCTTGCTGCTCCCCTGGCTGGTAGAGACTTGCTGTTTGCCTGTCAGGTTGCTCAGTGCTTTAGGTAGGAGGGCAAGAAAATATGATAGCTTAATGATTTGCACATTTCTTGACAAATAACGAAAGGAATACAGTTTGTTCAGCCTTTGATGTGATTCTATTATGTGGAGGAGAATTCAGAAGGGCTCTAAATCAACAGGGGAAAGGATCTGTTTCATTGCCACTCAGGCAGCTATCCAACAGAAAAGCATTTAATGGGAGACATTGTTATTACTGGATAAGCCTGGAATGATTAAATCAATGTTTATTATTTCAGTGTTGTCTATTGCATACTAGGACCTTGACTACACTTTTTGTAAGAGTTTTAAATTATCGTACATTACTTCACAATTGGCAAGGGGTGTTGACAACATTCTGGAAGACAGTTAAAAGGTCAGCTGAAATATACTGACTTGGTTACAGTCAATGACAGAGCACTAACTTAAAATGCACAGCTTGGATTTTGTTCAGTTTCTCAGGACCATCATGGAGCCAGGATGCACAACTCTGCATTGTTTATCTGCAAGCCTTCAAGTGCTTATCAACACATACATATTAAATGATCTTCTTCCAAATCCTGAGCTCTCAGATCAACACCAAGGTCTTCAAGAGGCCATAACTCTGAAATTCACTGTACCTAACTTGCTGCAGGCCTATGCAAAACTCAGTCACTGGCTTCTGCTCTTGAGGACCAGGAGACTGTGACGGCATCTTTGTGAGCACTCACACAGCAGTAAAGCCCAATAGCACTGTGTGATGCAGCAAGAACACTCAACACAGTTGTTTTCCAAATAATACATCTCAAGATGTCATTGTTATATTGCTGCAACACATATTCTAATTTGATGACGTAGCTGAAAGTCCCTACAACTGTCGTCTTCTGTTCTGTCAAAAGTGTATCCATTATCCTTCCTAATCTGTGCATGGGAACATGGCAGAGTCCTCTTAGTTATGTGAAACATTTGTAGTCTGAGTTTCCAGTGAGTGCTCTTGACAATTACAAGTTTTTCTCTTTTGCTTAGTTCCTCTAAGCAATGAGTAATTCTCCTTCGCATGATAAACTCTATTGTCCCCTAAAATTAGTCCCCTGTGAAGAAACCACGTCAGTGCAGTGATCTAATGTCAAAAACACCTCTGGCTCTTGAAATCAGAGCAAACATGAGAGAAGAAAAATTAAAAACACCTTCCTTGGCAATTTGGAGGAGAATTTATTTCTTCCTACAGAGTGCATGATGAGTAATTCCTCTGCAAATGCTAAATTCCCTCAGAAAGCATTTTGGAGTAATATTGTTGAAGTCTCATGCTTTCAGTATTGAGGTCAATAAAATGAAAACATTCCTCAATTAAAAATATTATTTAGAAAAGAAAAAAAGCAGGTGCTCAAATAAGAAAGAAATATTGCATTGGGTGGATTAGTGATTATAAATCACCCACCTCTCTCCCTCAATGGTTCCTGACAAAGTTCAGCTGCAGACCTGGTTGATCAGGGCAGGAGTGCTGCTGTGGCACTCACAGGGCAGACATGGTCCTGGAGGTTTCCAGACAGCATCTGCTCCACACCAAAGGAATTTTGTATCTCTCAGACTTTTAATCTTTTTCTCTACATGAATTATTTATTTTTATTTAATCATAGAAGGGATTAATTTTGACCACATTGACTGGCTTTCTGTTTACCACAGACCAAAAAAATTTCCTGGGTGTCCTGTATTTCTGAAAGATATACAGAAACAGACAAGACTTAAGATCAGAGTGATTTAAGAAGTTCAGTGATGTATACTCAGTCCAAGCTCTGACTCATTTCTAGATGTCAGGTCTCTGCTTTGCTATTGAACTAGCCTGAAAAAGACACAATTTTGTTTTCTCTAGTAATTTTTAACCATCTTTTGTTAACTAAATAAATACTCACTGTACAGTTTGGATCTCAAAACTCTTTTAAGTTTTGCAGATTTTCTGAATGCTTTCCAGATTCTCAACATTCCTTTTTGATTTGTGAGGATTTGAATGAGTCTTAGCAAAGCTGGAAATACCATCTACCTTCTACCATTTGGTATTTCCAGCCTTACACAGCCAAAGATTGCTTCTCAGCCATAGATCAAACCCCCCCGCCATGACACTTAAAGCATTTATTCAAAGGATTATCTGCTACACTATTTTTGAGTTTCATTTACTGAGAGACAACATCAACTCCCAAGTGCCAAAAATCTCATGCTCAGACATATTTAAGGAAAAACCCCAACTGCAAGGGTTAAGACACATGAGAAGAGACAATGAGGAAGCATGTGGAAGGAGATGTTGTTGGGAAAACAGACGGAGATGCTCTTGGAAAGAGATGCTCCATGCCAGAGAGGGTTCTTCTGAGGGGACTGCATCTGAGGGTGGCCCATGTTGGTGTATGATCCCCTCTGGAGGATCTGAGGCCGTGGGCCACTCACACAAGGGCAGGGATAACCCCCAGGGACTGCATCTTGTAAAAGGGGTGTTTCCCTAGGATTTTGTGTAATTTGCTGGGTTTTTTTCTTATTTTCTTACCTCGCTACCCAAAACAATAAACAAAAATTATTGTTAACTAGCAATGAATTCAATAAAATCCCTTAAATGGAGACTGCTTTGAATATGACAGGCTGTTCAATATCACCAGCTGGAGTAATGCAGGTCTCTGTGTTCTCTGGACTCGCATCTGGGGAGGGCTTCTCCCACACCTACCTACATGTAGCCCAAAGGAACAATCTGACAGGGGGACAGAGGCTGTATTGCAGTGGTGGACCTTTCTTTGAAGAGGGTGACCAAATCATAGTATCAAACACTCCAACTCACCAGGCCTTTGGGTACTTTTAAAGGTGAGTTATTATGTTCTTCTGAACTTATTTCAGTTTGCTATTACTCATAAGTCACTTTTCATTAAATGGCTCAAATCTATCACTGAATCATTCAACTAGCCTTACCTATGGCCTAGGAAAAATGATAACATTTTCCAAAATGAGAGGGCTGTATAGCACAGACAAAGCCAGGCACTTGGGAGTATGACAGTGTTGTATTATCCTGCAATTTTAGAGCACTGCTGTTCTCCCAGCACCTCTGGCTCTGACTCTGCTGGGTGCTGAAGAAATCCCGTATCTCTGAATGTGAACTTGGATCCCAACTGTAGACCAGTGGAAAAAGCAACATTCCTAAACATTTTCTGTTTTTTAAGAGAGGGAAGGAGGAAAAGTGGGTTTCTAGTCAGCCTGGCTAATCCAAGTGCCGAATAGGTCTCCCTGGCTCACCAGCTGCACTGATGTACAGCTTGAGTACTGCTGGTTACATCAGGCTATGTGTGGGTGCATTGAACAGCAGATAGTAAGACAGCTTGTGTTAGCAAAACTTTGAAATGGAAAACAGGCCTTAATCAGAGCACTGTCCTCTTGCTTTAGTATTAGTATTTTTTGCCATAGAGCAACATGGTTTTGAGGTTTACATTAATGAGTACTATTAAAAATTAACAGTAAGTAGAGACAATTTTTCCTGAAGACCTACTAAATTAGATTTACGTTTACAATAATTAATGAAAGGCAAATAATATTTATACATGGCAATGGAGGAATTTCAGTAGAATAGAAAACGTTTTATCTCTTAGGACAGAAAGCACGGAAATAGAAATAGAGAATGAAGTAAGTTGGGTTCCTTAAATTCTCCCCATATTTCATATTCCAGGCCATGGTCTTCTTAATGGTTCTCTTCTGACCTCTCTCCAGTTTGATAATCTCTCTCTCGTAGGAGTAAATATTAAATATTTATAGTAAATATTAAAGCAATTACAGGAAACAACAATTCCCAACAGCAAATTATGCACTGGAGGTAGAAAATCCATAGGATCAAAATAGTTCATGGCTGAGATTATCAGCTGGAATCTTTAATGGTCTGAAGATGAATAATCCATTCTCAGATGGTGTCCTTCTATAGTCGCTATTAACATTAGGTCAGATGACTTTGCATCATAGATCTCTTCACTGAACATAAAGAATCCAAGAATGACTGGCTCAGATGGAGGCACCATCTGAGGGTAGATGACAGGAATCCTCCCCACATGACTGTATTTTGGTCTGTGCTGGGAAGTGAACACAAGGCACACAGTTTTGCACTGGAAGCTGTGCAGGCAGCAGCAGCCCCCATACTCTACGTATTAATCTTTGACCACAAGATACACAGAAACTGTTAACCCTGCTTTGCTTTTAGCATGGTGGAGAATGACAGGAACTTGGTCTTGCAACTTATCAATTCACACCTAACTTAGAATATTTAAGTTTCCCTAACAAACAATTCCCAGGAGAAATCCTTCCTGCTTGTATCTAGGCAGCAGTAGAGCTGCAACAGCTGGGTTGCGAACATCCCACTCTAAGGGAGACTCCTGAAGTTACTGAAGGCCACTGGAGTGAGCTAACACACTTAACAAAATCAGCACATCACCTCTTATGAGTATTAGGGCTTAAATACTTGTGCTGCTTTAATCTTCACATGTTGTTTTGTAAAGATATGACCACCTTATAACTTCATGTTAACATTTAGTGTTTTTAATTTTCTATGCTATTTAAAATAAAATAAATCCCTTGAAGCGACTTTAAAACTTATCGTGACAGTTTCTCTGCGTTTGTTTTTGTTTTGTTTTGTTTTGTTTTTTTTTTTTGTTTGGTTTGGTTTTTGTTTTGTTTCAGTTTTATTTGGTGGCTTTTGTTTGTTCTTTTCTATATTTGCCATATAAATGACCTTGCAGACACTCCCATATAAGTGTTCAGAAGGTTGCAGCAGGCAGCTGTTCTCTCTGCTTGGCTAGTTTACAGCAGCAGTTTTCCTTTGAGAGCAATTCATGACATGTCTGAGCAAGCCAAGAACTAGCCAAGTGGGACAGCTGGAATTGGCTTCTGTGCAGCTGGTTCTTGGTACTTTCTTTCTTTACTAGGCACCAGCTTAAGAACAGCCATGTTCACTGAGCTCGCTGGATTTACCCTGGCTTGTGAAGTCCATCTCCTGCAGGAGGTACTGGTGGCTATCCATTGGCTCTAGTGGGAGCTCAGGTTATGCATGCTGTAGAAAGTTACTCCAAAGATGCTGTAAGCTAAAAGTCGTATCAAAGCAGTGGCAGACTTACAACCCACATGCCTGTAAAGGCTCCCTTAACTGGCTTGCATTTGATCATCCCTCGCCATACCTCCCTGATAAGCAAGTATGGAATAACAGAATAATAGCATGGTTTGGTTTGGAAGGAACATTAAATATAATCTAGTTTCAAATCTCCCTGTCATGGGCAGGGATACCTTTCACTAGATCAGGGTGTTCAAATCCCCATACAACCAGGCCTTGAACATCTATGACTTCTCTAGGCAACCTGTTCCAGTGCCTCAACACTCTCCCAGTAAAAGGTTTCTTTTGTGGCAGTGGCCTTAGGGACACTGTAGGATTTTCCTGTTAGGCCTGTTCACCACATCTTTACATGTCTGGCTCATTGAGCCTTAGTGGATAACCTTTTCTCTACCCCACAACCAGCGGCATGGTTTCATGTATTGGAAGAAAGGTATTTAAGTAGTCTCTGGTAGCCTAGAAAAGTGAGTTTACTTGGGGATAAGGGTTAAATATATGTATAGAAAGAGACAGCATACATCTGAAAGAGTTAAATTAAGAGAGGAAGAACTTGACATTCACCTGCTGTTACAATTTCCTTGTCTGTTCTTGTATGAAACCATGCATTTCTCTCCACAGCCAGGAGTCCTTCCTTCAATAGGCTGATGTGCCTTCTGGAAAAGGCTTTTTTCTTTGTGGTTATGTCTGCTGGCTGAGAAGAGGTAGGGGGTTTCTAAATTGCTTTCTTTGAACCTAAGAGGAAGTCATAGTCATTGCACTGATGTTTTGTCCCCCATTGCATGATATGAGTGGGGGTAGGCAGGAAAAAAAATGGAAGCAGGAAAGGTGTTACCAGCAGGGAAAGGTCTTTGATCTGAAAACGGAGATGCTCAGTGTCTTTGCATATGGGAAGGACTGTATCCTTCTCTTCATGTCCAGCCAACCAATCCCTAGAATACTTCAGAAGCCCTCCAAGGCTTTTTGAAGGGCTGGAAATGCTACAGCCTGACACCTAGCTCAGATTTCATGTTGTTTTGCACTATAGATGTTTCTGTGCAAATAAAGAAAAAGCTTCTGAGTAAAAAACTTCAGGTCTTTTGAAATCACTAGAGCTGTTATTTTAGTGTCCTATCTTTTCACTTTTTCTCATTAGGTGTTACCTCCTTAGTTTATCGACCAGAAAGGCTTCTGCTGCTGTGTGACTTTATGTACCAACAGCACTGCAGTGTTAATGGGGGAAAGCAGTTTCTACTGTGATGGACTGAATATGCTGCATGTTTACAAAACCTGTTACCAAAACACATGGAAGGAAGAAATAGCTTATTTTTGGCCCCAGCTAAGGAGACAACCAGTGGTGCTGGTTTCATTTAGACAAGAGACTTAGATGCATTTTGACCTGTTTGCCATCTTGATTGTCATCTTTCCCATCCTAATACTGATGTCATTCCATATCTCTAGCTTTGGATATTACAGAGGCAATAATTTTACATCATTTAGTCTTAAATGTTCTCTGAATTAGACTTGCTCTTATAATGCCCTGCTGTTTCATTATAACAGTGAGTCTCATTGAACTGTCAGGATACTTCTGCAGTCACAAATATTTCTCTGAGATTGTGTCAAAATCTATCTGTAATGGTGGAAAACAAAAAGAGCCCTTGTGCAAGCAGAAATCGAAATACAAAATTGAATAGGAAACTGACTAAAGTAAGGTACTCATCTATGCTAGGAATAAAACAAAAAGGTATTCTTGAGGGAAGAGACATTTCTAATGTTGACTTTCCATACCTTAAACTTTCTAATGTTACCCTTCCATAGCTTAAACTTCTCTTTCAAGGTTGTTGAGAAAGGGTATTTGTGCCCTGAGTGGTGCTGATTGAAACACTGCTCTGAGTCCTTCATGTTTTAATGGGACACAGGCTGCTGGCAGCATCCCTCCTTCCCAGCAGCATGAGTGCTCTTGGCTGAGCCATAACAGGGTGTGCAAGGAGCTCTGGAAGGAGCATCTCCCTTTCTTCCTACATCGCAGCTGGGCTAGCCATACTTCAGTCCAGTCCAGGTAGGGCAGCTTGAGCTGCAGAGTTGAACGGATGTCATGAAGGAGGAATAAATGGGATATTTCTGAGTGCAACCCGTTGAGCAGACTGACTACCATGCTTTGCAAAATGACACCACTTTTCAAGGGCAGTGCTTACACACATAAGACTTTCCACTTGAATTTGTCCCAGCTGGTCCCACCTGGGAGTGCCATGATGCTTGAGGATAGAGATGCTCATGGCAGGTGGCAAATCTGTCCTGGTGCACTGTGGAGTGGGCTGTTGCTTTACAAACCCAGACCTTGTATTCCCTCTAAGCAACTACCAGAAGACAGGTGGATTGTTTCCTGAAATTGTCTCAGTCAATGGAGCTCACTGTCTAGATGGCTACAGAGTGTGATGATGCCTTTTGCATCATTTGAGGATGTGGATTTAATCAGGCAACTGCCTTAGCTTACACACACCAGCTAAACAACTCTTCAGTGTGCTTCGCAGTGCAAGTAGGGGCCCCTATAGAGGAAATGCTGTGCAAAAATGAAATGCATTTGAAGAGTCCAAAAAGGTAAAATTTTCTACAATCCTGTACATGGAGAGGCAGTGAAATGCTACATTCCTTGCAGAACTGATGTGTCCTATCTTGTTCCCTCCTTTGAAAGTAGGAGAAAAATCAAGAAGCAGTCCACACAGCTGGGCTTTTCTTTTTGTTTACTTGGAAAACTTGTTTTAACCATCAACTTTAGCAAATTTTGGCAGTTACAAACCTGTACACTTTTTTTTTTGTTGTTTTGTTTTTATAGCAAAAGAACACAAGACAATACTGCCAACAGCAATGATGGAAGAACAATTAGTTTTCAGATGAAGGACTATACCCACTCGAAGTGATAAACTTTCCCTTTTGCATAAGGTTGAATTTGTTGTCATTGGAAAAATGACGTCTCTTAATACCTACTTGAAATGGAATAAAAATCATATCTCTAGGTTTTTTGTGCAAAACACATTCATTTAAAAAAAGTCAATAAAAACCATCTTCTTAGAAACAGAAAGAAGTTAAACAAAGAGAGCTGAACCCAAAGAAAAGTTACAGTACATTTTGAAATGATTAAAAAGTTTTCAGATCTAAAACTTGTTTTTGTTTTTTGCTGTTATCTTAAAAGTTTAAACCAACTTTGATGACTCTTTAGAATTATATCAAACCAACAAACAAAAAAAAATTAAAGCGACCTGATTGGCATCAAATATCTACAAAAGCCTGGTAATTTGAAACCGTTATATACATTACTTTATAAACTTCTTTTTAAACACCAAAACATACATCTTTTACAAACCAGCCTGCTTGCGGCAGATAAAATTTACAAGACAATCTTTTCCAATACAGTGCTTTAAAGAGAACTGCTTTCACTCCTAAACATCTTTGTCATCTCCTGAAAAGCGGCAGTATGGGCTCATTGCATTGTTAAATAAGTGTTTCAGGTATTCCTATGACAAAAGAATGCTACAGTTCTGAGGGCTCCAATCTCATTCCATAATACAGTTCAAGTGCACTCTTAACACTGGTAAAGATTACTATGGCCTTTGTGTAATACGACGTATTTGCAATTATTGCTTTTCATTATTACATAGAGAAATGAATTTAATTTCATTTCCTCCCCATCCACGCATCCCTTGGATGATGCAGCTAAATTACTACTAACTGAATGGCCCTTCTGATAATGGAGATGTTAAATGCTAAAATCCATGGGTAATGGGCAATGGTCTAAATTTCTAAGGCTCAAATCACAGTTTGGCATATTAAGAGGAACAGAGATGCAAACAGGCAAAAAGCACAGTTTTGCTGCATGGTAAATGACAGTAAACCACCAGGGAAAGAACCTGAAGATGTAACTCTCTTCTTGGAAACGGAATGAATGTCCATTATTACTCAGCAAATAGCTCCAAACATTACCAACAAAGCACAGATGTACTTTCAGTAGTGGTTTTAAAGAGATGGTTTTCTCCATTATTAAGGGTGCTTCCTTTTCAAATGAAGCTTAGCAGAACTGGTTGAGGGCACCTTCAACTTCCTCTTCCATGACTGCAATTATTATGGGCTATGAGGACATACTATAGAATCCAATAGCTCAATAGATCAGTCAGGAATAAAGCCGTGTTCTTAACCATTTTTCTCGTCCAGCCCACATTTCTATTTACAATGGAATTTATATGAGCCAAGAGCAATAATTTTTACGTCATGTTCTCAAAATCTCCCACCTGCCTGACTCGCAGAGACAACAGGCTGCTGCTTCCCCATTAATCAGCATTTCAATGATGTGTTTTTTCACTGTGCTGCACCCAGTCTGAGTTTCTAGAGGGTACTGATATGTCAAGGCTATCACTACTTCAGACTACATAAAGAATTTAGAGAATGGGAGAAAAAATTCTGAGGACCAAAACTGAGGTTCTTTGTGGGACATGCAGATGGGGAAAGCCTGCTTGAGAGATGCAGCACATACCTTTTTGATTCAGGAAACCCATGGGAGAGTTCAGGATCAAAGACAGCACTGAGCTTAAGGAAGACAGTTTGACTGACAGGAAATGACAGTTCTGCAGTGAATTTCTGCATTCTAAAGTCCTCCTGGTTGCCTTCATATGCTGCATCCTATAGCAGGGTCCAAAAAGAAGGCAACTTTATGGTGGTCTTCTAGCGGGGTTGTCTATTTTCCCCCATGGGAGGGAAGTGATTCTGCAGGTCCTCAGTGTCACATTTGGCCCTTTACTCTGCTGTACTGGCCCAGGACAGCAACCACATCCAGTATCTATGGTTTTGTGGGGAACTTTTTGCGCCCCCTCTCCCCATTTTTTTTTTTTAGAATGTTTGTAATACAAAGGCAAAAAAATTAACATTTTTAAGAAAGGTACATAAGCCTGATTTTTCCTTTTGCACAAGGCCACTTCATGTGGTACAGGCAACATAAATCATGTTGTCTGCCTCTTTCTGTTGCCAGAATTATCAAAAGGACTCTCAGGGTGCATGGCATTCTCAGCTTGATCAAAATGCAGAGAACAAGTACCCTTTAACTCAGATTCATAAACCCCTGGCAAAGTCAGTGATTTCTGATACAAGTGAGTATTTGCATTTTAACAAGTTGCTTTTTTCTTTTGCTGTTTCTTTACCAAAAGCAAAGACTTCCTTGATTCTAAGAGTTATATACCAATGATACTCAAAAGTACTTTATTAAGCCTGTGAAATCATCTGCTACAGACGATTCTGAGAGAAAATACCGTGTAGTGGAGCCATCTACAGGGATGTAGTTTGAAATACAGACACATAGGATAAGCAGAGATGGGAGGGGAGCTCTCCCAGAACCAGGGACTTGGCAATGACAGCAGCAGCAATACAAAAATCACCATATGGCAGAAAAAAGAAATATATATTGGATGGACTAATATGAACAGTAATTCTGACATTAGCTTATGAATGTGTTGTTATCTTCCAGATTAGAAGATAATGACTTGTCCATGTGGAGCAGTAACTAAAAAGAGAATAAAATGGTTTGGTTTAACAAGAGATGTTAATATGAAAATCTGACTCCCTAAGAGGTATTTCACCTTTAGAGCCGCATTTGGGTTTTATCATTATCAAAGAAGCCTGAACAAAACCAGAAAAGCCATGGAAGCACCATATTCACAGAAGGGAATCTATTTAAAGATGGATTTGGAAGTGAGGAGATACTGAGGTATAGAAATCATGAGTAGGACAGAGAAGGCTGAATGGGTGATCCTTGGCACCTTCCCAACAGCACTTTAATAAGTAGGCGGTCAGTGAAATGAAATGGCAACAACATCAAACAGAAAAATACTATACATTGTATTTATGCATATTTTACCAGTAAAACTCACTACCAACAATATATTACTGAGGCAACAAGCTTGGTAAGAAACATTGATTTTTTTCTGTATGGCAATTACTAGGCTCCCATGGTGTTCTCCCTTGTGACACTTTTGATATGTCCAAGTAAAGGCTTGATATAGGTTATGCAAGAATTTTCACTATAGAAGACAGATGACAAGTACACCTAATAACTAGTTGGGGGCTTGAACAGAGTTAATTGCATAATGGATAAAAATGTCTCAAACCAAAACGGAGTAGGAGCACACCTCATGTAAACTGCAGCCCAATGCTAAGAGAGCATCACATTTCTCAGAAAGTCATACAAGCTTTAAAAGTGCAGCTAAATTTGCAGCTTTGTTTTGCAAACTCTGATGTTCCTACCCTTGAAGAGACATCAGTCTAATTGCATTTTCTTTCCTGTAACATAGACTTCATGAACAATGAGAGTTATCCTCTATCCATGCCTCTAGGCTTGCCAAACCATTTTATGGCTTTTTGGCAAATCCCTCAAATTCTTTGCAATCACGATACAAATTTCCATATTTTTTTTTCTTAAAATCACAGGAACAGTAACAGGGAAAAAGGGGTTGAAACGCACCATGAGCACATTCAGAATATATCACTGTTACAGAAGCATGTTTACTTTGAGAAGACCAAGTGACATTCATAAATTCAACGGACAGGACCTATTTGCAGACAAGTACTGGACAATACTTGTATGTGCAGTACATTATTTCTAGAAGTTCACTCAATTTATTCATGTATCTGTATAATGAGCTGTTTCCTGTGGAAGAATTGCTGCATCATCCCAAAGAAAATATCTACACCAATCTTTGACAGTTAAAAGAGCTATTGGAGGGAAGCAGCAACTCACTGTACCTACTCCAAGAATTTTAGAAATCCTGTTTTATTAAAAGTGTTACAAGCTGCAAATATTTAAATAAAATTCTATTAATAATTTCTTTGTGTTGGGGGCAGTTTCCGAATAAACACTTCTTGTATGTCAAGAAATGACCCACAATTTCATTTTGGGTGAAACTCAAGTCAGTCAGGAACATGTCCTGGAATACAACTGCTGAAACTATCCAGTTAAGGTGGCTGACCAAGGGACAGGACATGGAAAGCAGCATAGGAAACCTGTTAATAAATTTGTTCACATATCACAACAATTTAGGTATTCAATAACTTCTCAGAATGACAGAATTATGCCATGGAAAGAATGGATGAAAACCCAGCAGTAATGCAGACTTGTAGACACACAGTCACTGGTAAGGTGTACATATGGTGTAAAATGCAGTGATAAAAACATTTTTCAGAGCACAAGCAACAGGCATGTATATTCTGCTTTAATACAGTGAGTGAAAGTCCCGTATTTCCATACTGATGCTCTGGCTAAATTAGTGTAAATGGCCATTTACTCCAATAAGGCTGAGGGAAGCATAAGAGCAAACAGATGCCATGGTTTTCCTCATCTCATAACAATATTCTGAAGTCTGCAAACAACCTTCAGAAGTCCTCAAATCCTACCAAAACACAAATCCAGTGGAAAATCTATGGCCAGATCTTTGGCCACAGTCCATCCATGCAGTTCCACTGCCTGAGTCAGTTTACAGTACCTGAGAACTCATCCTGTAAACTCTAGGGATGGACATTTGCCAAATGAAGTTAAACTAACAATTTGAGGTTACAGCAGCGTTATATGTAAATTAATTGCAACTAATCTTATTGCAGTAACTGTAGCATAATGACTGCTCTTAAAGAGGTGATTGCCCAAGCAAGAAATTTCAAAAAAATAAGTGTAGTTAGTTAGGCTTCCCTGTGTTTTCAGATACATATCTACATCGCATATAGAAGTCAAGGGATGCTGTGCATACACAGCTGGGACGAAACCAGCCCACTCCTGAGCCAAACTCTGACACTTCTAAAAGTTATCACAGGTGAAGTTACGCACATGCACCTAACATCAGGTTTTAAAAAAAAACAGCAACCAAAGCAGCCCAATTTGGAATAAATATAAACCATATGTATGTTAGTCTGCATGCACACAAAGTAGAATGAAATGCTATGTAACAAGCAAAAGTATAGATAAATATTTATGGATAAGTAACTGGTTGCTTGTCTTTGACAGGTCAATTTGTTGCTTTTTTTCAGCCATCTGACATGTTGTACACAATACCTTCTACAATCAATTGCTTTCACTCTTTGCTGACATAAAGTTTCACACAACAGTGCATTTTAGAATGATCCATACCAGTTCCTTAATACTGTGTGGAGATCATAACACTGTAACACTTTTAATAATACAATAAAAAAACCCCCACCAAACTTTAGGAAAGAAATTATTTTGCAATTATTGTTTCCCCCTGCCTCAAAAGCTGAGTTTTACTCTTGGTAATAAATACAGGTACACTCTCTCCAGATTGTCTGTAACAATTTTGTGATGTATAATACTTAACACAATAGGTCTCTTCATGTCTGCACATACAGTATAATTTCTGAACAAGTTAATAATGGGTTATACTGTATTTTTGCCTTGCCCAATATATATAGATACACCTCCAGCAAATTTTCTTCTCAATATTTATACTATTAATTGGACCAAATGACAAAATTAGAAAAAGAAGAGGGGGAAGAAGAAGAAAGGAGCTTCCTTTACACTTGTGTCTGATGCTGGGTCTCCACAAATGGAATGTGAACATTTTCTAGGTTGAGTTCCTCCACACTTTCAAAGTCACTCATGGCTACTTCGGAGTCATCAAAGCCGCAGCTGGCCGAGACATCAGAGGAGGAGGCATCTAGAGAGTTGTGCAAGGATAAGGGCATCTTACCTGCACTAACGTTTTCTGTGTTCTGGCTTGGGCCAACAGCAAAAGTACTAAATTCGTTCCCAGCCTGAGACCCTGTGGTGTCCGTCTCATTGGGGAACTGATGAGGAGGGAGGTATTGGCTAGGGTGGAAGTGCGGCCGTCTCCTGCAATCAGGGCTGAGAGTACTTGGCATTGAGACTGGCTGCGAGGGTGGGAGGGTTTCATATTGGTCTGGATAATCCTCTGGAAGAGGAGGCGGTAACTGGTCCTGGCTTAAAAACTCCTCTTCATGAGGGGGAGGGTAGTCGCTGTCAATGTCATAGCCACCAAGGTAGTAATCTGTTTCCAGCTCTCTGGTACTGCCATGATGAGCCGAGCCTCCATCTGTCGTCTCAAAATTGGGAACTTCCTCAATGTCGGACAAGCGAGCACTTGGCATCCAGTCAGAGGTATCCCAGTGATACGCTGCAGCAGGAAAGAGAATCATAGCGTTCTGTTAGGATGAGACCACAAACGAGAATGGTGCCCTGCATGCACTGAGTCCTCAGCACATTCAAATCACAGCATGCTCCACAGTCCATTGACCCAGGTCAGCCATGCTCTGACCAGAGGGGGAGAGGAGGAGAATAAATTGCATTATGATGCTAATTCAAACAAGAAAGGAGACAAAGTATGGCCACTCTCAGGCATTTTGCTTTTTAGAATGTTACTGCGTTGTATTAGGAACTATGAGCCCAAGAAATCAGAATGAAAAAAAAAAGTCTGAATTAATGACTGCTTTTCATAGTTAATTGAAAGAATCTATAAATACAGTCAGCATGCTTATAAGCATCACATCTCGTCTCCCCTTCCACCTCCAATGACTTAAGAAAGAAAGTGCAAGCAAATAACCTGATTGACTGAAAACTGAATTTTGAAAAAAGTGACTGACCATTCTCATGCAGCTTTTGAACCCAACATAATTCAAACAAAAGAGTACATGTGAAGCAGTTCAAGAAAAAAAAAAATAGATCAAGTCAGTGCTCTGCCCACCCCAGCCCAGTCCGACAGGCAGGTGTCCCAGAAAAATCACCTCTGTTGTAGTTCTGTCCTTGATCCATAACAGACACTGTCAGATACAAAGTGAAAAGTAAAAACTGGTAACTCGGAGCTCGTTACCAGCATTGTGTTACATGTGAAAATACAAAACTTTGCATGCATATTTCTAAAGTACAGCTGCCTCAGTGTCATTTTAAAAGGATTTTTAATTGTTCTTTATTTTAACGTACAAGATAAACTTGCCCGTCAAATGCAGACATACATAAAAAAATGTTTATGTCGTGTATTATATTCCTTTTCTATCATATCTTAATTATTTACCCTCAACAAATATGGAATTACATTAGAGTTGTAATACAAAAAAGGGCTATCCACCATCTCTACTGTTTATAATTGCAAAGTACATTTTTTTTCTCACTTGTTCACTTTGAAACAGAAAAATAAGAATCTACCATTCTCAGGGCCGGTTCAAACAAATCTGGGCCCACCTGGGCTCAGATACCATGGTGATGGGCACGGTATAAGAACCTGAATAGAATAGAATACAAAGCCATTTAATGGGGCCATCAGCTACAATGCTCCGCAACCCCATACCCACCTCCCACCTGCACTGCCATGCTAGCCGGTGGGGAGGGAGGCATTCCGGTATGGAGAGGGTGCAGGGGTGGGGGAGAGAGCAAGGAAAGAGGTTTTATGTGAGACAAGAGCAGGGAACAAGCTGCAGCATTTTCTAGATGGATATGCTCTTGTTCAGCCACATGTTACTGGGCTTCATGCAAGGTCTCTGGATGCCATTGCTGGAGGAGATCTGGCAAGATAAATAGACCTTTGTGGCATCACCTCTGGGGCTCAGACACAGATGAGGGCAGAGAATACTGTTCTCCAGGCTTTCACCTACTAAGACCTAAGACCTCACTTGCCCTTGCTTGTCACCACATGGTGCATGTGGTGATGGTAATTTCTTCATCAGCTCCTTAGCCAGACAGCAGCTCTCTACCTGCCCTGCAATATCCTGGCGTGAGGAGCGTTGGGGCTACTGCAGGATTAGCAGCAATGTCTGAACCGGCCCTAACCACTCTTCTTCACTTCTGTCTTTTTTGTAAAGTGGATTTTGCTGTATTTGGGTCAGGATAATGGCATTGCACCCGAGATGCTTCAGGGCCCTCTGAGTTGTGTGGTTCAGAATCCAGGAGAACCTCACTAATTTGCTGACTTGCACAACTCCTGGCAGGTCCCTGGGGCAGGAGCCCCATTCTCCCATGACTCTGTGGCAGTGATTATGCCTGCCAAGTGCCCAGAGCTCCAGTGTGGCTAAATATATATATTCATGACTTCCACCAGCTCTGCTGCAGAGCAGGCAAGAGTCGTAAGTTTCATATAAGGAACTTGAAGTAGGCAAAGCATTTTCAGAGCAGCACCTTGAAAACTGCAGCCAGTCTGGCTTTTTATAATCTGTAAAGCATGATGGGGAGCCAATGTGTTTGGTTAAGCTTTCCTTTAGGAAGGAAAGGACATTTACAGTGCCTGCCTTTCTTTTCAAGGTTTTCGTATTTTTTGAGTGGGACTTTCTTTTTGTATCAACCTTGGCTAGTTGATTTATTGATAGTGAGAGGAATGGCACTCTTACACTTCAGGAAATCTGTAAATATACTACAGAGAAATACTCAAGTGCCATCACTAGCTGGGAGTAAAAGTGTTTTTCAAAATTACTGTTAACTAAGTCAAGAAAAAAAAATCAATTGTGTCAGAAAAATAATTTACGTATTCATCTTTAAGTATTATGTAGACTGGATTAGCTGAAGTCTGCAAAATCTGGCTTAAATTTGAGTTGGTACTGACATTTTCCCAAGGATAGAAAATATGTTGTAAAAATGAATAAAATAATGCTTATCTGTAATACACCACATTTCCTCAGTGCTTAACGGGAAAGAAAAAAAGTGATATTCCTGCTTTATTGGCAGGAAAAGCAGCTCATTTATAACATGGTGAGCCTGAGGTTACCCAGGAGGTCAGTGGAAGAGGCGAGTGTTGGGTCCTTGAACCACACTGCCACGCTCTATTCAAAGGGCACATTAGCCCCTGGGGAAAGTCAGGCTGCCTTTCTATATGGCATCCATGAAGCTGTGTCTATATATCTTCTGTTTGACAGGGGTACCTGGGAGAAACCAGCCACCTGCCTGACATCATATTGCTCCTCTCTGTGTGATCCCAGTGGAGTGCACAACCCAGCTCTAGTGCAGCATGGGACAACTTCACAGCCTTCCTGTGTCATCTTCTGCTTCCCAGTCTCTGCAGCCAGGATAATCTCAATGACATGGTTCTATTATAAATTTAATTTTATCTGGCAATGGGAGCAAACAAGCAAAACCATTGACTCGTACGGAAGAAGATGAAAGCTTGACACCCTTTCTACCACCTCTAATTATCCAGAGATGTTTTGTGGTACATTTTTCTGTCGTTCTCATGTTTGCTAGTGAACATGCTGATCTGCAAAACCCATTCCCTGCCACAGGTTTTCTGGTCAGTGTAGATTAGTGAGGCTCTGCTGGAATTTCTCACAATGAAAACAGGAAGCATTGTTGCATAACAAGAAATAAAAAAAAAATTAAATACCTTCATTTTCTATAGTGTCAACTACATTGTTGACAAGCTGTATGACAGTCACTATGGAAGCTTGCAGGGGAGGGAAAGCAGAAAATAAAGGGAGGGGAAGGACAGCTTCAGGTTAGTATTTAAAACACACATCATATGTTACCACAATAAATTCTCTCAAACAGACAGAACTGACATTGAAAAAAAAAAGGCTGCCAACCAATGCATAATTTATACAATGGGTTGCAGGACATTTCATTTCAGATAATCCCATACATTTTCAGACTGGTGATAAATTCCAAACCAGCATTTTCAGAAAGGCATATGGGATGATGTGTATCACCTCATAAATTCAAGCAGACTGGCCAGTTGATTAATTTAACCAAAGCAGTATCTTGTTTATCTGACACTAATTTCTAATTCATTATTACTTAGAGGTCTCTAGAGATGGTACCATGTGCTCCAGGGATCATTATCTTTTAGACCATCACACTATCAGAAATGGTGCTAAGCTCAACCTATTTCCTAAGAGGAAAGTTTTACTTATTTACTGTTTGTGCTGTGCCATGTAATACCTCTGGGATGTTAAGCAGCACAGGAGCACACATGCAAGTAGCTTTGATTCAGATTTTGATCTGTGTTTGACAGAATAGTTTCACAAATGCTTACTGTGTTCTCTGCAGGAGTTTTACCAAAACATACTTTCCTCTTGAAATAATTAATATAGACTTGCAGTTGCTTAGCATGAATGTCTACAAGGCGTGGTCCTCTGGATGATCTGCATTTTGCACCACCTAAAAACCCAGCTTGTGAGGGCATGAAATAAACCCACCAAAATCAGCAGGAAAGCTTTGGTTCAGTGGGCACTGGATCTGTCCCTTTTCCTTTGTCTTTAGTTACGAATAAAATGATTGCTTTAGAGCAGGCTAAAAAGGGGACCAGAAATACATAGTTTTTTGTTTCACAAGGCCAATAGACTTAGACGTCACAAGAAACATGTTAGCAGTAACAGTGCAAATATATTTTGAGTATTTTCACATATTTGCTAAATTTTGAGCATGGGATCGGGGATATAATCCAATTTCCTCAGTTCTTGTGAAGGTTTGGCAAAAAGGGCCTCAATAAACCAAAACAGCCATGTCCTATGTCTATGCCATCAACAGTATTGACAATTGTACAAAGGAAACTTGTACTGGCTAATGCATAATAAACATTATAGAAAAATAAGGGACTCCATGCAATTAGTTGCTATATGGCTGTGAAAAGAGTTGGAGGGCAGCTGTAAACTCTAAGAGAACAACTGAGAGTGAAAAACAGATGGCCAAAAAACAGGGCCATCACAGTCTTTATTGCAGCAGGTTGACTCTGGTGGGAGCTGAGCAGAGCATGTTCACAGAAAGAAGGGAAACTGCTCACAGTTCAGTGTAAGTCAAAACCCAGATAAAACATTGCTCACATTTTTTCTTTCTGATCACAAAAAATACTGCTAACTACTCTCAGCAAGACTAGAGGAGTTGAGCAATTTAAATGCAGTAGAAAAAAGGTGAGGAAAAAAAGAAGGTAGGTTAAAAATCACACCCAAAAGGAGTTTTTGTGGTAAGACAAGCCCTATTTGATCCAGCAAGAAAAGGCTCCAAGCATCCTGGAGAGGGTGAGTGGAGGCTGCCTGCACCTGATACAAACTGAAGAGCACAGCGCTGTCCACACCTTGGATGGGATGTGTACCAAGGCTTCCCTGGGAAGCACTGGTGCAAAACAGGTTTCCCCAGTCAGAAGCAATTACCCAGTTTCACAAGACAGTGTTGGCACAGCCATTTGTACAACAGCATGACACAAGCCTGTCCCCTCTGTTGGCCATTTGACAACCTGGCAACATTGCTCTTGGCTGTGGAAGAAGGGGTTTGGTTTGGCTGCAGTTTCACTGACAGCCTTTTAACCTTGGTAGGTAGGTGAAGCACAAAGAATTAAAAAGACAGGAAGGACTTATGGCTTATGAACATGTATGTGCTTACTTATGCCTGATTTGCCTTTTAGGCTCTTTCACTGCAAACCTCCCCTGCTGCTTCAAGAAAACCAGAGCATGTGGTCTTGCACTGACCTCTGCAAATGACTCAGATGATTTAAATTTCTTCCCTTGTTCGCCCTGAAGATATGGATTTGCTTGGTCTCTGAACTAGAATTGTTATCTCTAAAGGCTGTATTTTAAATGCAGCTTTCACAAAAAATGAGTGGGCACAGAAGGTCCAATCCAGCTTCTGTGGGTACTGTGTCACTGAATTAAATGGAGGCAGAATCTGGAGCTTGAAATGTCTAATTGGAATTTGGGAGCTATAAAAAGTAACAGTATACAATAAATGACCACTTGAATAGTTATTTGAAAGGTAATTGTAATGTAAGCATATATCATTAAAATAATGCTTATTCTAAAAAAACACTAAAGAGTTTTTTAGGATGCAGGGGCAGAAAAGCATTGAGAAGCTTAACAAAAGTAACTGTTACGTTTCAGCCACAGCTGAACCAAAAGGAACTGCAAGTGCACTTTACTTTCAGTGCTTTTTCCAACATTTCAGAGTACCTAGAGAAGAGCTGCATGACATGACTAAGGAACTGAGTCTCCAGACAGTTCATTAACTGGTGGCTGAGCAAACCAAGTACAATTTCTTTGTGCTAGTCTTTCTCTGTGTATCTGAATGAGGCTTCCCTGACATCCACCATCCCTTCCCAGCAGAAACATCTTGCCTTTTCTCAGACCCACTGCTCAACACACATAGGCCATAGCAACAAAGGTTGGCTCTGACTTTTTGGGTCTCTTTCAGGCTGTGTATGACTCTGCCTGTGTCACCTACTGAGATAATGATGTAGGACATGAGGGCAGGCACTGAGTATGCACTGAACAAGGACTTAATGGTGCTCTATTATTGTTTGCTGAGCTGTGATTACCAGGGAGAGACCAAGCCACCGCGGACTGGCTCATCTGCTCATTGCTGCTGCTGAGCACCAGCACAGTCTTGTTGGGACCATGAATGAAACCTGGCAAATGGCACAGAAATTTCTTTTATTTAACTGATGAAACATGAAAACCATGCTCTTCCAAGAGGAAAAATGATAAAAATTCTACAGTTTCACTTGCAACCTATTAGTCAACATATATCTTGGCAATATGACTCTGCAGTATCATACCTCTAATTCACTGTGAAGCTTGGTCCTGATACAGCAGCCCCAAGCATCGAGATTTTCATCATGTTCCTATAGATTTTTATTACATTCCTATAATTTAGTAAGTGGACACAAAGTGAGGTTTTGAACCCAGGACTTTCTGACTTTCAGCATCGTTAAAGGGTTTAAAGATGTCACATAAATGTTTTTAATAACATTAGAGAGTTAAATGGCTTTTCCCCCAGCATAATAAAGATAAAACCATTTCTTACCATTGTCATCTCCTGAATCAGACTGGAAGGAGCTGAGGGACTGCACTTCTGAGTTGCTGCCTTTATTACTTCCTGAAAAACAGGTCACTTCTTCAGCGTCATCAACCCCTTTACCTTCATTGACAGCAAAAACAAAGCAAAATGGTACTCTCTAGGTACATTTGTCTGTTTATACCATGGACACATTTAAATCCTGCCTTCTATTATTTTTTTCAGAATAAAGTATTTCCTTCAGACAGAGGAAATTACCTATTCATCAAGAAGGCAGCTGCTGAAGATACCTAGACTTTTGAAGAGTTTGAAGCCCAAAGAGACTTTCAAGTGGCTGACAGCACTGCAGTCAAGGAAGAAACATCTGTATTCCGTGTTGCCTTTTTAGAAGACATGTAGACTCAACAGCAAAAAAAATGATGACTTAAAGAATGTGGTATAAACAGCTTATACAAGAGATTACAGTTACATTTATCTTTATTGTTAATTTCCTAATTTGAGAGCCTCATTAAAGGCTCATTCAATGCGCAATAAAGTTATGGTGCATCTTATTATTCATATCAGTGGCCCTTGGATCAGATTTTAATACCTCCATCACTGATATATAATAGATTATCCTTCAATTTATATTGTTTTTCATCAGGGACACTCTGCCTTGACAACTGCACTGTTTAGAAATGTAACTGCAACCTGTGGTGTAAATTCTTCTGTAATTAAACACATGTGAATAAATGCATTCAAGTACACATTATAAAAGCGATAATAAGAAACACAAAAAATTATCTTCTATAGTAAGCACTGAGAGACCTGAGCCAATTACAAATGAAGGAGCTCAGGTGCTACAAAATGGAAGTACAGCTCTCCACTTGCTAGCTGCATATATTTCTACCCAGTATGGCACACCTCCATACAGGAAGGGCTGATTTACTCCTGCTGAGAAGGAGGGTATGTAGAGAATTGTGTGACTGCTGCTGTAACAAAGATGCACTGCTTCCCACTCCTTGACAGGTGGTCTGTCTCCGTGGCATGGCCTGATGCTATGCAGAAATTCATACAGATACCAGAAATGTCACTGGCTGAAACACACTGGTAAATACAGAACAGAGAATGTATGGGGGCTGGCATGCTAATGCTTTCAATCAGTGTAACTGTATTTAAAGGTTTAAAAGGTCAACCACAACACAACTCTAAAATACAGTCCAAATAAATGAAAATTAATTCCCTGTTTTTCACCAGAAGACCTCAGCCTTAGATGAAAATGTACAGGTCAGGGCACAGCATAAGATCATTAAGGTTGGAAAAGACCTCCATGATTATCGAGTCCAACGTTTGAGTGAACACCACCATGGCAACTAAACCCTACTGCTAAGTGCCACATTCAACTGTTTCTTGAACACTTCCAGGGATGGTGACTCTACCACCTGCCTGCGCAGACCATTCCAAGGCTTCACAACCCTTGAAGTGCAAAAATTCTTCTTGATGTCCAACCTGAACTTCACCCGGCATATCTTGATGTTGTCCTCTTGTCCTGTTCCTAGTTGCCTGGGAGAATATGCCAACCCCCATCTTGCTACAATCTCCTTAAAGGCAGTGCCAGGTTCCTCTCTCTGTTCCTCAGTTCCTGTTGCTTAAAACTACAGGACCATGAAAATTTCTGGATCACCTAGTTTTATTTGACAATTTTGGTTAAAATTGTGTTGCAATAGGTTTGGGTTGGAAAGGACCTTAGGGATCATCTGGTAACAACAACCCTGCCCTGGGCAGGGAACCTTTCACTAGATCAGGTTGCTCAGAGCCCCATCCAATCTGGCCTTGAACACTTCCAAGGATGGGTCAGCCACAACCTCTCTGAGCAACCTGTTCCAGTACCTCAACATGCTCACAGTATAGAATTCCTTCATAATATCTAATCTAAACCTATCCTTCCCTCACCTTAAGGCCATTCTCCCTTATCCTATCATTACATGCCCTTTTGAAAAGTACTTCTCCAGCTTTCTTGTAAGCCTCTAAAAATTGAAAGATGCATTAGGAAAAACTCCTAATAAGAAAAAACATCTTAAAAAAGTCCTATATGGTGAAGCAAACATCTCCCAGTCCATATGGCATATTACGACTTGCAAGGATAGATGATGTAGGGCCATAACTCTGCCCAGCAAACTCGCGTTTCCTGCCATGACAGACTATGTGAAGGTTGCTGCATCTCCAGCAACTTGTTCAGGAATGGAGGGAGCTCTGCATTATCAGGTGAGAAACCATCAGAGCACAGATAGAGTAAGCGTGGGGATTGGAAATTTTGCAGTGACTCCAATACTGAATGCAGATGAGAATGCAATGGACTGAAAAGGTGATCCTATAAGCAGCACATGATTTTCTGCTTTACTTCACGGAGACTGGAAGTAGAGAATATTAGTTCATTTGTCCCTGTTACAAAACAGGATTGCTTCTTGCAGAAGGTTTAAATGTTTTTAACTCCCTTGGGAGAAAAATGGCCTGAACCTAGCAGAACTTATATTTGAGAATTCTGCCCCAAATTATTTTTTTCCAATGGAAAGATGATTGCATTGTATTACTTGAAGAACTGGTGCTCAGAGCACTTACTCACCTGTGCTTTCTGAACAAGTAAAATAAATGCATTTAGTCATACTTAATGCATAGAGGTAGAGCTCTTGTATGCCTAGTTTAATTATAACCTTTCAAAATTAAATCAAATCACTTGGAGAAATGTAGTAACTCACGTGTATTAGGCTAGGGCATTAAGAATACCTGTGCCACTGGTACCTGCTGCATCCTGAGGGCAACCCTTTACCTAAGGCAGGGAAGGATGAGACCGGCACACAGCAGTACTTACTTTCTGTTCCAGCATCCCACGTGCTCTTCCTGATGGAGTCACAGTCGGAACGACAGGGAGACACAGCAGGCAAGTTTGGAGCTACACTGCACACCACCACCCCCCTCCTGGCTGTCAGTATTCGAGGGGACTCAGGATGAAACGTCGTCATCTCCTGGTGCTCTACACCAAGCCCATCCACTATCTTGTCCAGGTTATTCCGGGAGTCACTCTGGAAGCACGGGGTATAGGCCATTGGCCTCACTGGGACCTGTGGAGGTCCAACCTCTTGGTAGATATTTCTGCTGTCTCCACTGTTTCTGATGTTCTTAAACTGGATGCCATTGCTCTTGTTGAGCAGGGCTGCAGTAGCTGGATCCTGTACGAGTGTGATGTTGTTGCGGGAATAGTTCTTCCTGAACACTTTCTTGCGAAAAATTATAAAAAGGATGATCAACATAAATATGACAAAGAGGACCACGGCTATTCCTATGAGCTCCTCCTTGCCAACATAAGAATGCCCAGCTTGTATATTGGGAACCACCACAGGGCGAAGACCACAGTATTGACCCACATAGCCAGGGGTGCAGTTACACAGAAATGAACCAAATATATTGACACAGGAGCCACCATTTTCACATTCTTCTCTTTCACACTCATTGATGTCTTCTTCACACCTTAAAAGAAGAAAAGGAGAGTCTGGAACTTGGAGAACACCTAGGAAACAGTCCAGCTTTTGCACAGTAACTTAAATCATCAAAATGGTGCCACTAGTTAGCACCTTTCTGTTGCTCACCAAATAATCTTATTATTATCTTATTATTTAATGGTATTTAATTTTTTCTACAGCTGTATTTTTTTAAGACAATAACATGGAAACATCAAGAAGGAAATAAGAGTTTAAAGCATCTGATAGGAAAAGGCTCCTTGACTGTAATGAGGCTCACTGAATGTAACAGAGGATCTCTGCTTTTTTATATTGTTTTTGGACTATCCCATGGGATTCAATACAAAATATTAGAGGAGGAGTCAAGGAGACAAGAGTCGGGAAAAAATACATTAAAACATCAGAGTACAGATTTAAGAGAAGAGGAGGATATACTGGCTGTGTAAAGTTATTTAGGGCTGGAGATAAAATGAGTAAATAGGGGAGAGGCAGGGAAGAAAGGACAAGAACCCTAATGAGAGAGGCGAATTGGAAAGAACAAGAGGTGATAAAACGCAGAGTAAAAAGTACAGTGGACAAACCAGATAAGAAAAGAGTATGTTGATGGGCAGGTCAGGGGATTTTCTGTGTTTACACCAATTATCAGATCAAGACAGGGATTTTAAAAAATGAATGTAATAAATTAACCCTTTTATGTGAGGATTAGGGCGACTAAATAATTGATCCATTGTCAAAACAAAGACGACATTCCACAGGTTTCACAGGATTGCTCAAAAAGCCACCAACACTTAGATAGGTATATCTCAGTGAAACTGTCTCAAGATAACATCCTGAATCAACAGGAGGCTAAGTTCAGAAAAACATTTCTGAGCATTCAAGTCACATGTATTTCTCAGCTGTCATTAGCTCAGACTTGAAATAAGCACTACACCTGCGTTTACTTTTTGCTAGGTGAATCATAGTTTTTGGGCACAAAATGTCTGAACAATAAGAGGCCATCACTGAATTGGAAAACTCCCACTGCCCACCTGGGGAGGGACACTTACGTTACTCCCGTCAGGCCATTTTTGCAATTGCAGATGAAAGCGTTGCCAATGGGATCGCACGAGCCCCCGTTCCGGCAGGGATTTGGGAAGCAGGCTGTGATCTCTGACTCACAGTTCCTTCCTGTAAACTGGGAGAGACAATTGCAATGGTACCCTGGGAAGTGAAGGACAGAAAAAGATAAATTAGAATCCTACCACTGAGTCTGTCTAGAAGCAAGAGGAACCATTATGCTTTACATAAAAAAACATATCATACTGTGGGGGTAAGGGGATGTTAACACTCATTCTAGTATGTCTGCGTGGTGCACACTAATGCTAGTCAAGAATTTGCTTATGTGGGATGTCTGGACAATTGGAGCTCATGTCTACAACAAGGGACCAGAGGAATTGCTGTGTCCTAGACCACCCTAATTGTCATAATTCAGACAAGAATAAACATCATCCATGAACAACTTTGCTAACAAAAAATATTCTTGATCGAGGATACATTTCCCAAAATTTTTGGAAATACTGACCATATTTGCTGGTAGTGGCAGCCCACACTCCTTTTGGGTCTTCACTGATGAACAAATACATCAGCTAAGAGCTTTTCCACATCTGCCCTTTACAATGACGATACAGTAGAGATGTGACAGTCACAAAACACCATTTTCATAAAGTGCATCATCCAGGATGTAACCATAAACTTCAAAATACCAGCTGACCCAGGGCAATGCCAACCCTAATCAGAGCTAATCAGCTCTGATAGTGTGTGCTATCAAAAGTCTCATTAATGACTGGCTGCAAAACATCAGATGTAACATCACTCAAGTGGATGGGGACCCTGTTGGGGATCAAAGTCCTAATCCTATGTTTTTTGCCAACACAGGAGCAACATCAAAGTAAAAAACCAGTTTTTAAACTCATCAGTCCACCCTGCCAAGTATCAAATGACAAACCTAATTTTTTTCCACTCTCCTTGTGATTTCATATGGCACTATGCCATTAATAAAAGCTTTATTTAAGGTCACAAAGAAATCCAGTGAGGCAGTGCATCTCTTTATGTTGTGAACTGGATATGGAAATCTTGAGTGTTTTTTTATTTGAAAAGAGCAAGGAATACGTAAGCTGCGAAAGCCATGAGATGGCTAAGACAGTTCCTGGGATGGAAAGGCTCCCAGGTTAGAGTTGTTGAACCAGCTAAATTTTCTTGGACATCTGTAACAAAACTTTGGCTGATCTTTTGAAAGACTCCTTACACAATCCAAATGTTCTAAACAGATGTGTAGGCAAGGTTCAAAATCCATTTATGGGGTTCACATGCTTACTGAATATAGCATGTTAAGTAACTGGAACAAGGAACCTTCCTGCAATTAATACTGCTGGAATAAGAGCTGAAATGGTTGAGTGCAACTCAGTTCAGTGTTAAAATTATTGGAAATCAAGCTGATGTAGTGGAAATACCATCCCTCAGTGGTGAGCCTTTTAAACATATTTTAAAAAACTTTCTATGTCTTTACATCTGGAAAAAAAATAAAATACTTATTTTAAAAGTTACTCTTTCAGTAAACATGGCAGGAGTTTCCAGAACAGTTACAAGGAAAGGGATTTCATGGAAACAACATGGGAAAGCCCAGTGGAGGAATAAGTTAAAAGCAATTCTGCATTAAGACTCCCACATCTTTTATGTCCTATCCAGTTCAGTTCGCCTCGTTCAGTTAGTCTAATTGAATTCTTTCCTGAAGACAGGCTTTTGAGAATAAACTTGGAACCAGACTTGCTGGCATACTCAGTCAAGAGTCCAATCCTATTTAATTGAAGATTAATGAAATAGATACTCAAATATCATGCTGCGTCATTGTCCTGCTACAAGAAGGGAGACAGAAGCACTGATGTTTTCAAGGTTGCAGAGTTAAGAAATTATTTAAATTTCAGGCTTCCTAAAAAGCATATTTAGGTGGCAACAGCAAAATGGGATTATTTCTTTTTGTGTCTTATCAATATCTCACTCAGACAATGTGAACAGCTTTCTGGACCTCAGAAAAGATCTGTGTCTAAAAAATTACAAACCTGTGACTGTAGGTAGAATACACAGCATAAATAAATAAGGCTGTTTCAGTGCTTCCTTTTATGACTGAACAGTGACATCTATGGTCCAAAAATTTACAAGAATATTTTATATGGTTTTTTACGGTCTCAATGAGTTTAAGTGAAATGAAAATGTTCAATTCAAATAGAAAACATTTTATTCATAATCATATCTGTTGCCTTATATAATAGCAGAATATATATGTTATTCTGTTTGTTATCTGATATTTTAAACCTCCATAACTTTAAAGTGACTTAAAAAGCCAACTTTCTGTTAGTTTTTAACTGAGTTCCTGTGTGCCAATCATTTGCAAGGCATAACCTTTGAATCATTTTCTTTTCATGCCCTGTGTTAGTTACAGCTGACTAAATTCTAGGTTCTCTGTAACATATTCTGGTTATATTTATTCATTACAGAAAATTTGAGAAGCATTGATTTGATTAAAAAAGACCACAAACTTTTACCACCAAGTATAAAAGGAACATGGATTTATGCATTTTATACTAAGAAGAGATGAAACTGAATGCTCCAGATGGGTCAGAGCCCTGTTTGGCAATGTATGAACAGGACCAAAATGAAAAGTGTGTTTCTGAAAGCCTACATTTTTCACTGAATTTGACTTAATGATGGTGGAACACAGTCAGATATTAGATAGATTGTAAGTCTAAGGATCAAAAGTAGAAATAAAAAAGGCACTAAAACAAGACCATTACCATATTTATCACTGATGCTTCCTCTCATTGGATTCACTGCCAAGTCTAAGCCACTGGCAAAAGACACAGAACTTTTCTGTGACACACATGCTCAGAGCTGCAGAGCATTCACCTGGGAGGTCTCCAACACAGCAAAGCATATGTCAAAATTCACGGAGGAGCGAACTGAAGACCTGATATGATGGCTCAGTACATAGCATATAGGAGCTCAGCCAGCAGACTTGCCAGACCTTTAATCCTTCTCCAAGCCTCTCAGCAGAGGCTGTAATTTTGCCTGCTACTGCACATTTTAGCCACATGGTTGCAGACAAAGTTCAATTGTCAAGAAAACTGTTTTGGTCAGGAATACATCTTGGGTCTAACAAAAAATTTTTATAATACTTTTAATTTAATATCCTGGTACTGTATCATGCATTTCATCTCTCCCATTTAGCACAAGAATAAAAAGCAAACTTCACACATCCAAAGCCAACAGAACTGGAAAAAAGGCTCACTGCCCTGTCCTCTCAGGAGGTGATGAAAAAACTTTTTTAAGCGACGTAGGGCTTGATCCTGTTCACAATGAAGGCACTGAAGTCTTAGAAATTCATCAATATTTAAGGTCATACAGTCCATCTGAGTTTCTTCCATGAAATATGAATATTTCATTTTGCACATTGATGATGGAAAATGTTGATCTGCATTCCCCAAGACAGCAAATTTTGTGATGTCACCACTGTATTTTTTCAGAGGGAACTAGTGGAAAAAGACAGAAAACTCTGGAAAACACTTCAGCAGTGCTGTTAGGGTGGGAACACAACACTCTCAGCATTTTCCACAGCAGCCTGTACCAACAGCTGACCTAAGAACAACAACAAGCTGTGAGCAACAATACAGCCTTTTTAGGCTGTATCTACACTAACAAGTCCTGTGGAGCAACAACAGTGGGTCTGTGGAGCAAAACAGTCAGTGCTGAGGACCCAGCACTGTCACTGTGACTGGGCTTTGGGAGCAGTTGGCTGCACAGCTGGTGCTTGTCTTCCAACTCAGCCTTGTCCTGCCCTCCAACACCTCTCCTCTCCACAGAGGGAACCAAAGAGCATTCATGATCTATAGCATTATGTAGACATAGTCCTCTCCTGCTTAATCATAGCCTTGGGCTTACTGGTTGTTTTATCAGGCTTGTCTCATGCTCCTCTACTAATCTGAGTCCTCTCTATGTAGCTAAATCTCACTTCTTCACTGTGACTCCAACAGCTTCTCTTACTGGTCGCTTGACATATCCTGATCCAGAAGAGCAGGTCTTTTTCATCACAGACCTTATGAAAGAGCGACATGCTGTAAGTGAGGACTCTACAAGGCTTCCTGCCTATACCTGTGTTTGTTTGGCACTTAAGAAGCAGAGACAGTGGCAAAAGGCAGGCACGGTGCCATCAGCAGATGGGGTGCCGTTATGTAGCAAACATCTCTGTTGGTAGCATTCCCAGCCTGAGCATCTGAATGTCTGCCTCTCCTAAAGTTTACTTGGCTTTATTAAAGAGGATACTCTGAACTGCTGCCAGTTCTTTTTTTGAACATGTGTATGCTCCTGTTTCTATCTATACCATGCGAGAGAGGTTGGCTTTTATCTGTTATGTGCTTTGACTTTTCCATTTGATCTCTCCATGTAGTTTCTTTCCCTGCTGTGCAGTCAGATCTGACAATGTCCAGAAACAGCCCTGCCCTTGGGATTGCTCACATAGCATTTCATGGCAAGTTAACTGATGAGACAACTGAAGGTGAAGAGGACCTCTCCCAGCACTTTTGTTTTGGTATGTTTACAATCAAATCAGGCCACCTTCAAGAAGTGTGTGTTCTTCAGCCATACTTATTCCTGTCACTTCACATATAACTTATCTGTCTTTAAACAGATGATTGTCTCTTGCCGCTTGTTGGTATGAAAATGAACCTCTGCCTTTGCTGAACCAGAGCTTTCTATGAAAGGATTGGCATGCATGTGCTTTTAAACTGGGAATTTAAATCCAGATGCCTAAAAGCATAGCTATAAAAAAAGATTAATCCCCCCAAAAAATTTCTAAAAAGCTTTGAAAAATTAATTCATGTGCATTTGGTACACTCACATTACAGTGTGCTGGGTTGTTTGTGCATGTGAAAAAGGAAGACCAAGAACATTAGTAAGACCAGGCCAGTTCATGACTATGGTATTATTACACCCAGTTGTCCCTAATTTCATTCTTACAAAGTACCCAATTGTCAAAACCAGCCGTGAGTCAATGTTGCCAACATCATTTAAAAAATGTACTGAAACCATCACCCAAGTGCCGTGTTGCATTTTCCCCTCCCTTTGGATTTTAACTCTGTTCATGAAAAAAGAAGAAAAAAATGAAGAGGGTAGAGCAATGACTTTCTGTCCACGCACTCTGTTCACAGTCCTTGACTCAGTAGATATTTCCACTCAAATGCTTCATATTCAAGTAAAATCGCCTACTCATATAAGCCACTTACTTTAATCAAAGCCAGATGTATATAGGACTGATCAAATTAAAAGGAAGTAACTATACTTATAATTGCAGACTTTACAAGCATGAGGTTACTCTCTGTGGCTGAAAATCTTGGTGCACTGTTTGCATTTGATTACAGTAAAAATTTCTATTCCTGAGATTGCTCATGCTGTTACTCATGCAGATAAACATACATTTACTATTGGTAGGCCTGCTACCACCACACTATTATTAAGGTTGTGTGACATTTCCCATTTTAAGACCTCATATTCAGCAGCTTATAGCTTAACCACACTTTAAACACTTGGTTGAATTTTCTTGGGAAATTTCAGTTCAAAGAGCCAAGCTGTTTCTGAAAGTCACGCTGTTTGTCATGTTTCAAAATGCTAACTTTCTTTAAAAATAGCTTTACTGACCCATACTTCTGTATAGGGACTGAAAAGTCTGGAAGAGTGTGGCCTATATTTCAGGGTGGTGGTTTGCACTGTCTCCCAAGAAAACTGTCCTAACACTGTGTATGTCTCTTTCTGCTACAAGTCTCCTGAGCTGTCAGACCTAGTGAGTGCTCATCCTCCTCTGCCAGACCCATTTAAGCATGCATAGAATCTCCCTGAGGGGGTCTCTGGACACACAGTACCCCTCCCTTTAATCACTGACATCACTGGGCATTCACTGTTGGCTCAGGACACAATTCAGACCTGTGGGAAGAGGAGTGCAAGCAGAGGTTCATGCCATGGTCACTTTCTGCTGCTGAGAAACCAGACTTTAAAAGCAGAGAGGCTTTTCTGCACTCTGGGAGTACTCCTCTGAGCTGTCTGTGCTTCCTCCTGCAGGCTGAGATCCCCATTCTGTCCTCTTCCACATGCAGAGAGGTCAGACAGAAATATTCAGTGTGGGTCAGCTTAGCCCCATGCCAGCTCTCCTTTGGGGCAATACCTCTGCGGTCAGTCCTGATCTCTGTGCACATACACAGAACTGCCCTGCACCAGGGACTTCAAAGCTGTTGGGAAATTATCCATGCAAACCCCAACAGCAGTCGCATGGACACACTCCTAGTGCATACAAAGCATCTCTTCATCTGTTCCCCAAACAAGGTCATAATATTACCCTATTCCCGTAACTTCAGGATGAAGTGAAAGGTAAACAGAGGCAGCTTTTCATTAATGGTGAACAGGGCAGTAGCATTTCTACTGAAAGGAAGATCTCACAACAGGAATACCATTATGGAGGTTTGTGTTGTAGATGTTCGATTTATGCAAATTACATGCAAATTAGACACAGCCCCTTTGACTCCTCTTATGTAGGCAGCAACTCTTTCATGCTATGATGTTGGGTAACCTTTATTTGACTGTTTTCTTCTAAAGTTAGCTATAAATCTCAGCTTTCTTTTTCTCTCTCCTAATTTTCTTGTAAAGCACAGTAGGGTGTTTATAAGAAAAAGGATGTTAACAGTATATGAAACCTGCTTTGTAAAATTAAAATCAGAGAAATTAATAAAAGAAATCTTATCACCATGCCAAATGCTCTCTGTTTAGGAAAAGAAATACTATTCTCCAAAAACTTTAATAGGAGGGTAATATCAAATATTATTCCAAAGATCCTGATGCTACTGAATATCCTGAGACTGGGAAAAGAACCTTTGCATGGTATATTTTTGAATGATTCCCTTCACCAAAAGGAAAAAAGATGTCATTTTCATTCTCAAGAAAATTCTTAAGAAATGAAGAGTTATTTTTTTTCTATTTTAAATGGAAGTCAGCTGATGACATCTATGTCAGCAAATGCAGTGGGTGATGGCTCTTAAATGCACACCACAATTTGTGGCTCTGCAACTAGCATTTGCAATGCTGTTGGACTCTCCGCTCTTAGAATTTAATTATGTGGCCTTTTCACATATGGAGGACACTAACAACAGAATTCCTTTGCCTAGTGGAAGCAAAAATGCCCATGCCTTCTCCTTATTGGCTGGGTTGTAGAACCACTGACATACTGTCAGGGCCCATTGCACTGGAATTATGGCTTTATAACAATCCTCTATTTACATACACTGCTGTGGCAGTAAAAACAGCAAACAGATTTTTAACGGCAGGCAGCCAAAACATCCCTGCAGGGCACATGCCCCTCACAGAGGCAGGAAGACAGGCAAGTCAAATCAGTTCTGTGACTGCTTTGCAGCAGTGAATTTGGTTGACATGAAAATGGTGTATGCCACTCCAGCAATAAGATGGGTCCAATCTTCAGTGCCTCTTGCTTCTCCCCCACCCCATATCTCCCCATATACCAGTTTGAACTGGTATACAAATGGCACTGGGAAGAAAAGAATGACTGTAAAGCATTTTGTTAGACAGGTTTCAATTTACTCATCATGAGATTGCTGAGCAATACTGCAAATAGACTCAAATAAAATCAATTCAAGGAGCTGTTCTCATGCTTCCTAGGACATGAGGCAAATGGTTAACCTCATTTATTAAGTATGGAGTCTGAATCAAAGCCATGTTACGTTCATGTATATATTACAGCCATATTTCCTAGGGATTTAAATAATCAGGTTTCACAATTAGAACAATTTCCTCTTGCCCTTGTTGTGCAGCCCTCATTTTCTCTCCTTCCCTTGGTAAACAAAGACCCTTAAAGACACACACAAGCAGCAACAATTCTCTTCATGCTATACAACAAATCCTGGATTGCCAGGGCTGTACTTTATTCCCCCAACTCTCCTCCCAGCTCTTTTCATCAATAGCAAAGCTGATAGCATCCCTGATGCATCATCTGCCATGGCATGGGAGAAGAGCCAAAGATCCAGAGGGGATGCTAGCTGGGACACCCCAGTATGGACAAATACACATTGTCAGGAATTACTTATAAGGGTGGGGCTATCTAACTGAGAAACTTGTGACAATTTTGCTCAGATCTCACCACATGTCAGTCTTGAACTGATTTCAAGTTTAGGCCTAAAGTTTAGAAAAATCCATGTGGTGGAGGGGAGTCAGAAAGGAAATATGAGAACAAGGTTTAAACTAATGAAATCCAGAAATAATAACTATAGATGCAAGGGAACTGCATGGACACATTAAAGCAGAAAGCCCTGGGACAGTGGTTAAATGCGCCATAAAACAACAGTCTAGTGGGAACTTCCCTAGGGAACCATGACCAAAATCACTGACAATAAGTTGAATGGAAAGCTCTGAACTTGCAGAAAACCTCTCTCTTGAGCAACCTCCTTTTCAGATGAGATTTTAGTCTGCCAGAAAAGGTGTGCAATGCTGCATGTGGATACAATATGGGGAACTGGAAGGAAAGTCTGTATACTGCAGAGAATTCCTAGAAGGAATGTCCTGCACTTGTGCCATTTACCTTCCTCCTGCTGAGATGCTCGCTGTTCTGGTAACTTGTGCACTGCAGCAAGTCACTGGCACCAAATCACACAAAGCACCACATAAGCACTGGATAGGATACTCCAACACGAGAACAATATAAACTTTGGATAATATTACTTAGACCTTAAAGTACTCAGGGCCCTGAGGAAGCCGTAAAATACTGTTCAGAGGGAGTTTATAATGGGACCAATTTGCTATTTCCATGCAGACACGTAATCAAATTACGTGCAAAAGGATGAAGGTGTTTGAGGACAGCTCAGTAATTATTTGTGACAGCTTTGGAAACAGAGTAAGGCAAAAGTGCTGTTGCATCTATGATGGACATTTGAAATCACCATCTTTGTGTACAGACTTTGATGCTGTAAGGATGATGTAAATGGATCCTGAAAAATACAGCTGAGCATTACAGTAATTGTAATTCTATTGGTTTCTATAGAAATAGGATTATCCTAACAGCCAATAAATCAATTTCCTCCTGGAACACTAATGCAATAAGAAGGGGCACCATTTCACTGTTAGTTATAGAGCAAACAGCTTTTACCCAATTTGCAATACCTATCAGAGTTTTATAGAGTTCATGAGATTTTTCAAGCACATTGCTGCATAAAACCATCTCTGGCAATAAATTACAGGGGAAAACGGGGAGGGGGAAACCCATAAAGTAATGAAAATATTTACCACCAGATGGCACGGCAGTACAGGTGCCGCCATTCTGGCAGGGATGTCTCTCGCAGGCATCGGGATAAAGGATGCAGCCAAGCTTCAATTCCGTCAGGCCAACCACTTCTGCGAAGCTGCTGCGCTTGTTCTGGAGTGGCAGTTCATTGTTATTTAGGACAACTGAATCCAGGCAGCCCTGAAAGCCACTCAAGACCTGTGTTGTCCTCTTGTCAGTCAGGCTGCGGACATTATCCACTTGGACCTGGGCGCCGAAGTAGATGGAGCTGTCTGTGCTGAGAGTCTGAAAATAGAGGGGGGCTTTGCGGCGCTCCACATAGCTGTCATCCAGGGACAAGCTCGTGAAGTTGCGATTCAGCTCCAGGAAGACTGAATGCCAACTTCCATCATTAACGGCCCTGCCAGAAATTCCCAGGATTCCTGGGCCACTTCCGCAATCCAACTGGAACCAGAGTTTGCCATCGACAATCTGCAGGAGGAAAGCAGAAATCAAACTGCTTCAGGTGCTCAGCTGTCTCATAATACACTATCACAGAGAATCTAGAAACACAGGGGACTTCTAGACAGTCTCTATACAGTTTTACAGCTGCTCTCCCACATGACACTAAAATAGCAAAAAGCTGTGCCTTTATCATCAGGAAAAAAACATGTAATAAATATCAGCTTTGAATTTACCCAAAGCCAATTACCGCAGGAAAACTGAAAATGTAGAAAAAATACAGATGCTGAACTGCAGCAAAAACTGGGATAACAGTTTGTTTTACTGAACAGGGTATGGATTGAAGGACCCATGTTCTGCTCTTGGCTCTGCTGCTGAACAGCTGTGCCTCTGTCAGCGGTTCCCGTCACTCACCCAAGAGCTGCGTTTCTTCTCCCAGTGGTTGATGATACCAAAAGGACAGTCAGGGCACAGGATCACCTCTGAGTATTTTAAAGTGGTTTGTGCTAAAGTAAGTCGCCAGTACATTCAGCTAGTGATGTTAGGTACTCTGCTCATGCACACATCCTGTGCTTCTGTAACCTTTTGGAGCATCTCAGCGAGATGTCCTGAAGTGTCCTAAGTTCAGTTTCACTCATTACAACAGTAGGATTCTGGTTGAGCAGGAGTCAGTTATTTTCCAAAAATGCTACACTACCTGCTCTGTGCACACCTCACAGATTGACGTAAGGTGGCTCTTTTTTTTTGCCTGAAGTTTGTGCTGGGTTCACGGCTTTAGAGAGATGGTAGAGGATTTCTCACTCTCTCTCCTGTCCCTCACCCATCTGAAGTCCTCATAAAGGGAAAATCTGTATTAGTCTTCTAGGGCAGGCAAAGTGCAGACTAAGGGAATAGGTATGAAGTACTGCTTTTCTGATTAGCAGTGTACCAAAAATTTTAGGTTTTTCTAGCAGATGGCAGAGAAGTTTAAAATGGCTGACAAGGCCAGAAATAATTTCTTATGACACATTAATTGAATTCAAGCTCTCTGAAAGCTCTTGCAAGTATTTTACCTTTATGTCATGCTTTAGGAAGTATTTATTTCTGCAAAGCCCATTTCAAGACAGTTCTGTCCCACTATTTATCACACTGAAAAGTTCAGGCACTGTGTCCTTTTACATCCTTCCCTGCAGCACACAGCGTCCTCTCACTGGTGTGTCCATAACAGAGCCTGACTGCTGCCCACCATCAAAGCAGAGTTGCCATAGCTATCAATGCAAGAAACCCCATGGAGCTTTGGTGGCCTGCTAAACTGGCATGGCTAATGCAGATGTCAGGATGTTGCATCGTGTTCATCTGCCTTTGGCCATGTTTGGCCATTCCTAGCATGAACAGTCATTTAAAACCATGTTAGCTACAGACATTCCTTGGCATATGTCTCAACTGTGGGACCAAATATCTCTCTGCCAGGCTCTCTGATGTGGCTTCAAGGTAAATGGGAAACTGTTAATCTACAGAAGTAGACTGTGCTGTCATGTTATTATCAGCATTTTATGTCCTTGGAGGTTGACAAAGCTGCTTGAAGAAAAGCTACGAGTAAAATCTTGAGATCTGCAGATCTTTGGACTTCCTTCTCCTTTCCAAACCCTCAGTCTCTTGTCCAGCTGAATTTGAACTGGCCATCAAGCAAAGACACACCGGGCAATTGGGGTATAAACCACACCACTCCACCACTCGGCAATCACTTGGACAGCGTGGACACAGACGTGCTATGCGTGTGGCAGCTCCCTATCAGTGCCAGCTACCTACTTACTCTGCATGGTATGAGGAAGGAGAGGGATGAATGCAGATGTAGAAGGAGCCAAAGGAAAGACCTAGAATTAGCCCATGTTACAAGCAGTTGGCTGTTTCAAAGTCCCTGACCTCCAGGATGCAATGAAACTGAGAAGTAGTCAGATCTATGACTGTAACAAAACATGCTTGAGGGATGTATGCTGCATGGCACTCCTACAGCTCAATCAAAAATGGCTAATGGATATATAGAAAAATGAATCTGGATCACTTTTCATTAAAAAAATCTTTTCTTACAGGACTTAAAGCTCAGCCATAAAATATTGCTGTTGATTGAAATTGGGCCTGTTAAAGCACATTCTCCAGAGCAATCTCAGTAAACAAGATGACCTGATAAACTGAGATTTTTCTCCCCAGAGAGGGAGCAGTAGTTTCTTTTCTCCCTGTGCAACAAAACAGTCCATAAACCTTGAAGATGCTGCTCAGAAAGTGAAAGATCTGCCTCAACAGCAATACAAATCAAACAGAAAAATACATGCCAACATTTTACATTTTGAAAAACAGCCATCATTGGATAAGCAGCTAACTTGCTGCTTATTCAAAAGGCTTTTTCCTATGGAAATTCTTCTCCTGATTGTGTATAACATACATATACCTCCCCTAAGATTACTTATGCCCTGAAGGACCTACTGCTTGCATGTCTATTACCCTTACTCACAGAATATGTTTTTCCAATTATCTTTATAAATACAACACCACATATGAGCACCTGGAATAAATATTACACCATTTGTACACAGGAAATGATGATCTAAAAGATTTGCCACTAAAATATGTTTTATACATCTTTCTCATCCACTTTTACTTCTTTTTACCAGCAGATGATCTGACATACCCAGTAAATATATAGTCACAAAGGTTAAGTTTCCTTCCTTTTATTGAAGAAACACTAGTAACCTCTACCTCAGGCTAGAATGAAAGGTGGAAAAATTGGTCTGACGTTTACAGTACTATTGTAAGACATGATAGATTTGCATGGGAATCCAGACTCTGCAACACTCTTCCTCTGGGATCTCAAGCAAGTCATTAGTTTCAGGTCTCCATCAGTAAAAGAGGGGTAACGTCATTTCCCTATGCCACACCACTGCTTTACAGATACAAAAATTAAAGACCATGACATGCCCAGATACCCCTGGCAAAGGGACCATAACATTGCTTTCATTAATCAGGCAGGTCACAGGCCTTGTTGTAGATGGGTCAGGAGGAAATATTTGTCCCTTGATGGCCTGGTGCTTCAAGGAGGAGGAGGAGGAAGAACTGGAAGAGTTGGCAAGGAGCAGATGCTGTGAAGGACTCCTGTCCTGACTACTTAGCAGCTAGGCTGGCCAGGCAAGTAAAATTGCTGTCTCTACTCCTAAGCACAGAGAATTCAACCATCATTCAACAATTAGTCCATGGTGTTCCTGTGATTCCTTGTAACCACCTTGATGTCAGGGTCACTGCTCAGTCCAAGCAAATAGTATGGAAATTCAATGAATAGCCAATGCTCTTGGCCAGGCTCAGCAGTTAACCAGACAATAACCTCAGTGGGATGATTGGTCTGGTTGAGAGCCAGTAGCATCAGACTATCAGTTCAGTACTGAATGTGGAGCATTGCTTTTTTCCCCTCCATCCATGTAGTGCAACACAGCAGAGAGCTTGCTTGAGTTACTCCATTTCACAGCAGAGATATGCAAACTTTGCAATCCCTCAGCAGTGCAGCCCATGGCACCAGCAGAGACCCTCTGCACCAGGAAAGCAGAGAGACACTGCTTCATCCTAGCTGGGCTGAAAATTCCCACCAGGCTTCCACTTCTCAGGGCTTTATAAGCTCAGGGCTTAGTTACAGTCTTGGTTATAAGAACTAGGACTGGGAGGTTAATGCATGCTTAAGCATATATGCCTTAAAGCCACAAAATTCCTCACCTGTAGAGAAGTAAAAAGAACAGAGAAGATTCCAAGAGTTGATGCAATCCCTTATATTTCAACAATTTCATTCAATGAGCAAAATGGACCCAGACGCATATTGTAAATTATATTAGAATATTAGCCTGGCTAAGATATTTGGCTAGTATCCATATTTGTGTGTCAACATACATAATAAAATGATCAAATGGTTCTTCTGAGACCACCTCCAGCTCAAACAGTCCATCTGCAGTCAAACACCATGGATACAGCATGCTGCCTCCTAATCTGTCTGGGGAAATACTTCGTTAACTGAATTGCGTTTCAGGTTCGTTTGTGTAAAACAGTGTATTTAATTAAAATATTACTTGTTTCAGCTCCAGCCAGAACTGGGACCATATCCAAGCTTCAGTCCTACCCAGCATAAGCCATGCAACAGTAATGTGCTAAAACGTATAATATACCCTTAAGTAAACGATGCAAAAAGTTTCACATTAACTGCCTGGACAGAAGAACATATGCTTGCCTTTTACCATTTAGCAGCTATATTTCTGGCATAATGGGAAAGTCTTTCTTTACCTATTTTTAATCCTTTAAATGTCAAAAAAAAAGTTGAATTTCCATTATATTCCTTGAAAAAAAAAAGATAAATTATGGAACTCTCTTCTGCAATGGTCTTGTAATGCTTTAAGTGGTTAAATCTTACCTTTCCCAGAGAGACGCCACAGGTAAAAAGGAAATGGTGGTACTGGTTTTAACACATGCAATTTTTTGCAAAGGAAAAAAAAAAGGCCATCGACGTACACCTCATTTTGCTCCAATTGTCTTAAAAGCAAGAGCATGCAACAAAAAAAATAGCCAACCTCTCAAAATCGATGGATTAGATGCTTTATTTGAAAGAGCTGAATAAATAACACTCTTATTATACTGTATCAATGCAGTGTAGCTGGTAGGCTTTCAGCAAAGTAGTAGACAAGCAGTTTGCTCTATGGAATTGATAATTCATCCAAGAAGGACACTGCGTTATGATTATGAAATATTTCCATCCCTGGAGTTATAACAAATGTATGAGCTCCCAAAATTAGGCTGATCATTTAAACACCAAAAACCATATTGCAGCATAAATTTTTAAACAGACTGCAATGGGAGAGACTTACTTCAAAACAATCAATGCCACTGTATGCCCCAACAGCAGTGGTGTTTTCTGCCTGTCCTCCCATGGGCTCTTATGTTGTGGGTCTAAATTTCTTCTACCTCTGCCTTTGTTTGGAACTCAGTGATGGTGCTGGGCCCTCTGGGTACTAATCCAGAAGATACTTAATACACACTTAAAGTTAAGGTATATGAGTAGTTCCAATTGCCTTCAAATATAGGAAGTTAAGCAAATGATAAAGTGCTTTGCTGGAGTGATGCCAAAGTGCTCAAAAGAGCACAGGATTCCATCCTTTATTCTCTATTTAGAAAGCTTCTCCTCATGTTTAATTTAATTGAAAGCAATGCTCAAATGATAACAACTTCCCATTTACAGACCTCTAATTAATCTACTTAATGGCCTCATTTCTGAGTGCCTCCCTATCTCACATATGTACCTGGTTAAAGAAAAAAAAATTCTTACCTCTGGTTTACAAATGAAAAAACACATGCTTAGAAAGTCTAAGTGCAACTTACTCAAAAACATCTGAGTTAGGGATCCCCGAAGTGCAGTTCATCAGTCAGCTGCCATCCTGAAGAGACCTGATAGGGCTAAATCCTTTGAGCATGATACCATTTGTCTGCCACAGTACACTTTTGCAAGACCTTAGCCTGATATTCCTCTGCTTAAAGACCTTCACAAACAAAACTGACAATTCTTGATCTTTGAAGTGGTACCATGTCATTAAAAACTATGTCAAATAGTCTTTAAATCCTGTGCATACACAAGCCAAGGGCCAAACCTGTGAAAACGTTTTGTACACACTGCAACCATGGATCCTGCCCTACCTGGAAGCCAAGCATGAGGTGCTGCAAAGGTAATTCCCCATATCCTTCCCTGCTCAATGCACAGGAGAAAGCAGAGGCTTCGCATCCATACACAACCCTGTACCTCACTTATCACATGTGTGAGGTGGCACCTGCATCTGAAACTCTCATACTAAGTACTGAGTACTGCATGAGATAGGTTCAGAGCTAAGAAGCAAAACAAACTTGACGTGGAGATTGGCCTCAGAGAGAAGCAGAATAGCCACAGGTCTTGTTGCTTTTAACTCTCAGCATCTTTCAAATAAAAATATCTAGGTGATTGGGTGTGAAGTAGTGAGTGAAAACACATAAAACACATGCTTCCTACCTTACAAATAAAGACTCAATTCAGGTGATTGCAATGAAAGGTTCTATTTTTTTTTTTAACTAGCATCAACTTTTCTCTTTTGATGGCAAAATTTTCCAGCTGCAGCTGGAGATTTTCACTCAGTTGCCTATGACCTGGATGTGCTGTACTTCTTAATAACACGAGCATTATAGACTAAAGTCTAAGAAAACTAATTCTACTATCAACATTTTAACTCCATTTCAGTCCATCTCTGTATTAGCTCTCATTGTTTCCAAGTGGCACCTTCCACTAGAACCATTTGTTTTTACCAAATATTCTTCAAAATTACAGAACTGCAAACATTACCTACTGACATGTGCTAAGAGCAACCATGATGAAGACTTCAAAGAAGGTCTTCCAACCTGTAGCTTTGTTTGGTTTTCTTTAAAAAAACCCATGTACTTCAAAGTTCAATCTGCACTTCCATGTGTCTCAAAGCAGAGCTTAAATGTCTTGTAGAAGTCTGAACAATGCTGAGAGTTCCCAGTGAATGACTGACAGTACTGTTGCTCATGAAATATTTCAGTCTAACAGCTATAAAATTATTTTTTGACCATTAATAACTCATCTAGCTACTTCAACATTACTTAAGCATTCAGCCAAAAATACTCTGAAGATTGCAAATACAGACACAAAAGGCTCTGTGCCATTTCTCCCACTGCTGAATGATAGAACATGGCAGGGTTACAAATGTCAGCATCTTCATTTTGTACCCTAGAGGCTATAGCAGAAATACTATACATGCAGGGTCTTGGATGAGCCTAGCACTCTCTTTTCATACAGCATCTATTTGCCATTTCATAGAAACAGAAAAAAGGACAGAAATGCATAGAGACCTTATCAATTGAATATTGATTTGGTATCAATCTCCAGCGACCCCATGACTCTCCCAACAAATGATCTCAATCCAGAGAGTGCAGAGATTTTCAGATTCAGTAGGAGACATGTTCTAATCAGTTGTTTTCTGGAATTAATTTGGTAACAGTGAGGGCATATCCTCTAACCATAGACATGGACAGAAGGGAAGAACAGCAATTTCAGCATGCTTAGTTTTGACTATATAGTGATACAAATGGCCAAATTTTACATCTTGTACAGACTGGCTTCTGCACGCAGACACGCATAATGTTCCTGTAATGAACAGCACCCAGTGGGGAATTTTCCAAGTAAAGTACCACTAACAAGCTGCTTTTCTGATTGTTGTTGTTGCTGCTGTTGTTGAAATTGTTTTTCCCTACGAGAATCAGACTTCATCTTCCAAATCTACAGCTGAAATGAGAACAGCATTCCCCAACTCAAGAGCCAAGAGGAAATAGAGAATCAAAAAAAATACAACTGCAGAAAAGAGAAGTTATTTTAATTACCTTCAGAATTATACAGGGATTCGCTCTGGTGTACATTATAATCCCATTGCTTTGCAGGGTTCGCAGACGGAGAGCCAACTTGAATTCCTCTTTCTTGCTATTTTCAGAAACTCGATATTTAATGTAGCTATTCCCAGCAAAACTAAGGGAAGTGTGGCCTGAAATAACCAATTTGAAAAGACACATGTGCTTTTAGTGACACATAAAATAATTCCTCAACTGTCAAGTTCATTAAAGAATTTATAAAGTTAATGAGACTGTCTAGGAAGAAATAAATAAGAACTATTTTTTTTTTGAGAAAAAAAGCTGGCACCTACTACAAAATATATTGTATTTTTTTTAAAATTATTTTTCAGGGGATGGAGAAAGTTCTATTTCTCCATACTTTAAAAAAAAAAAAAAAAGAAATAGAGGTTTCTCTAAGTATTCAGCAGTTTTCAGTTTATATGCCCCTGGAGGCACCTATCTTGCCTCACTGATAACAGAGAGAGTTGAAGATGCCCATACCTGTACATCAGGCAGTTGAGTTATGAGTATAAAGTTAGGTGTGGGCAGATGTCAGCCAAACCCTTGCAAATGAGTTCCCTGCAACCACTGCCCAGGACCACAGTTCAGTATCTGTTGTGTTTTCATCAGGCAAATAGCACAAATCCTCTGTCATGCAGCCTGGGATCCACTGAAGTCAACAAAAAGCTCCACTTCACTGGCTTTCCACCTGGCTCTTTATAGCCCAGGGAACAACATAGCTGCAGAGAACCAACAAATGTCCTCAAACTTTCATTTTAGGATGGTGCAGTGTTTTCATTAATAAAGACTGGAATTTTGGTAATCTAAATAGTAAGCAGAAGAGTTAATTATAGAGCTTTGCCCATGGCAGGAAAACATCTGGCATAATATTCTCTAGGAAAAACTCTGTTTTCTCAGCAGCCTGTTTTACTGATCTGGTATTTAAGCAAGTCAGTGGGAATTTCTGGCTACTCACAGCCCCATAGCTATAAAGACAAGTATTTACAGGGCTTATAAACAGATACACCAAGTGCAGTGCCAGTGCTGAGATGGTTTAAGCAGTACATTTTCTGTTGACTTCAGAGGCACCTCTACCTACAGAATGAGAATGGCAGCACTTTATTGTTCAAATATATCCCCCTTTATTGGCTGTGACATTCACCTGAACATTCGCCAAGCTTTCCTGGGGGGCACTGGCAGATGAACGGTCTCCGATTAGCTTCATACCCCACACATTGCATGTCCCCTGGACATGGTTTCTCCAGACAGGGATCGTTGGACCCTGGGCAGAGTCCTCCTGCAAGAAGTTAAAATGCTGTTAGGGATACACAGTGGAAAGCATGATCTGTTGCAATACAAGAGTAATGAAAGACAATTATTGATCTCACACTTCAGTACAAGCAAAAAATGGCTTACTAATAATAACAAAAAGCCCCCAACAAACCTTCAAAGAGGAGAAAAGTAACTTTGGAGAAGTACGCAGCCAAACTGTAATAGCTCTTTTTCAAAGACTGCCCTAAACACCATGGGAACGTATTATAAAAACAAACTCTTATGAACAGTAACTGGTTTACAGTTGGTGTTGTAATTCTCAGGACATCAATTTTCTCACAAATCTTCCTGTTGCAGGGGTTTTATAGAGATAGGAGAAAAAAAAATGACTTGAAACTCTGTATTCCTTTTGCCCCAGCACACCCCTGAGAAGGAAATTTAAGGAGGTAGAAACAGCCACAGCACCAAACCTGCCATAGTTCAAGAAGCATTTGGACAATGTTCTCAGGTACAAGGTGGGATTCTTGTGGTCCTGTGCAGGGCCAGGAGATGGACTTCAATGATCCTTTTGGATCCTTCCAACTCTGGATATTCTATGATTCTAATCCATACTTGGGCAACAGACTGACAGCTGTACTTTTCATCCTCATACTACACTGGACATAGTGTGAACTTGGTCACATAGCATAGGCAAACCTGACATCTCCCTGTGTTCCTCCGGACATTTCTGAGATCTCACATCCTATCCAACTTGCCCAGGCTTCCAATACCTGTCCTCCTTTTTTCTAATCTGAAGGGGCACAACAATGCTGAGTTTTAAATATGCTTAAAATACCTGAGCAACACAATTACATGAAGGTTCTTCAAAACCACCTATATTTTTTACATCTATCAAGCTGAGCATGTCAAGAAATTACCTTAAAGACTGTCAATTTCAAAGAAACTTTCTGCATTTCATAGAGTTTGGCTAACACTTGTACATGACTTCTAAAAGTGTCTAAATAAATCTGTTTTCATTGCCCTAATCTTAAAAGATTTGCAAACACAATAATGCAAAACACCACACAACTACTGCTGCTTAATATATGAATTTTCAGGGATATGTGACTTCCACAAGAGCTAGCCTTTTCTTTGTTGTAGTAAAGTACTTGGTGGGTGCAGGGTCAGCTCCTACATATGGGCATCTATGTGTGGCTGCTATGAAAGCAGACTTCAAGTGAAGGAAAAAAGGCACTCCTGCCCTTGCTTTTGTTGACTGGCAGCCACAGCCTGAGCAGAGTGAAAGCCAGGTGCTGGGAATGGACAGACTCCTCTTGTTTTGCTTATCAAGTTAATTTACTTAAGACATGCAGGCGACTTATTTAATGCTAAAACACACCTTCCTACCCACTACTTTCTGAATATTGGCAGTCCTTGCATATTGCAGGATCCTTATTATAATCAAAAACTAGTTTATTTTTTGAGCATATTATTTTATTTACAATTTATAAAGGAAGAAATCAACCTGTCATAGAGTACATCTCTAAAAGTAACGAAAGAATAAATCTTATTGCTCTCCCACTTTTGTACAAGCCAAGCAGGGCTCATAGTAAGCACAGCTGAAATTACCTGACACTGTAAGTATTTTCTGGGAAAAGAAAAATTACTACTGCAGGTTTTGAAGTGGACATGGGCTGACTACAAATATGGCAATTACTGTAAATGTCTTCCTTGATGTACAGCACAGTCAATTTAACATTTAACATCCTCCCCTCCTTTATGAAACATTTGTTTGAGAGGTCTACACAGTAAACGATTTACAGTACTGCCTGTAGCACTGTTAGAAAATGATGCATGGCAATCTTTATTAATCACATTAGTAGGTAACGTTAACAGGAATAACAGCTGCAATATACAGTTACACTCTAAGGCTTATGGATCAAGAAACAAGTGTAATTTAATATTTAATAGCGTTCTCCACCACAGAACTATATTGTATTTAAAAGTAAGATTTGCAGAATTTAACAGAGAATATGATGTTTTTCTGTGTTTATTTTTTTTTTCTTAGAATAAGGCCCCACATTTTTTAGAGTCCAATGGCAAGTAACAATTATTTCTGAAATTATAACAGGTTGTTAAATATTCTATAGGCCACCTTGTATTTTCTCCTTGGAACTCATGTGACGAATACACAGCATTCTGGTGTACACAGACTATATCCCTTCTCTAAAAAAACTTAAACCTTTTGTGAGGCTGCAATTCAAGTGAACCTCTGTGTAGCTGACAGACAAGACATTTGGACAAAAGCCCCACAGCTCATCAGTGTGCAGCAGAAAGGGGCACTGAGATTTCCAAATGTGGCTCTGAAAATTTTCACATTCCCTAACCTATGACTTTATCTTTGACATGAAGCAATGAAAGCAACAGCTTACTTTGTTATCCATCTCTGCCAGGTTTTTCAGCTGAAAAACTCTGATTTGTACTTCAGAGTCATCCTTCCACATTTAAAAAATAGTTGGAAAAGATCTAATGTACTTATTGTAACTGTGGAGGTGCACTAAAGAACTGCTTATCCTGAACGGCCAAGAATAGTTCTTCTGGTAAACTATAAGAAAATCAAATTTTTATTCATACTGCTGCAGCAGGATTTCATAGCTTTCACAAAATTTTTAAAATATTCAGACTTGGGAGAAGTGCTTTATGCCTGTCTGTATGGTTATAAGTACATAAGCTACAAATCTGCATTATTGCATTGCCCCAGCTAACACGCATTTTCAGGCTGATTTCACAACTATGTGGAGCAAAATTGCAAAATTGTTCAAGGTTACGTTGTCCACATCAAAGATTTACAGCCTGAGTTTAAATAAAATTATTCTAATGTTGCATTTCCACTCCAAAGAGCAGTCTATTTACCATCCAGTAAGAGATTCAAGAAATATTGTTTTGAACTGATCTTTTTTCTTCTAGGCAGGTCCAGACAATCCACAGCATTCTCTTGAAAATCACATTACTATTAATAAAACTGTTCTCTACAAGGTATCACAGAAACACATGAGCTAGCATCAACCAGTGCGTGGCAGGAGAAGGTGGAATAGACCCACTTGATTTTGACAGATCATCTTCAGCTTAATTCTCTAAAAGAAGATAAAAGTATTTCAATCTTCTAACCAGTATACTGAGGAAGAAAACACTCTTCCATTGCAAAGTGAGACATGCATTTAATTCCTATTCCTTCAAAAAAAGGAGAACAACTACAATTGTAAATATATTTTGAAAATTGAGTGCTTCAATCATTTTAACTTATGCCTTGTCATATTTTGTAGTTTTCTATCAGCCCATTCTCCTGAATCTCTTTGAGTATTAAAAAAGTGCTTCTCTCACTTGCAGAAGAAAGCTTGGGAGACTATAAGGATTAGAGATTCAGGAAGCTTGCAAAGCAAACTCCAAAGTGCTACTTTAAGTAATAGTTTAGTGGGGAGGGAAGACTGGCAACTCGAGACTGCAACCTTTTTTTTTTTTTTTTTACTTTTAGAGCATGGTGACTAGGCATTGTAGGCAATGATTATTCCATATGTGCCAGTGCAGACACCACACAATTGTTTCTGCACAAGCCAGCAAAGCAGTTTAGTTAGCTCAGGTGGCCCTGGAAAACTTTTGTTTCACACAGTATGTCCTAGTGAAACAAGATATTTAACCTTTTCCATCCGCTCCTTGATATCAACTTCCCTTAGGAATCCCTAAGTGATAGATACCAATTCCCACTCACCCTGATTCTACAGTCATGCCCCCACTTTACACTTCAACTTTCCCACATTTTATACGAGATTGTGCATTCTCAGCATGGGCCTTAATATCACAGGGAGAAATATCTTTCCTTACACAAGTGTGACCTTAAAAGGACTATGGCCTGATCAAATCTATTGAAGTTATCTGCAGTTCTTTGTTCCCAAGCACAAACAGGACACCTTGTTCTTCAATCTTCTTTGCCAGGAGAATTCCAGGCTCATTAGTACATATGTGTTTGCTTCCTGAAAATGGGAAAAACAGTGTCGTACACATAAGAATTGGGATCGTGATGTCCAGTTGATCAGAACACCCAGGACTCTTTAAGAGGCAATATGTGCTCTGTGGAGCTGAAGACAAAAACCACCTCTAAAGAAGAGGTCCTATATTAATAGCAGATCCTCACAGTCTATGATTTCGTTTTGTCAGAGCATTCACAAAATGCTAGAAGGGGCTTCATAAAGTCTGCACTGTCTTGTTTCATGAGAAAGTGGTCCAAGACTGCTATTCTCTTGATTAAATAATGTGGATATAAGTGTCTGCACTTTTGTTGAGCACTTCTGCCTCTATTAGAAAAATTCTTTCAAACTATTAGGCCAGAACCATATTAAACATTTGAAATTGAATTCATCTCATCTAACTTTAGGGCATGATTCATCTGACTGATTTTAGACATTTAGGGAGAGATGTATCACATCATTAAAAACACCTCATTCTTTTCAGTGTCTGCACATGGGGCCTGGAGTGACCAGCACGGATGTAGATATATACCCACATTTGTCAGAATTATTCAATCCAGATCTCTCCTATAAAAATAATAATGTAACCTCACTTTTGGCAGATTATAATGCAGAACAACTCTACAGCAATATAGTCCCAACAAGACCTGCTTCTTCCCTGCATCTTTGTCTCAACACAAAAGAATTACTTTGCATTATGAAAAAAAAGAGGATACATTTTTGCTTCTGAAAAATGAGAATGGCATGCAAACTGTTTTATGTGAATATATTTCTTCCCTTCCTCCTATCTTTATTTCCCCCACCATTGACGGATGTTTGCATACCTCACATCATGTGATGGAAGATTGGTAAGCATAGCCCCTATGGTCACACCAAAACAAACCTCAGTTTGTGACAATATTTTTCATACAAACACAAAAAGATAAGGCAGAAATTTAAGGAGAAAGCCTGTTACTGAAAAACACTTTAGTTCAATTTTATTGATTTTAAAGACAAAGATTGATGCACATGAACTTTCGAACTTATCCTTTCAGAGCTGAGGTGCTGAACCTCTGAAGTTCATCCACTGTCTGCTTTACAGTCTCCCAGTATTTTCACATTAGATAACTCTGTTTGCTCACAAAGGTAATCTAGGTAAGTTATGCACAGCTGGCATGCATAAATTGTGCATATCTGTGACATCTGCCAGTGGGAAAAACACTCCAAGTATGATACATATTTCGGGAATGAGCAAATTAGTTCAAACTCAAGCTTTCTGGGTCATAATTGAATCAGATCTCTGGAAACATATGCAATATTTTAATGGCTTTGTCTTAATTCAAGTTATTATTATTCACTGAATGTGAAACCATCTTAGTAACAAAGGAATTATAATACTTTTATTATACTGATAATACCTTGCTAATGTTGCCTTGTTAAACAAGCCAAAATAAATTTGTGCACTCTTTCCTGACTTGCTGCATTTATGTGCATGTACAAGAATCACTGATCTAAGAAGCATTTGCATTTTTCTCACTCTTTTACTCTAATCTTTAGCCCTCTGAAAGCAAACCTATCCATACATTCTCTAACTGATACACCCTCAGAAGTCTGTGTTACCTCTTACATGAGAAAACTGTGTGTCTGTGTATTTACCTAAATACCAAGCTATTTTTTGTGGCTCCTATAATTAAAAACAGTAGAAGAGGCTGAAGCATTAACTGACGAGAAGGCCGAAGCATGAATCCCCACCAAGGTCTCTTATCTCTGTGAAAGTAATATGCACAAAGGTTTTCACCTCTTTGACAGCTATACCTAAATTGGCAGCTTTGTACACTTTTTTTACTACAGGCTGGATGATAGGCTGGGTAGGCACTGCAAATCATGCGGATCATCCATGGGAAATCAGCACATAGTGGCTTGAAGAGGAGCAGTGGGAGACCCTCCAGTTTTTCAGATGGACCAAGACAGGCTGCCTGTTGCAACCATTCCCATGCAGCAGTCTTTAAGGCCATGATAAATGGTCCAGAGGCTGGGGACCACAGACGGTCTCAGAACCACACTGCCTTTCCAGCAGCCTGCCATCCATTTTCAGGATTGACTGGTACATGACAGAAAAATTTGGAAATTGCTGTCCCAGCTGAATTTTTGTGCTTCCACTGCAAACCTGCTGTGCTGGGAGGAAAAAGGAGAGCTGCTGGATCAGAACTGTACTGCACTGCAAAGTCCCTTTTTTAGAGTTAAGCTAAGGGATTATGAGGCAGAGGGAATAAATACATCATTATTGACTTTAATAAGTAGCAAAATGAAATAAACAGTGAAAATTTTGGCTGCCAGAAAACCAATTTCTGACAGTGAGGACTATCACTATCCCCAAGGAGATAAGGATTTGTGATTTCTTTATACAAAAATGAGAGTGAGCTATGACTTAGAGAATATAAAAATGTTTTGCAGACAATGTTCCTGCACTGGCTCTTGGACTTGACTGGAGGATATTGCAGCATTGTCCCTTTAAAACCTGTGAAAATCCTTTATTTCAGAGCCCTTCATGTGTAACAAAATGCTATTTTTATAATAGATATGTCTATTTGAAACCTAAAACACTGTTACTTAAAAATTGACCAGATAGTCTGCTCATGAATGTACCTCAGATACAGAGTTATGGTATTTTTTACAGAATTGAACTTCTATGGCATTATTATTCATGTGCTGAAAGAAAAAATGATTTCTGGTTAAGTTTTATGCAATTTATGCCTATTTTCATCCCCACTGAGGTCAATGGGAAAATATGAAGCCCTGCTGACTGCTGCAGAAACAAAGGTTGGTTATGGCTGCCGAATTCTTGTCCTGCTCTGTGTGTGCGTGTGTGTGTGTGTGTGTGTGTGTGTGTGTGCGTGTGCGTGTGTGCTTAAGATGAAGGAGACTTAGATGTATTGATTTTACAGCAGCTTTTTTCTCTGCTCTTAAATGAAGTGGAATGAGGAGCAAATAGCCTGGCAAACAGAAGAAACAGAGCTAGTATTATAACTGCCTAAGGTTTTAAAATCCAAGTGTAGAATCATATGGAAGACTGGCTCTTGAGTCTATTTGTCATATGCCCATGTGAAATATCTTCCAAAATGTGGAGTAGCCTGAAACTCACCCTGTCTCTTACTGCAGCATTGAAGGTCAGGAATAGCGCTTGCTAATAAAACACTTCATTGCTTACCATGCCTCTCTGCAGAAATGGAACTGGAAATGGCCTTTCCACCTGCCCAGCTTAAGTAAGGGGTGCTTTTCCTTGGAGACTGCTGGTGCGTTGCTCCAGCAGACCAGGCTGCTCTGCTACAGTCACACTCCAGGTTTAGTCCAGCGATTGCATCAACTGGGTGGGAAACCACATTGCTCCATGTTCTCTCTCTCTCCCATTTCTTCCCCTCCCCTGGAAGCTTGTTGATGGCTCTGATTACGGAGCCTCCAGGAAAGAGGTCTTTGTCATAAAAGGCCAAAGTTCATAAACTTCCATTTACATCAGTAAACACGAACAATTCTTCCCAAGCCTGAGAAATCAATTCCCACAACGCATCAGCCAGTCATGCTTTAGTGGACTGAATTGAAATGCCCCTTCTAATCTGTGTCAGAAGAATAAAATGGATCCTATCGCATAATATGCAAAGATGGGAGAGAAAGAGGGAGCGGTACTCACCATTGCACATGCAGCGCACATTCCTGTAAAAGCGGGGACACACAAAACTAATTCGTGCTGTGCTATAGGTCATCAGGGAATGTGAATCAATGGACAGACTTTCCTCACAGTGTTGTTCCTGACAATCCAGTCCAGAGCAATTCTTTTCCAAGATAGCAGAAATACGAATCACATTTTCCAAGTGTCTCCTTGCATTGGTAAGCTTTTGAATCAAATAGGCAGGCTTATAGAAACCACCACTGTGCATCTGAACCGCAAACAGCATGTCGAGCTGATTGCTGCCTGCCACTGTCTGAATACTGATGATGTGTAGGCTGTCCTGTTTTTGGGACAGCACCGCGTTTCGCAAGGTACGTCTGAACCCATGCATATGAAGGCCCACGAAGTCTTCAGGGGACACATTCTCAAAACGGATGGTGACTGTGTTCTGCAGCATTTCTTGTAGCAATTGCTCCACGTGGACCACAACATCGATTGGTACCTGGAACCTGCCATCACTGACAGAGACATTTAAGACATACTTGCCATTATCGAGCCCTCCAAGGGCAATGATCTTCCCATCGTGGCTGTTGACCTTGAACAAACTTTTCTGCTCTGATTTTAGTGTGTATGTGAGGACATCATACACATCCTGATCTGTGGCATGAATTTTCCCAATGACTCCCCCAGGAAAATCATCTTCCATGGTGACAATGAAAATCTCCAGTGGAATGGCAGTTGGTTTGTGAATGCTTTCTTCAATAACCCTCACCTGAACGTAGGTGTGGGAAACCTGCTGAGGCTTCCCAGAGTCCTTCGCCTAATGTAATTTAGAAAAAAATAAAAAAAATAAATCCAGAAATAAAATACACATAGAACACAGCCTACAACCATAACTTCTTGCTATGTATATTTTCACAGCATCAGTAATTCTGAAGACCTCTCAAAAGAACTTCCCAAATGTATTTGCAAAATACATATGTAAAGAAATATCTCAGCCATTTCTAGCAGTGGAACTTAGAAACTCTTTAGGGAAGCAGAGATCTCTAAGTGGATTGCGGAGAGAAATGTATCAGTAGAATGTCTCATTACTCAAACCGAAATGTTCCCAGGATCCCATAGCTAGCACTTGTCATCTTCACAACAGAAAATATACCAACATTGTGGTATATTTTGCACCAAATGGAGTTTGGCCTCACTTCTACCTGGAAAAGAGACTGAAGTCCAATGAAATACCAGCTTTCTGCACTGCTTGGTGTGCCCCAAAGCACTTCAGACCCTGCTTAGCTTGTGAAGTGGATGTGAGCAAGTTCAGAATTTTTCTACAGCACTCTGTACTACTTTACCTGAAGCAATCAAGAAACATGCTTGAAATAAATAAAATTTATCATCCTCCAAAAATGAAATAGGTGCTTGTGCTGTTACTAATGATAAAATATGAGAGGAGCACTACACTTGGACGGATGACTGTATGACCTGGAGCACATATAATAGCATCATTTGCACTGGTTTTTATAGAGAGCAAAAGAGCAAGTATGACAAAAAACACAAGGCCATCTTGACAGAAAGGTGCGCAAACTTGAATCAGTGTCCTGTCCTACACTAAGAAAAAAATGTTTCATTGAAGTCACTATTAAGATATACTGCTTCACACATTTACTTGCTCTAGAGAAGAACAGCAAACTAAACTGCCACTGGGCAGAGATGTAGCACACGTCCAAAGATCTTTGTATTTGCACGTGTGGAGGAAAATTTGCAAGAAACAGAAAATGGCAGGTTGATAAAAGTAATATGGGCATTACAATGCATGGATTAATAACTCTAAGACACTCTAAAATTCATTCATCTTCACTCCTTGAAATACATGGAGTATTTAAAAAAAGATTTTATATATATCTGTGCAGGCAAATACATACATACATACATGCACAGAGATGACATACCATTCCACTTTCCGTTTTAACATTACTTCTTAATAAACCTAACACAGGGAAGGAACCTGATGGTGGAAAGGAGAAAGCAGCACTCTGACACATATGAATGGAAAGAAAAACTTCTATGGTTTATACAAATCAGGAAACTGTAAAGTATGTTTTCACTGCAGAAATCCCTAAAGAAAAGAATACCGGGAGAAATTATGTCTCCACAACCCAACAGTGTGGTTTTCTGAGCACCATCTCAGACATGGTGGTCTGTCTAATATTTCATTTATATGAAATACTTGGATCTCTAAAGCTAGGGATGCTGCTTAGATTTAACTCTCATGCTCAGTTTTGGCTATACTAGAACTTTGGCTTGCAAATTACCCTGAAAGCAGGATATTTTAGGATGAAGGCATTGTAAGAAAGAAAGGTGAGGATTTTTTGTTACAAGGCTAGAAAACAGGTGTCAGGAATATTAAATGGCAAACTCGTAAAACTTTGATTTGAACTGTTAATTAGCATCAGAGTTTACGTATTTTGAATTGTGACTAACAATTTTAACTAAGCATGCTACTGCTATGAAGAACATTAAATGTAATTGTAAAGGAGCAGACAGCCTGTATTTAGAGACATCAACCCCAGCAAGGCAACTGGAGGAAAGAATGCACTTCAGATGAAGCTTATAGGACCATGACTCATTTCAATGAAGAGGAGTAATTCATTCCCTAGACTTGCATATTTACCAAACCCTAGTACATCTTCTCTGTCAGGCCTGAGAAATGTGGACAAATTACTTTTGGATTTATGAGTTTTGGTAATCAAAATTACCCTGGTTACAAAGCTTCTCAACAATTACTCTAAAGCTACATTTGAGCTGGACTTCTATTGCATGTCTTATTTTGACATTCTTTAAAGGCTAAGTTGACCTTGGAAATGTGATTTCATGAATTCCTGGAAGGCTCTCAAAAATTTATGATTAAATTTATGACTTAAAAGCAGAAGTGATTTTCCTTCCTAGAGCAGTATTTTGCTGTTACTTGTTCTGTGGTATATTTATATGTATATAATGCATTTTTGCTTATTTTCCTTGCTTAGCTACAGAAAAAAATGATGAAAATCTTAAACCATAATGGTCGCTGCTCAGAAAATTCATTTCATGCCAAGGAAATTGGAAAGGTGGCTGGCTACCTATTTATATTTATATGAAATCAGGTTTAAGAACATCAAAGGAAATATACTGTATTGTGCATTTGTAAACTGGAATGTGTGGTGTTTACTCAGAGAATACAGTCAATTAAAACCAACCTATAGAGGCAATGTACAGGTTACCTACAACTATGAGGGTTTTTTTTGTTTCTGTGCAGGTACAAAAATCAAGCCATACCTGCACGCAGAGCACATATTCAGTTGAGACCATATGCTTGAAGATGACTGCAGACCTCAAAACGCCGTGAGGGTCCAGTGTAAACTCCTCCTCTTCATTGCCAGTGAGGATGGTGAAGGTAAAAGGGGGGCCATTGTGAAAAGAGTCTTTGTCTGTCACTACCAGCTGCAAAATGCTTGTGCCCACTGGTTTATTTTCCTTTACACATATACACAGTGTATAAAGAAAAGGATTAAAATTATACATATCATAATTATAAAATACCACATTTTACTATCCAGAATATTCAACTGAATGCTCTTTGCCCACGATGGCATTTCACAAGTCAGGTTTATTTGACACTGTTTATGCCTCAGGGACCAGTAGCAGAAAGGAAGGTACCCACCACACCACCAGGGACTATTGAGCTCTGCCCCATACTCTGTCTGATCAGGACTGACTAACAGGTAAGGCTCACACCCAGAAGAATGTGCAAAGAAGTGTGAATTTATCCCAGAGCAGACATTTTGAGGATAGAGAATGTGGTGCAACAGGGAGGAATGGTAAAATGTGTGACAGATGCTGTGGTTAAGGAACCTCAGCAAACAGAAACTTAGCAAAGACTTAAGAAAGATTTGTTTATGCTTTCTTTTAGATAAGATCACTTGATACATCTTTTGCAGATAGATCATCAAAAGCTACTTAACTGAAACCAAATGCTCCTGCATTTTAAAAGTCAGAGAAGTTTTTGATGTTTGGGACAAACTTACTTGAATCACAGCTGTGTAGTTAGCTGGAGTAAATACAGGGCTGTTATCGTTCACATCAGAGATGTCCACATTGACCGTCACAGATGAAGACAAAGGAGGGGTGCCGCTGTCTCTTGCCTGGATAACTAATGAATAACCAGATATCTGCCAAAAGGTGAAAACATTAAATCATTGTGAAAGAGGTCCTAAATTTTAACCCAGTTTCTTTACATCCAATGCATCACCTTCCATATTTTAAGGAAAGTCATTTGGCCTCATTACCTTCCTGCCCTTAGAACAATATTATCCTGTTTATCACCAGTGTGTCCCAACTTCTGTTTTATAAGGCTATCAATAAACATAACAACTTCATTGTATTAAAATTACTGTATCTGATAATGCATTCCTGAAACAAAGGGGCAGACAGAAAATAAATGACAGATAATATCTGACCTCAGTCATTAGTACTGTAGCCTATACTGTCATCTCTCCTAGGTGTCAGCTGGGATATGTGACCTGATTCTATTTATCTTATGGTTGGTTACCAGGATATTATATAAATTGCTTATTGGAGCCAGGATCAGTTTGACACACACTGCTTCTAATGCAGTGATGGAGAGCCAAGAAAAAGTTCACAGGCAGTTGGCTTAAATACACTGGGAAACATTTGGGAATACTAGGGGCAGCAGTCTCTGTAGTAGAAGATAAGGGGGCTTGTTTGTAACCAACACAAAGTACTCAGCATAGTGCGGGCAGTTCAGTGCATTATCCATGGGCCCTCTACACACATATGTACCCGTGTGTGAGGTGTGAGCATATGTGACAACTTGCAAAAGCTCTGTCTAGCCACAGTTCATGGACGACAGTTGGATTTTCTGAACTGCATCCTTATGTTTGCCTCCCTAGGTCTTACAACTGCTTTTTACTGTATATTGCTCCCTTCTCCCCAGAGAAAGCTGCTGACACATTGGCCCCTGAACCCTTCTACAGGAGAGCAAGCAAAGGGCAAAAAGGGCCAGATACAACACTCTGCTCCACCCTCTTGATGGACTGGAGAAGGGAAAAAACCAGCCCTGCAGAATGGAACAAGATAATGTCAATGGGGCTTTTTCTGGCGGGGGTGTGGGGAAGGAAATCCAAATCCAATTTAAAAATAAAAACTTTAATGATAGTAGGGAGGAGTACAGACTAAGCATACAAAATAAGGGGGCCCTTCTAGGATGTGAGACCAACATAAAGGAAATAGGAACATGTTTTTTGCGGGGTTGTATGGAGGAGAAAGACTGTGAATTGGTGGGGACATAGTGATACAGGATGGAAGAGGAATCCTGATCTAAGGAAAGTCAAGAAAACTGAGGCAGAGAATTAGTTTTTATTAATTTTTTTGACTGTTATTTCTACCACTAGCTAAAGACAAGATGGCCAGTTTTGTATGATCTTTCCCTTTTTTTTGCTGTGTTTGCTTTCAATTCAGTGCATCCCAGAAAGGTAGATGGCAAAAGTCATGGTCTCTATGTGATTACAGCTCTGGAAATGAGTTTCCTTAAACCACTGAAACCTGGGAGTCAGCACTGCCTTTGGGAATCTATAGCAGATGGGGCATCATGAATCATTTTCCCTGAAGGGGTCAGAAACACCTGTGTCTAGGAAATGTGCCAAGGAAGCAAAGAAAAAGACAATATCACAGCTTATTTTTAACTGAGGGAAACTTTGGAAAATGCAGATCTAACAGAGCTGGCATTAAACTTGCTCATTCTGTTGAGGGTGTGTGTATCTGAATGCAGCTGTACATGAGTGTGCCTCAGAAACTAAAAAATGTCATATTAAGAAATTAAGCTTGTGCTTTTATTACAGCCAATTTGTAACAGTCTTTGGTAAAGTCATTCTGCAACTGAACACTGACAATTTAATACTGCCTTTGTGATAACACAAGAAAGGATATTTGCCACTGTTTTAAGCAGTAGCCCTGCTTCCAGCAAAGAGCTTTTCCAGATGAGCCCATATTTTGAGAATAGCAATCTCTTTCCCCAGTTCTGTGGATGCATTGCTGGGAGGCAGAAGGCATGAATTTCTTTGTGTGTTGCAAGATTTCTGAAGCTATTTAGCACTCTCCTGCCCTACTAGTAGCACAGGCAACTGCATTTGTTTGTTTTTTTTCCAAAAGCTGCTAATTGCTAGCTATGGCAAAATGGTGATAAATAATCCTGAATGAATAATGGAGTGAGCAAACAAAGCAGCGGAATCTGTTAATGAAGCACTCTTTCACTTTTGGTACAGCCTGACCACTTCAAAACATCCCCTTCCCAGTGACAGGTTTCGCGGAGCACTAATTAATGGCTGAGGTCTCAGCTTCGTGCTCAGTACCAATCTGGAGTATGTTGTGGTCCCTCTGTTGCACATACATGTGTGTGTTTGCATGCGCAAGAGAGAGAGGAGGCACCAACAGCACCAACAGCTGCCAGTGGCACCATAGGAGAAATCCAGTGTTGCTTTCTTCCCCCCAATCTGACCTCAGCTGCCATGCTGGTGTGGAATGGGAATGGTAGCACAATACTTGGCCTGTAGATAGGATTAGAGACAAGGCTGCCACGGAAAGAAGTGGGAAAACATTAAAAAGAACTGTTGGAGCATCTTAGGCTGATTGCTGCTGAGTACAAAAGAAACTCCTTCCATAAAAGCTAGCAGCAGAGCAAAGATTGATGCACATCTGTAAGTTATTGCAAGTTAAGAAGTTCCACATGACTTACCCTTTCTCTATCCAATTTCTTTTTAACCTTCACAAGTCCCAAAACAGGATCAACTGAAAATTCATTGTCTTGATCCCCATTCACTATGGAAAAGTGAATCTGACCATTGGGAGGACTGTCCAGATCTTCTGCTATCAACTTTTTTTGAGAGAAGAGTAAAAATTAGCAAAACACATATTAAGTGATCTGTATGATACACTAATTGCTCAACACTCCAAAAAGTAAGACTTCATAGTCCACCAGCCTAGTTACACCTGAACTGCACACCTCTACAGCAACAAGCATCAAGACAATCGGTTCTCGATAGGAGGTTCCCCTTGGACTTTTCAAAAATTCTAGCTTTAAAAATTACAGAATATTTCAATCCTAATATTACGTGTAACACTTTCTCTCCGGATCCACAAGTTGCATGATGAGAGTATTGGGAGGTTTGGGTATGGCACACTGCAAGCCAAGACTACACAAATACTATGCATTTGGAGCTGTAAGCAACCTGGTGAAGGGTGTCCCTGTCCACAGTAAGGGGGTGGGAACTATATGATGTTTAACGTCCCTTCCAACCCTGGCCATTCAATGATTTTATTATTCTATTTTGCTGAAAAGCTGAATTCTGGTTTTCCATTAAAACCCATTTGTTTCTAGCTGACTCATGAAATGCAATGCCTTAAAAATATGCTATTGCTCTTTCACAACATTTTGGGGCTAAAAAAAATAATATTACTACTGATGTCTTTTGGACAGAAACTTGCAGCAACCTGGAAAGTAGTCTTACATGCAGAGTATGGGCTAGAGAACAGTCTGGGTATTCAAGAAGCTGTAAATATCATTATTAACCAGTGCAGCAGTATTTCACTAAGGGTCATGTGGCAGAAGGCTTCACCCCACCTAAATGTTGCACACGACCTCACTCACCATCATCACTGAGTCCCCGACAGCCGCGTCCTCGCTGATGACTGCACTGTAGACCTCCTGGCTGAATTTCGGGGCATTGTCATTGACATCTGTCACGTTTACGTTTACAGTTGTAACAGCACTCAGGGCTGGAGTACCTCCATCTTTTGCTTCCACTACTAAGTAGAAATCCTTACACGATTCAAAATCCAAAGCTTCAAAAATGGAAATCACTCCTTTGAAGCAAAGGAGGGAAAGTCAACAGACAGCAAAAAACAAGTAACACCATGGAAAAATGGATTCGAGTGTAGTAAACAGTACAGCATGCTATTTATCACCATGGCACACATACAACACTAACTGTAAGACTGCCCAATCCAATAAAAATGTTTATTTAGGTTTCTACTGCTGTCATTTGACTAAAGAATGATGCCAATTGCATTTGGGTTGCCTCTGCAGAAAGGACCTTTACAAGGCATGAAGCAATGAATGGTTCCTCATGAAAACAGCTGTCATTATACAAGTATCATAGATGAAGAAGTGGGGGCCATATCCACCCATACCATTTCATGCATAGAGCCTTTGGGAGAATTGGATGCCCATTCTGGAAATTAGCCCTGACAAGTCAACAGGCATTCACTGCCACACAATTAACTACTCATGAATTAAATACAAATTAATGGGATATGAATACCTTTGAGAAATCAGCTGTCTATCATTTATGGGATTAAACAGAGACTTCCCCACTCAGCTAGGTTTATAAATTTTGGGTTACTTCACCACACAACCAAAATTAAGATTCTCTGTAATTTCATTCACTCCATGCACCCAAATCCCTGTTTTTATGCAAGCTCTCCACTTGTTTCCCATAACCTGAACAAGAAGGTGGAAGTTGGTTGTGCACAAGTTACTAGTGATGCCTTGAAGGAGGAAATACCAGGCATGGCAGGTAGGACTCAAAAGCAAATCTTGAACCTTGATAAGCCAAATCCTTTCCAATATAGACCCATCAGGAATAGAAATGTGTGGGACTTAAAGGCGATTTAGTCCAACTGCTGCCCAACACAGCTAAGCCAAACCTCATCATTCTTCAATGTATTCATCTCGAATATTCTTATAAACCTCCAGCAACATCAGTTTCCTAACCTTCTTATGAAATGTATTTCAATACTTAATAATCATTACAGTTAGGAATTTCTTCCTATCATTTAACCAAAAAGATCCAAATGCAATTTAAACCCATTCACAACTTCTTTTCTCATGACTGGGCATGGAGAATAGGTTATTCTCATCCCCTCCACAGGTACTTTTTACAGGCCTGAATAGTAACAGCATGTCTTCTCTTTTCTAGCTTAAACAGCCTCAGTTCCTTCAGCCTTTCCTGGTAAGTCACATTTTACACACCTCAGATCATTTCTCTTAATCTTTTCTGGGCTCTCTCCAAATGAATTCTACCTTTCAACACGACTTGCTGAAAGCAGGAGCCCTGAAGAGAAGCTTCCAAGTGGCTAGCAGTGAGCTCCCACTGATAAATGGTGTGAAGGACATTATTTTTCAAGCTCTGATCAGGCATACTACATCACCACCCAGCTGTTTAGAAACTGAGCTCCTTCCTCTAAACTGCTAATAACAGAGCTGTCTCACATTAATGAATTATATATAGTTTTAGTTTTGTTTTTCTTTTTCCCCTGTGTGATTAAGCTTCATTATGGGTTTTTTCTTGATTTATTTCCCTGGTTTCTTTGTCAAATGTGAAGTTAAGTATCACTATCTAGGCATATTTATATTTAAATTTTGTTAGTACTAATCAACATTATGCAGATGATAGACAACACAGAGTTATGTTAAGTCCCTTGCATGTAAGGCAGCAGTCTCTGCAGATGAGAGCGATTTTTGAACACAATTATATAAATGACACAATGCATCATTTTTAGATTTTCTGGGCTACTGGTTATTACAGCTGCACTCAAGAGTTACCTTCAGTTTTCAAAATCATGATAGCTTTGCTCTGAAACTCTGCTGGCAGATTTTTACTGGTCATCCTGAACGTTATGAGAATAAGGGGATCCAGTACAGGAAGCATAGAAGAACCATGGTTTACTGTTAATGGATTAAAACCTCAATAAGGATAAAAAATACACCCCACTAAGGAAATTCCAAGAAAATGAGCCATTTGCACCAAATGTATTTGGTATTAAAGAGAAGCAGCAGTGTATTTTTAAAATCTGTGATGAACAAAAAAGACCATAACCCAAACCAGGGCTGAAGTCAACTGTCAGAAAAGACAAGTCAGAGCAACCTATGTCAGGGAAGTTGCCTACACTTACATAAACAGCAATCACATGTTAGAACTGACACCTATTTGGTCCTGGATAGCCCTGTTTGATGCTTTCTAAAGTGCAAGCAGTTGAGGCTGCAGTCAGCTGGGAAGGAGGCAAATATTGCAAGTATTCAGAACAGTAAGGGTTGCACAGTTTGGCTAATGGGTTGTCATATCTACATGGGCTTCCAGACATACTAATGGAAAAAAAAGTATTTTCCACTTGCGCTGGGGCAGCTAAGTGTGTAATTGACATCACTCTTGAACCAAAAACTGTTTTCTAACTGTGTAGCTAATTCCACATTCAGGAATTAGTTCAGGAGCTTTCCAGAAGCATTCATGTTTTTCTGATGCTTTCATTTAGCATTACAAGTAAGACCCACTCTACAAACCTGTTTTTGAGTTAATCCTGAACTTCCCTTTCTCATTCCCTGATCGGATGAGATAGGCAATCTCAGCATTAGTACCAATGTCTTGGCTTGTAGCAAAAACAGAAAGGACTTCTGTGCCAGGTGAGGTGTCTTCAGGTACTGTAACAAGATAATCTCTTCTTTCAAACACAGGAGGGTTGTCATTAATGTCTAGCACTGTAATAGTCACGGTGGCAAACGAGGACAAGGTCAGCACAATGCTCTGATCTGAGGCCTTTACAGTGATGTTATAGGAAGACTGAAGCTCTCTATCAAGAGGATGCTCCAAAATAATGATTCCCGATGACTGGTCAACTGAGAAGTAACCATCTGCAGAGTCTGCCAGGGAATAGCTGACTTTTCTGTTCACGCCTGAAAGAGAATCAAATGAGAAAATGATAAGAGTGAAATAAAGAAAACAGAAACCTCTTCCCATCTAACAAAAACCCTAAGCAAAATCTGCCATCACACTGACCATTTCCAATGGAGGTGGACCAGATGGAGGTAGGAGTGCCCAAGGTTACAGTATGGCTGAAAGTTTGGGACATCAAGATTTGTCATGCTCTTCTCACATGACAGATCCTCGTGGAGAAGTTAAGTTCCTTCCCCCATCATGATACTTTTTTAAAAAGATCACTTTGCAGAACTTCTGCATCACAAAACTTGAAAGCAGAATCCAGATATGGTCCTTGCTTAGAAGAGTTTACAACTGAATTAGATGAGACAGGCAGAATGCTAAAATTGAAAATGTCTCAGAGCACATCTTGAAGGAATAGAAATATACGTAAGGGAAAAACAAACCCATAAAAATACATCAGGTGGCACAGAATATATTTGTTACCAGTGCTGCCTTTATTCCACTGTTGAGAAGCAAAATATTATCGTAAGACGATACCTGTTAGACGAAAGCTGCATCCAAAAACTCCTGGCAGAATATGAACATTTTAGAAAGGGAAGTCCCTCAGTCCCCCAACTTCAGAGCAAAAATTGAGTTGTATGAAATATATCCTATGTTTTTAAAATCCTGCCTGTATTTTCCAATACATAACACCTATCCACCCGGCTGCTGAATATGCAGACCTATGCTAAGGTTGTTGTCAGTAATAAGGCCTGAGGGGATAGTACTGACTTGCTTTCTGCACTACAGTGGGATAGCCATTTCAAATCTAATTAAAAGTGAACACAGATTTAAGCTAATTCAAGTCCCTTGATGCCAGTTGATTTTGTGATTTGGTCCTGGGTGCTTCAGTAGAAGATTATAACTAAAACACAAAGATCCACCAAAATGAAGAGTCTCCGTTTTAACATCTCTCACTTGAGCATTTGCTGCTGTTTTTGTAGCAGAACAGACTTTACAAGTCTGACATTAATCAGATGAGCAAGAGCTACCAATCCCTTCTAGGCATATTTTGTTAATTTAAAATTTGTGACAGTATTATTCTGCTTTCCAGCAGCAAAGCATTGTAGAAATGTCTGATCAAAAGCAGCACAAATCACAGCTGTTTTCTGCTTGACGTAGCAGGAGTTGAGCGTCCACACAAGGGGGAGCTGGGAGACTCTTCAATCACATGCACATAAAAGCTAGAGCAACTACAAAGTCCCAGACCCTACTTGAAGAGCATTAGGAACTACTATTTGGCCTCTTCAAAAAAAAAAAAAAAGTTTTGATGCAGTGCTTAAGACACCAGAGTATATTTCAAACATTCAAATGTCTTTAAAATAAGGAAAAAATGAAATAGTAATACTGCAATGAACCAGACTGCTACTTTCTCTTTTCTTTTTAAAATCACTGAACCTCTCTATTCACCATGGCATCTTTAATGGGAGAAATAAAAAGTTCCTCCTTCAGCAAAACAGCAAGGCAGTAAAGGAGGTGACTCCTGTCCTAGAGATGAGGAACTGAGAATTTCTCAGAGATTCCTTCATGTGTTGAAATGCCCAGTGTCTGAATACTCTACAGCTGATGAAGAGGATGCTCACCTCTTCGCTTAGCTTCTTGATACATGCACCCAAATGCTGTGTCAGCTGACAACCAACCTGACAAACACAAAAAAGGAGTAAAACCCTCTGGAAAGTGGAAGGTTTTCAGGGTCTGAATGGATGGAGGTGTGTCTGCATTTCCAGCTGGGGAGGATCTCTTTCTGCTAGAAATCCTCTATGAACTTCCACTTACAAAAAGGGACAGACCTGACTCAAACAATTAATGAGTTACTAATTAGAGCCTTGGGAATGCTGGAAAATGGGATTTTCCCCCCACCCCGATTCAGAGCACGCAGTTGAACACCCAAGCTACACACGAGTTTTAACTATTTAGTATTCTGTACCAGCTGCTCTTGGTACCTGCCAGTTTCTACATAGTATTAAACACTTCTCTGAGACTTCTACACATATATGCCTGTGAATGCAGGAGAGCTTTAGTCTGGTTTGCATTTTTCTCTGGCATAAACCCCCTGTCTGATACTCATTACAGCACACCTGGGCCCAAGACAGAAGGCAAAAGATTTGGTCAGAAGACCTGAGTTGGGATAGGGATACCAATCCTTGGTGGCTTTTGGCCTGAATGCTGAAAGGACAAATAAAAGATGAGAAATACAGAGGCAGATCTTAGCTGCCTGCTGACCTTGAAGAGTGTTTTGTGAGGTGGAATTTAATACTTGTTTCTTAGGAGAAAAAATAATTAAATGAAAAACTGTGGCAGAAACAGCACTTTGAAGAAAGTGTTGTGTCACATCAATAGCTGTTTCCACTCAGCTTCCTGACCCAAGGCTGGAAAAAAGAATGGGCATGAGGCAAAGGTGAATTAGGAAGTTCTTTCTACTGAAATTCAAAATGATTTAGTCCAGAGGCTTCTCCTTGTGCTGAGAGAGAAGTGTCCATCAGTGTGTGTCAGTGGCATTCCCGCCACAGAGGTGATAGTAGGTTCTGCTGTGACTATAAAGGACATGCTTACCGTGAGAAGGAAACAACTGCTTCAACATCATGGTTCCTGCACTAGTAAAGAGAACAATCCTCCCACACTGATTGCCCACAGCTGTTGGGGGATTAATGTTTTCAAACTGTGTTGTGTCAGCTCACTTACTCACTTAAACTTCTCAGATTTCTAAGGTGTCAATCATGAACATAAGCCATTTGAACATAGAAAGCCTTTGCAAGAATCACTATTACTGTAAGAGTATTCTAGTAGTCTTTTTATTTTTATTTTAATTTTTTTTTTTTTTAAATAAAGGAATAACCAAGCACATTTTCTACTTAGATTTGTATTAGCATATGATAGAATATTGCCCTTTTCCAAATCTCTGGTGTGACGAGATTGTAAAACATACAGCTGTCTAGTACCTTCAAGTAGGTTTTTTTCTTGGTTTCTTCTGTACTAAAACAAAGGGGTGTGCATCGAATGTCACATCATGCCAACTTCTACGTCATTACTACTTTAAATGGCATCAGAGATATAAAATAACTTATCTTCATAATTCAGGACTATCAATAGCCTCCTTGCCTAAAGTATGGAATCACAGAATCATTGAGGTTGGAAAGGACCTCTCAGATCATCGAGTCTCACCATTAACCCAGCACTACCAAGCTCACTGCTAAACCATGTCCCTAAGTGCCACTTCTACATGTCTTTTAAATACTTACAGAGATGGTGACTCAACTACTTCTCTGTGCCTCAATGTATTTCTTGTAGTGAGAGGCCCAAAACTGAACATAGGATTCGAGGTGCAACTCAACTGAAAATCGTGGAGTTACAACACAGTTTGATTTATTTATCAATTTAGCAGCGTTTAGCAAGAATGGTATCTGATTATTGTGCTTCCTCTGCCTTTGTCTTTCACTGGTATGTACCTCTGGCCTTTCCTGAGTAGCCAGATGTTAACTACAAGGCCAATTATTGGGAGATAAAAGTCCACAGTTTCATTAACAGCAAACAAGACAACAGAGGAATTCTAAATCAGATTTTATAGAACGCCATCATTTTGAGATGAAAGAGAAAAATCTCGCCAGAAGTACGTTGCTGAACTGTAGAAGTATATATAGCCCCATAGGAAAACTATTTCAAGTGTGTTTTAACAACTTAACCAGAAAACCTGGCTGAGTTCAATGTATAACACTGCTACCCAGATAAGCTTTCACTGCTTTGTCCCTATCCTGTGAGGAAATGATAGCCTTAACCACAAAGGCCTTTTATTCACACCACTGCTCCAATGGAGTCACAATACCATGGGAAGACGGCAGGGGCACAGAGGGTAGAGATGAAGATAACTAACCACTTACTGAAGAGAAATAGTGGACAGAAATGGGAGGCATAAACTGTTAGTGGTATGATACCATCCATGGGTGTCTAAACCCCTGCTTTCCATTTCAGCTGGTTTGGGTGTTGTCTTTTTGGTGGGAAGTTGAGATCTGGATGGTTGGCTCACCCTTCCCCTCTATTCTATAAGACATTTATGTATCCTTGGCTACTGGCTTACATTACTTCACACAAATATCTGTTTCCATCAGTGATCCTGAACCATTCACTTCCTTGTGCTGATCAGACCTATGTTTGATGACTTTCCTGAAGTGGGGAAAGCCATTTTGGATACACCTGATTCAGGGTTACACATTGCCGCTGACAACATAGGGAAACATAGCCTGAGGCAGTGGAATGCATATGTAGAGAGAGAGAGATATATAAAAAACATATATATGTGTATATAAGTATGCATAGAATCATTGAGGTTTGAAAAGACCCCTAAGATCATTGAGGCCAACTGTTGACCCAGCCCCACTGTGCTCATCATTAAACCATGTCCCCAAGTGGCACATCCGCACACTTTTGAACACTTCCAGAGATGGTGATTACACCCTGGGCATCCTATTCCGATGACTGACCAACCTTTGAGTGAAGAAATTTTTCCTAATATCCCATGTAAACCTCTCCTAGCTTGAGGTCATTTCCTCTTGTCCTCTCACTTGTTACCTGGGAGATGAGACTGATCACTACCTTGCTACAAGCTCCTTTTAGGCTGAGAGCAAGAAAGTCCCTTCTGAGTCCCCTTTTCCTCAAGAAAAACAACCTCAGCTTCCTCAACCACTCCTCATAGGACTTGTGCTCAAACAGTTTGTATTTTTATATCTATCTATATATATATATATATCTATCTATCTCAGTTGTATACAAATATACAGACTATATATATATATATATATATGTGCGCTCAAATGTGTCTATATACATATATATGTATCTATACAAACATGCACACACACACATATATATGTTTCAGTGACCCAATTTAAATACAGGGTTTATTCAATCGAAAAGTTAGAATTATCCTAGTCTTATTCTTTGCCTCCATGTTAACAATGTCTTGGAAATCTCAAGAATAAAAGAAGTTACTAGAGTATAAAGAGAACAGGAATCTTGTGAGGTCATCTAATTTATCCCTGCACAAAGAAAAGTTGGATGCAATTTATTCCCAATAACAGGACTAGCCTTTGATCATAAACTTGGGTAACACACCACAGTCTCTCACTTTTCTTACAACTAAAAATCTTGTTCTGACTTTTTGCTGAGATTGAATAAAATTAATAAAAGATAATGGGAAAAAAAAGAGCAAGGGTCGACTTCCTTCCTCAGAGCTACTTCTGACAGCTGAAGACTATTAAACTTTATCATCTAAGTTCTCTTTTCCCTGGCAGACCCTCTCAACTGTTTTAGTATTTCCTGACTTTTTTTTTCCAGACTTGTGATGTTTCTTGTAAATCTCCAGGTAGCCCACATCTTACTGGAAATGTCATACCCCAAACAACACAGTCTTTAAGGTCAGGATTTGCCAACACCAAATAAACAGAAATAACTACTGCTGTTTTCTAGCACTACTCTTGTTTACCAATCTCATTAAAGTATTTGCCTTTTCACACCAGTATGAAAGTGTAAACATACATTTGGCCTGTGATTCACAGTAATACAGCTGCCTCTTTGCAGCTCTGCTGCCCAGTCAGTCATTACCCAGACAATACTGGTGGACTTGGTTATTCTTACCTAAGCACAGGATGTCACATTTATCTTGATGACTTGCATTGTGATTTCCATACCACTTTTTCAACCGTTAAATCCCACAACTGCAACTTAGACACTATCCAGGGTACTTGCAGCACCATTCTGCCTTCTGACATTTAGCAACACAGTCCCTGTGCCCACCTGTCCATTCAGGAATGAAAATAAGAGCACTGCTGCACACCGTACCTTTCTTAACTTATCCCTTCAGTGTAACAGGTACTACAAAAACCACCTGGTATCAGTTTAGTGCAGACCATGTTTCCCTAGCTTGCTTATAAAAATATCATGTGGTACAGTGTGAAAAAACTCATTAAACCTAAGCTGGCACCCATATTTATTTCTACATGTTCTCACATGTTGCAGAAGGAAACGAGATTGGTTTGATGACTCCTGCTTGCTGAACACAGACTAGCTCTAAAAGTCATCTTGATACAAAGGCTCGTTATTTTAATGCAAGTTGGGTAACTGCGTTTCCCTGACTACCTACCTGCAGCTTTAGAAATCTGACCCTTTGACAGATTCAACAGGGTCATACAGACTGACTACTTACAGGATTAGGTCTCATGAGTACCTAGTCATGGAAATCAAAATCAACAGCATGAAAGAAGGCTTGTTTAGGTGGAAACCTAAGTTTTCTATGAGAATCCCCAAACACCTTGTTTACTTACCTCCTAACACTAGGTACTTCTGAACTCCACAGAGCTATTATTTTTTATTTGGCAATTTTTCAGGGGTCCAATGTGCTGTATCTCTGCATTCCTATTAGTGCTTCTGTCTTTATTAAGAAGGCAAAAGTGAGGTTTTCTTCTGAACAACTCCCTGAGTGAACTTGGACCTGCAAGTGTCCTCAGGACTAGGCAGCCAATTGGAGAATGTAGGACATTGCCCTTCCACTGCCCTTATGGAAGACCAGACAAAATTCTTATGGTAAGGACGCCATTTCACGAGGGAGGAGTACACAGGTACATCGTCATGGACTATTACTTTTCATTGAACACGCTCTGAGGAACAGAGCCCAGAACTAAATCATAGGCTACAGAGCAATGCTCAGTTGTGCCTATTGTTTTATTTTCTTTTTTTCTTCCTGTGGTAGATTTCTGAATTATTTTTGAAAACAGCTTCAGTGACAGTGGAAAGGCCCTCTACTTCAACTGTACCCCTTATTTATGGAATGCTCCTTTGAATTTTTAGAGAAAAGGAAATTAATAATTTTGGTCTTCCACGTTCTCCATTAGTGCACTAGCTCCCGTACTATTTTAAAAGTCAATGAAGCAAAGATGTGGGTAAAGATATAGGAAGCACCATGTAGTTTTTGACGAGAACAAGTTGTCCTCTGGAAAGTATCTTGTAATATTTATTCTACAAAATCTCAGACAGTATCCAGAAATGCCATCTAGCTGGCATAATTGCCAAAGTTAACAACACATTAGTTGTTGGGTTTTAGTAAATCTTCTGTCCTATTATCTCTGTTATTCTTCTTATTCATGTTTCAATTCCCGCTTTCTTCTTTTTCAGCTCCTGAATGCCCCAGAAGTTCTTAGATCCATTTCAAGGGACATGCCCAACATAAAAAAAAAAAAAAAAACATGCAAAGAAGATGTTTGCTGTATACTGGCTTTTCCAGAAAATGTCAAAATCAGTACCTATTTCTATTATTTTGTTACTTACCACTACACATGATTCAGAGATCTGCACTCTAATCAAGCTGTGACTTGCACTTCTCTCTGACACTTTTTCAGTCTCACCTGGCAGCACTTTACCCTTTCCCAAGCCCAGCTCTGTGTGCACCAGGCTCAGTTGCCCTAATTCCTTAAAGAGCAAAGCCTACTGTTGATAAAGTTGAAATCTGTACTCTAGTTCCATGCATGTATTCTTGAAAGTGGTGACCCACTGAACAACCTCACCAACTGACTTTTTTCTGTGTTGGGCTTATCAGCATTTTTACATCACTTTCATTTTACATCATTTTTCTACTAGTGATAAACCTCAGAGAACTATTTATGTTCCTTGGTTACTAGTTCTGATAGATATTTAACTTTTGTAGTTTTAAAAAGTTTCTTCATTTTTCTCATTGACACAAGGAGATGGCAGGAAGAAAAAGATAATATATGCTTACTTCCCCACCTTCCTGGAGGTAGGTACACTCCAGACTGGACTGATTGAAACCTAAAGCAGGAGTCATATTACTATTCTTCCCTAGAAAAGGTATTTCTTATTTCCTGTGCGCCTGCCTTGTGAGTACACATGGGAAGGGACTGGGTTTGGGCTTCTTTTGGACAAACCAAGTCTTTACTGAAACATGAAAATCAGTAAGGTCAAACCTTGAAGGAAAAATACCAGTTTTGTCACAGGTTTGTTTGAAATCCAACATAAAATTTCCCATCAGAAGCTGAAAGAAAATGGCACTGCTTCTCCCAGTGCACCAGTTTCTGCAGCTGATCACCCCTATACTTCTTGGTGGAGAAGCCTGGGGTTAGGAAGCAGATGTCTCCTAATGAGAAGGTCAAACAGATTCCCCCAGAAGGGTCGAGTCTCTTCTGCTGTAGGTCTTTCATATTGTGTGAAGAGGTGAATAATTAGTTCCCCACACCAAGCATCAGACTGATTAGAGACTGGATTGATTTAAACTCTCCAGATTAAACACAAATGCACTAATCAGATGACGACAGAATCCTTCTCATAAATCCTTGTCCAAATAATATTTAACTCTATACAACTGCCTAAAGAATACAAGCAAATTCAACCACAATTGACCCGTATAACCTACTTGTATAAACATATCTATGGGAGTGGCTCAAATCTTATCCTGCCTCCCAGAATTTGGCTTTAAACTCCCATTTTTAGTCTCACACCCACCCAAGTATTGAAGCTTCAAATACAGAGAACAACAGACATCCAGGCTCATCATTCCAATCTCTCCACCTCCAAAACAGCTGGATTTTTTTTCAGAATTGATGAAACCTCAGAGTGTTCTGCTTGTGAGGCTACAAGCCATGCAGAAGCCGGGACACACCTTAAACTCTGGGCAACGTATGCACAAATGTGAGAAAATGCTTTGGATGAAGAAGCACACTGATTATTTTTCTGAGTCAGAGGGACAGGTAAGGACAGAGCAGGGCATTTTGCACACTGCAGGGAACTCTGCAACCAAATAAAGGCCACTCCTGCCAATTTTTTACTTACATGCCTGTATTTTCCTGCACATTTACTGCATGCAACACAAGGTGCTAGCTCCAAGACAACCTAGTCCATCTGTACTGGCTGGTTGTGCAGGGAATGGGGGAGGACCTGCTTGATGACTACCATCCATGGCTTTATCCATAGGCTAATGCAGAGGCTGGAAGGTAGCAGTTGCAGGCAAGACAGCTGGCTGACAAGGCTGTTCCCATTTTGAGCAAAATTAGAACCCTGTATTCATCATAAATCCAGGGGAAAAAAATCAGTTGGTCAGTGAAATGACTAAACTGACTACAGATCTGGATGGCTGATGCCCCATTGGTGATGAAGAAGACTGCAGAAGGGTGGGTAATGCACTGTTTGTTTTTAGTACAGTAAGTGCTTCTGCCTTTGGTAGACTACACCGCCAATGATCATGGAAACAGGCCTGAGCACGGAGGTCATTCACCATGCAAAGCAGCTGCAAGTAAGGCAGGATTTAACCACCACTTAAAGAACAGCTGAGCTTGGCCAATGTTGTCATTCATTCTTGCACAGTGCAAGTGAGGCGGCAACACTGTGTGCATGCAGAAGAGGCAAGCAGCACTGGAAATGAATATGCACCTGCAGGTTCAGGCTTCAGCTTTATTCTGAAGTTTATCAATTTAACATCATGCTTGCCACAAAGTCCCATGTAGGTTTCCTTGGTGTTGCTGCTCTAGCATGACCCTAATTCCTTTGAAACAAGCTGGTACTGTAGTTGTCTGATGGCTTTACTCAGATAATTACACCTCAGCATTCACTTCAGCTCTTCTTGTGTCTTAATTTGAACAGAATGGAGTAATTTGGCGCTTTGATTTGGAGACAGTAGGAGGTGGAAAATGCACTGCTCTCTGTGAATGTCTCTAAACAGATGTAAACCCAGCATTTCTCTTTCATTTCTTACTTTGAACACTTCCAAACCTGATGGTAGTGAGTAAATAGCAAATATCATATTGTGGAAATATTAAAAATTTTCAATCACAGCAGGATGGGAGAGATAATTGGTTTAGATTGAAATTACTAAAATGTCATAGCAAGTGGACTTATGTATATTCTCTTTCCAACTGATCATTTAAGATCCCCAGCCATATGAAGGTTATGGAAAATGAAAATATATGCTACTAAACAATTAAACCCACTTCCTTCTAATGAATACTGTGAAGAAGAATCACATCTCTTCTTCATTGTGTTCAGCTGGCACAGTTACTTTCTAAGGATTTATCAAATTATAAATATATTAAACAACAACTTATGGTCCAGTCTTGTAATTTCACAGAATATTAGGTGATCAGGAACTTCAAGGGATACCAAAGGCATAAGGTAGATATAACACTAATTTCCCGTTACCTGGAAATTGTCTTAATTATCCAACCGTGTCTGACCACAGTATTTTCAGGTTTCTGTTAAATTGTGTTTAGTTGCAGACCACAAATGGACTTCTCTCAAGTTATCTTAGTGGCTTCAATACTCGTGGTCCTATCCTTACGCTACATGGCTCTTCAGAGCCCAAAGCAGAAGAATGAGCAAATTCTAAGACTGATTGCAAGATGTGTCCTAAATGCTAAAGATTTGTATGATGATTACCAGGCTCCACTGATGCTTTCAGGATAACACCTCAGAAAACCTTATGGGAATACCATAGTCCATCAGGAATATTAATAATAGTAACAGAACAGTAATTAAAACAAAATCCAGTTTTAGGGACCTTTTTTCAGTTACTTGTATGGATGGTTTGATTTTCAGGTCTAATCACTAAGGAAGGACATAACCCCTTCCTATTCATCATATGCATCCCTCTCTTTAACCAGTCTAGTCTCAGAAGAAAGATATAGCAACTAGCTCATGCTTTGATTTATTTTTTTTCCACTGCTAACCATCTTATTATGTAAAGTTGGTGCTAGCAAGAACTTTTATACAACTTTTTATTCTAATTCTTTCTGTGTCCCCTCTCTCCTTGAATGTCATCTCACCTACAAGAAAAATCATAATTAAGACAACAGTGAAAAACAACAACACTGTCTCTTCAGATGGTTCAGTAGTTTACTACCAGTAATTGGCTTTTCACGGCAGGACAGTATCATAATTTTAATTGTCATTTTTTAACCCAGACATATAATGCAGCTCTTCATAGGTACATTAATGAATGTTTGCTGCTCCTTTATGGATTCCTCTACATTTACACTATCAGCCTCAGTAGAAACTGAGACTTCCAGCATGCAGTGTACTTAAAAAAAAAAAAAAAGTGACACAAAATACTTTTTCATTGAATGAAAGATCTGCTTTTTATGTGAAACTACTCTGGCCACAATTTTTATAAAACATCTCCAAACACAAGAAGAAAAAAATAAACTAAGGGATTTACTTATTCCAACTCCAATGAATGATCTAAAAAAAATCTGATATTCTATAGGTTTTACCACTGTTACAAAAAAACCCCCCCACCTTTAAATATTTATATTTGCACCCGGATTTCAAGGTTAAGGTCATCATATAATAAACTATTACACTTTCAAAGAGCATGCAGTTAAATAACCAGAACACTTATAATGTACATTCACAGTCTACAATAGTTTTATGCTAAAGTAACCAGCTGGAACAAATGGGAGCTATAGCAGTATAAAACTCTAGAAAAGCTGTGATTAATCAGGTATAGGTCCCTATGGCATGCAACTATGTTATTTGCATAAATAGAGGCGTGGGTATTCAAAATCACAGATCAATAAAAGAGGTGAGACCACTAGAGGAAGAAAGTTGAAATTTACCCCCAAAACGACCATTTACCCCTAAACACAGCTATTGTCAATCCAGAAAATAAAAGATTACATGCTTCTGTGGCTGCTGCAATGCTTTTGTGTTTGCAACACCATTATGTCAAGCTCAGCCACAAGCATTTTGATGTAAAGAAACAGAAGAGAGAGAAATGAGTGGGATAAAAAAGAAAAAGGAGGCAAAAATGTAGAAAGGTAGCATTAGAAAAATTAATCTGTATTGCAATTCCACCAATCCACAGAGTTTTCCTGAATGTTAATTATTATTTGCAGTATTACTCACCAACATCAGGATCAGTGGCTTGAACTCTTGTTAACAAAGCTTTAGTGGCTGTATTCTCATAGACACACGCAGTGTAGTGATCAGATGAAAACACTGGTGGATTATCATTAACATCTTCTAAAATAAGATGGATTTCTGATTGGCAAAACCTGCCACCACCATCAGTGGCTCGGGCAATCAAGTTGTATGCAGGGATTTTTTCTCGGTCGAGAGGGGCCAAAGATTTCAGTTCACCTAAAATTGATTAAAAGCAGCAGCTATCATTATTACTGTAGCAACATCATTAATTCTAGACAGCTTAAGTGTCTGAAAAACATGTGTTTCATAGGAATAGGAAAGAGAAAACAAAACTAACCTTGCTTATTCCAATGAATGCATTAAAAGCTCTCAGCAGTGTCATTTCCCCCTCCTCTGTACCCAAAAAAATGAGGTGCCAATATGAGTGCAGGGATGACAAGCCACCCATGATGGCCTTCAACAGCCTACAGCTTCACCTATATGAACACCACTGTATTTTTCCAAGTCTATATTTCTGTTACTCCCAAGATTTATAGACTCCTAGACACAGAAACACATCCTTTTTAGCAGGGCCTGTTGTTATAGGACAAAGGGTAGTGGTTTTAAGCTGAAAAGAGGGTAGATTTAGACTAGATATAAGGAAGAAATTTTTATGAGAATGGTGAAACACTGGCACAGATTGCCCTGGAAACATAACTGGATGGGTCTCTGGGCAACATGATCTAGCTGAAGATAATCTTGTGTATGGCGGAGGGATTGGATTAGATGACCCTCAAAATTCCCTCCTAACCCAAACTGTTCTATGGTTCTATGATAGATCTCTGACCTAAGTTGAATTCTGACCTAAGTTGAATTCTGCAAGGAAACAAAAGCATTGATATCGACTGTTCTGCTTATAACATCCAATCTGGCCAACAAAGATGACCTTCTTTCTCGCTCCTACCACCACTTCAAGTGGCTATCCCCCCTTGCCATAACTGGAACAACCGACTCATAGCCAAGTGTAACCTAACTCTCGCTAAGGAAACGAGCACCCAACTAATGTCAAGGAATTAAGGCTATTCAGAAACATTTGGTTGTCATCTTACCATTTTCTGGATCTAAGAAAAATTTATTGTTCCCAGCACCGTAAAGAGAATAGCGAATGTCACCATTGGACCCAATGTCAGCATCTTTAGCACCAATTTTAAGAATGACTTTGTTTGATGGAATGTCTTCAGGGAACAGTGCTGTGTATGCAACCTAGAGTCAAAACCAGAAACATAAGCCATGCTGTAACAGTATTTTGCAGTCTTTGCACAACTATTTTTTAAACAATTTGTAGTGCATCTTTCTATGTAGGAAAAAATTTTCCTTTATGCAACACATTCCTAGAAATTCAAATCACTATTAAGCTTTCACCTGCCACAGAATCAATGCCAAATTATGACACTGAATAGGGCTCATCTTAGGTGTTTAACACAATACCATTTTCTGTCTTCTGTTTACTCCATTGACATCCATGAAATGAAAATTCTGATGAGTGTGCTAACAAAAACAACTGTTTTTATCACCTCATCAAGCAGTTTTGAGGGAATTACAGACTGTGATTCCACAGAGTGGTTCTTGCAATGACAGTAGTCCATCAGTGGTAATGTAATGATGGGAACTACACAAGTATATACATACATGCACACACATATACACATGTATATTCTGTGAGCATTACGATTAAGGAACTCTGGGTTTTATTGTGTTTTTTCTTTCACATAGACCTTTCTATTGCACTAACATCAATTCCCCGTATTGCCTTTCCACAGAATAAAAGACAGCTAGAATTTTGAAAGCTGTGGTCAGGCCACCCTGTGTGCATTCCTGACAACATGAGAACATGCTACATTCTTCTGCCTTTTCCACTGGATCTCTGGCACCAAGAGGGTTCGGGAAAGCTGGACTTAAAACTGGATTGGAAACATTTCCACATTGGTTGTGCAAAAGGGAAATGTATTTTTTTCTGCAGGGGAGGAGTGGCTGCCCAATGCCACCTCACAATGCATTATTTGTTCTAAAGCCAACTAAGGCCATTGTGTACAATGCTCCTTTGATAGTTTTATGAGACGATTATCCCACAATCTTGGCTTCACAGGAATGCTTTATCCTGCTCCTCTCCCAGATCACTCCAGATTCTTCAACTAAGACCCTAAGGATGGAAATCAGCATTGCCTGTGAATACCTGTAAATAGCCAGGGACACCCATAGGGAACCCGTTGCTCTCAACACAGTGGTTGACTGCCATGGGTGTTGTTAACTCACCTGTTCACACACTGGGTTATTGTCATTAACATCAGTGACGGTCACTTCCACAGCAGCTTGGGTTACAAAGAGGCCATCTGTGGCAGTGATGTTCAGATAATAAATGTCTTGCTCTTCCCGATCTAGAGGCCTTTTAACATAAACCTTCCACTCATTCTGAACCAGTCCCAGGGCAAACTTCCCTTTGGGATTCCCTCCTGCAACAAGACAAGCAACACACAATGGGTTGGGGTGTCCCTTCAGAGCTTCCACCTGGTTTAAACACACAGACACATTGCAGGACCTGAGGACCTGAACTAAGCAGCCATCATTTGTTTCACAGTGATTGGTGCTTCCAAACTCGCAGACTCAGGAAATCTGCAATGAGATTACACTCCTCGTGTTTATTGTCCCCCAAATGCCTTGTATGAAAGTGAACCGATAACTTTCAGTGGAAACAAAATCCATTTAGCAGAGCTGAAGATGATCTCTTGTTTAGTTCCCCGTAAGGGTAATCAAATTCAAACTGTGAACAATCAATAGTCCTCTCGGGCTGGCACAATTGTCTTTCCACTTAGTCTCGGGAGAGGATGTAATACACCGTAGCTCTTGTTACCAAGACAATTTCATTAGCTGTTGATTATGCAATCAAGGACTGGAAGTGGGTTCTATTAAGGAATCCTCTAATGAAAGCTTTATCATACAGCTGTGCCATTCTTGTGCTTATTAAAACTCTAGTTTTTAAAAAAGTTTACATGACACAGGAAGACACATTACTATTAAACAGTCCTAACAAGAGGTCATTTGAGGAACAGCTGGAAGATAAGCAGCAGTATTAGATCAAATGAATTCAAGAGTCGAAGCTTGCGAAAACAGTGCAGTAGAGTTTTTTACCCTGCTGCAACAAAGACACTGAACCTGGCAATGTTGCTCTTCTACATCATTAAACTGCCTGATGACAAAAGTATGTTGGGAGAGGGAAAGTTTTGGTCCATATCATCCTCAGGAAGAAAGGAAGGAAGGACATATCACATGCAAAAGTGACCAATAATTAAGGTGGGCACAGTCATTAATGTTTCCAACAGTTATTTGCTCTTCTGTCTGAAATGATACAGTCTCTTGCCTGGTCCATGAAGAAACACCTTCAATCACCTTTCTCTGAGTCTGATCCAAAACCTCTGTCAGACCACACAATAAAATCTGTTAAACCAATGTTATGACTTAACTCCACTAGTCAGCCCAGCCCTGCACAACCACTTGCTCATTTCCTCCCCAGTGGGAATGGGAAGAGAATACGAAGAATAAAAGTGAGAAAATTCATGGGTGAGAGAAAGCCAGTGTAACGGGAAAACCAAAAGCTGTGTGTATAACTATAAAAAGGATTCAGGGCAGATGTTCAGCCATCTCCAGGAAAGCAGGGCTCTGTCACCCCGACAGTTACTTGGGAAGACACGTGCCATAACTCTGAACATCCCTCCTTCTTCCCTCAGATTTTATTGCTGAGCAAGATACCATATGGTCTGGAATATCCCTTGGGTCAGCTGGGGCCAGCTGTCTCAGCTGTGTCCCCTCTCATCTCCTTGTGTACCCCCAGCCTCCTCACTGGTGGGGTGCGGTGAGGACCAGAAAAGGCCTGGACACTGTTTAAGTGCTGATGAGTAGTAACTAAAGCACCCCTGTGGTCCAACACTGTTTTGAGCACAAATCCAAATCATAGCCACATAGCAGATGCTATTTAGAAAATTAATCCTACCCCAGCCAAAGCCTGTAAAACCAACTACTCAGTCTCCTGTGCCCAGTGTCTAACATAACTTTGGTCTGTAAAAACATATCTGCACATTTAATAATTTAGGATAGAGCACTATAGTCATAGCAAACCCATGTGCCACAGAAACTGAGCAAGGACATACTAAAAAGCATCATGCTGCTGCACTGGGTGAACTTTAATTGCAGCTAACCTGCTACTAGCTCTTTGCCCACCATATTAAGCTTTCTCCTGTGCTCTCCATTTATGAATGCAATCTGAGAACTACTTTCCATGCTGCTCATGTTTAAAAGTGTTATAAAACTATTAAGGGAATGCTTATTCTTTTTTGTAACAAGTTCAAGAATGTCAAACATGGTAGTGTACATTTGCTTACAAATTAATTAGGGTTCTGACATGTGTCATGGGATCTGTCCAAGCTCAGTGGAAAGACCAGGTTCTTAAACCTTCCTCTCTGGTACTTGCATGGAATGATTGCATAACTAAGTATTAGATTAAAAAAAAATAAAAATCCAAGGCTGAATTTATTTTCATGGACTCTGCTATCAGGCAATTAGTGTCTCTGATGTTGCTTGGGGTATCACAATTCTGTCAGTTCTCAGGAACCTTTTGGAAAATAACAAAGCAGAGAAGATCTGAACTTGAAGTTGAGCTTAAGACCAAGTAAAAAAAAGCCTAATGTCCATTTCATACCTACTTTTTACACAAAAAAACACAAAAAAGAGGTCACAGGCTGTAATCTATGCTTTCATTACCTACCAGTGACAAGATTGACTGTTTTCTATTTAATATGAAAACTAAGTCATTTGAGTCAGGCTGAGCAAATCTTTCTTGTTAAGCACCACCATTTGTGCTAGCTCTGACTGTGCCAAAAAAAGCAAGTTGTAATGAATAAGATTTCCAGAAAATTAGTCAGATAGGCAGTGCAATTATAAAAGGCCCTTGAATCATACAGAGCACTAAACTGATATATCAAATACAGATATTTTCTGTTGATAGAAAACCACTCTTTTTGATCACAAAACCAAACAGTTTTCCCACTGATTTCTATGACAGTCTGGAATAATCACCAGAGGACACATTGCTTAATCTGTTGTGTCATATAAACACACATTTCTCCTAAAGAGGGTTACACAGAGTGTTGATGTGTACTACAGTCCAGATCTGAATACAATCCAAGGAAATGAGAATATGTTCACTGACTTGAGTCTGAATGTGACTTCAAAGAAGGTAGGCCCCTAGTGATTGACATTACATTCCCTCTATTCAGTTCAACATCAGCATAAAAAAAGCTTAACTCTCCTTTATAAAACGCTGTAATCTTGTCACAGTGAGTTTAACACTGTAAACCACTAATAAAAACGGTCTTCAGTATTTTTATTTTGCTTCATTATATTAATCAGGGCTTTCCTGCATATTAGTCCTTTTGTAAAAGAAAATGATTAACTGTCCTGACCAACTAGGAAGCAACACACTCAAGGTATGGGCATCCCATTGCTAGGAAAAGAGGAAAGGTAAAATGTAATTATAATCAGCTGGTGGTTTTTAGGGCTAGCAATAGCACTGCCTTGGAGCAATTTTAAAATCTCTATTGCCTTGTTGCTGATGGAATGGCTTTTAAATCATACCTAGGAATTTGGGGAATATGTCTAAAAAAATGGTCCCTTTCCTTCCCCTTTACTTCCCTAGAAAAGGATCACTTTGAATGACCAAGAAACCTGTGCAATAAGCAGCAAACATGTGTAACAGTTTATCTGCATGCTTTTTTCATTAGCTCTTTAATTTTTGGGTTTTTTGGCTTCTCAGGACTGGCTTTGTTGAAGGAAGGCAAAGGTGGACTGCAAAGTCTAACAGAAATAATGAGATGTAGGCACTAAAATACTGCCAAGGAAATATTCTTAAAAATGGAAAGGCAAAAAAATCCACACTGTGGCCCAGGAAACATTTCCTAGTACTTATACATATGTCTTGATGCAGATCCCATTCTGCAGTGATTAATTAACTTTTTCACTAATATATGCAAGCAGATTCAGTTTCCTAGGGGCATTCTAATTAATTAGTTTTTCACTCTGAATAATGTAGCTTTTCTAAACGGAAGCCTCCTGACTACATGTATTAATGGATTCTTTAAAATCTTTTGGCAGTTTTCTTATGTTCTACTTTGAATGTCACAACAGTGAAGTGCTAGCTACAAAAAACACTCCAGTAACTTTTTAGAAAGGCTTTGAGGCTAAAAGAATCAGCAGTATCTTTTATCTTTTGTTACTTGAAGTTTAAATAATGCTCTTTCTCCCTCTCTCCCTAGTCAGCAAATAGTACAAAGCCAAATCAAGCTCAAGTTTAAGTAAAGAAAGAAAACAGCCAGATACAAATGAAATGCAGAGACACAGTGATCCAAAATAAACAAATCCTGACACACATCATTACTAAAGCACACACAGAGGCCATTATAGCAGCTAAAAGGGAAGGGAAAACTAGAAGCCAACAGTATCAGTTTTCACTGCAATGTCCCCATCTGGGAGGGGGAACTGAGTATTTACTAACTTATTTGTTTAGTTTCTGTCTTACATTTAGGCATTTATTTAAGTTTTTTCAATTCTCAGTTAGAACTCTAGGCATTTGTATCACACAAAATCAGTAGGTTTATCCTTCACTCCCAGTTTAGGATGTTGTGCATTTCTCAGGCTTCTGAAATAATAAACCCAATCCTCTTAGCTTTACTATTATAACATTGCAGACACTGTTCTTCAGCCTCCAGGAGAACACCTCCCCAAACACAGAAACATCCATTTCTCCAGAACTCCAATATCGCAAATATAAGATAAAAAACCAAACAGAAACCATCACTTTGCTCATACTGAGCAATCAACCCAGCAAAAACCTTGTGCACAATACCAATTCCTTCTTCCAAAACACACTGCCCATCTTCCTTGTATGCATCCAAAACAAGCTTAAAGACTATTGACTGCCCTTAGATTTATGTGCCTGATGAAGCCTAATTAACATCACTGAGGAACACAAAACACTTTACTGCACCAAAATCTTGGCAAACAGCATTTTTCTGGTGGCTTTTCCTAGTTTGCCACTGTTAAATCTCAGTAATATCTGGCTGGGTGTAGGTTGGCTAGACATCAGAAGAGCCATGGTTTTAGGCAAACTGCCTCAAATGATATAAGCAATGACCTCAAATGAGCCTTCAAAAGAAAACAACTGTACTCCCTAAGTGCATTTGTGTCATCTGCATTTCCTATTGATTTTCTATTAAGATTTATATATATCACTTTTGCTTTGTGAACATCTCCAGCTGCTATTGAACTACAAATAACAAAGGGTAAGTGCAAAATTTTTTTCCCCCTCCATCAAATGCAAACAAAGGTGGATTTGAAAATGGCAATTGCTTGATATTGGAAATCATAGAAAACAAGCCTAAGCTGAAGGAATCCAAACCAGAAAATATATTTATCCAACAAAACGCATCTATCCCTTTTCAAAGTCGACCAAGAGACTGCAATAAGCATTTGTATTTTTGAAAAGAGCATAAAGGACTCTTCAGTGATCACATCTGACCCCCAGAACATTTATTTCTTTCATCTTTGAAATGATAATTTTTTCCATCTCTTTTCTATGTGCTACTTTTCTCCTGGTGCTTTTTCACAAAGCTGGTTTTTGTGGATCCACATGTAATTTTCATAATTTGTTTTCTTCTTTCTTTTTGTCAATACCTTGTTTTTCTCAGAGTTTGTTTATTATATTTGCAGAAGTTTCTATGGCTCAAAATGCCTCCAGAAAGCCACAGCTTTTGAATAACCATCGAGCTAATCTGATTCCATGAAATATTCAAGTGCAGTTCCTGAGATCAACTTGAGGTAAAGTCTGAATAGACTATTTTGGTAGTGAAACTATACTTTAATATGTTTTGACATTTTAATCAAAAGAACATAATTTCCCCTTGTGCATTTCCCAAGCTGAAATCATATAGTCAAAGGCTGTGGAATTTTTAAGCCCATACGCACCAGTAATTGTACAGCAGGAATTAAAGAAAGTTTTGGGCTTTGACAACTAATGTTTTCAGAAGCTAAGAGAACAGCAAAATATCTGACATATTTTGAACTGTGATAGAAATTAAGGTAGAGAATGATCTATAATTTTTGAGTCACATTTGATAGTTGCTCTTCAGTTTTTGCTAAATTAACAGCATAGGGATGTGAAGAAAAAGCATCATCATGTAACTAAAGGCATAATTAATTACAAGAGATGATTGAAAGATTTCAGAACATAGCTAATGATCACGGTGCACTAACATATCTTTGCTACGAATATAAGGGTTTTCATTTTCCAGAGTCCCTTCTACATTGGTATTCTCAAACTCCTTCGAATATCCACAAATCTCTAGGATGAGGCGGTAGTTACTTACTTTTACATTTGTGGGAACTGGGGTACTGGAAGCTAATGCATCTTGCCCAAAGCCTCTAAATCCTGACCCTTACCCACAGGACTACCTTTGCTCCTACTTCTAATATCCTACAGCACATCACACTATAAACACGTAGTCCGTGCAAACCTTTTAAAGGAAATCCAAACTTTCAAGTAAGTGGTCAGAATGAATTTCTGGTTGCTTTGAAAATGATCATACTTCTGATGTCTAACACAGGCAATCTATGGCTACTTGGAGTGTCATAGCTCTTCCTACACACCATCCCACAGCAATTTTCAAATTGATAGCTAACACAGGGGTAGGAGCCTTACCCTCCTGTCTTCTCATTAGTTAAGTCATTTTTGCCCACAGCCTGCTACCTACATACAGTCTCATACAGGTCTAATTCCATCCAGTGAGAGAAACGTGAATTCATCCAATAATTTGGTCATTACTAGGTAGTTAATATTACCTCTTGAAGTGCTAAGGCTGAAGGGAGTGACAAAGTTGTTTCTTAACAAAATCTATTGGTCAATGAAAGATGGAGGCAGAAAAAGAACTGCAGTACCCCATCACTCATAACATACTCACACAAAAGCCAGGCTGAATCTAGGAGAAAAGAATCATAATAAATATACACAATAGGAAAGAGCAATATTACCACACTTTGAAAAATGTGTTAGTAATGTAATCAAAATTGCCTTATGCTGTATATAACAATACATGGCAGCTAAACAATGCTTCTAAGTATATTACTATTTCCTTGGCCAGATATCTGTGCTGATAAGAAATGGCATCCCCTCATTCCATCATGTAAAATTCATTCATACTCCTGCCACTCTATGCCCCAAATAGTGGTATTTCAAAGTGGCTCCTGCATGCACCTTCTTATCTCAGAAACATTATTAAAAAAAAAAAAATGGTTGGAAGTATATGGATTTTTAACTTAAGAATAAAATTTTTCTGTTCTGTTTGTTGGAAAATTAAGTCATGATGGTTTCCAAATTGACAGATCAATTATGATGGGTTGATGGGTCATACTACACTGCACTGCAGCAAGTCACAATGCATTAATCCTGGAAATTTGAGAGAGAATAAAAGAGACAGACACACACTCCCTTTCCCTCTTTTCGGTTTTCTGGCAAATTCTGTCCAAAATAAAAAAAACACACAAAAAACAACAAAAAAAGAGCAATGTAATTGTGTCATTCACAGTGAGAATTCAGCAGAAACCCTGCTAACATTCACCTAAAATTGGGCACATTCACAGTTCTTCAGTAAAGCTGGTTATGGGAAGAAAGCATGTAAGTTGTTTCTTACCTGTAATATGGTAGCTAACCTGCCGATTGACATCAGACGTGTCTTCATCCCAGGTGCTAAGAACAGCCACAACTTCCCCTGGAGGGTCACTCTCCTTCACTGACCCTCTGTACAACTCGTGCTCAAAGACAGGTGCGTTATCATTTATATCTGTCACAGTAACTGAGACCAAGGTGGTTGATGACAAGGACAAAGCTTCCCCCAGATCTGAGGCCACCACTGCAAATGTGAAAGCAGAATCCTTTTCATGGTCCAGATCCTTCAGTGTACTGATCCAGCCACTGTTGCTATCAATTGTGAACGCTTCTGTGATCTTCCCCAGCTCCGATTCCACGGCAAGTGAATAGGTGACCTGTCCATTTGCACTTGAGTCTGCATCAACTGCTTTAACTTGCGTAAGTTTTGTTCCTATAGGCATCCCTTCCATTATTACAGCATCATAGCTAGCTGTTTCAAACACAGGCTTGTTGTCATTTACATCCAACACCTTCACCTCCACATCCACAGTCAACACAATGTCTACTTTGTCTAACTGAATCGTGGCTGCAACTTTGAAGTGAAAAGCAGGATTTATTTCATGGTCAAGTCTCTTATCCAATTTTATAAGTCCTGTGTCTTGCTCTATGATGAAAACCCCATCTTTGTTGTTTTCAGGTAGCTCACCATTAACTGTGCTATACAAAGCACCCTGATTGGGCAAAACATGCAGAATGTCAATAGTACTACCTATGAGGGTGTCTTCTGCTATAGTAAAAGAATATTGGGGTTGAGAAAAAGAAGGAAAAATAGTTTCTGGGGGTAAAACATGGATGTAGACAGGAATGAGGGAATGCTTTACAGGAATGCCACCATCAACTGCTTTGACAAAGAATGACAGAACTGTGCTTTTAAGCTGGTTAAAGCTACCCTTGGTGACCATCCATCCATTATCTGGATCTATTTCAAGCAGATCAGCTACAGAAACTGAGGCTTCACTATACAGAGAATAGGTAATTCTGGAATTGGCTCCATCATCTGGATCTACTGCTTGCACTTGGGTGACCAAATAACCTTTCCCAACATCTGCTTTGACGCTTGCTCTGTATTCGACTGTCATAAATTGAGGAGCATTGTCATTCTCATCCACTACTATCACTCTCACAGTGCAAAACGTAGTCCTGCCACCTCCATCGAGGGCTCTCAAAAATATACCGATATCACTTTCCAGTGGGCTCTCACGGTCTAACCTCTCAGTTGTCAGAATCTGCCCATTGCTATCAATCAAAAATCGGTCCTTGGCAAAGTCATTTATTATGGAGTAGCTGATCTGGCCATATACACCTGAATCCCCATCTGTTGCCTTCACATGGATTACCTTAGTTCCAGGAGCAGCGTTTTCTCTAACCTCTGCAACATAAACGCTCTGCGAAAACACAGGGCTGTAGAGGTTGGCCCCAAGGATCTGTATGTGCACCTGAGCTGTGCTGGTGAACAGCCCATCTGACACAGAGACATTTAGGCTGTACATGGGCTCCATTCTCTGTTTGCGATGGTTGGAGAGGGTGATAACACCGCTCTTGCTGTCCATAATAAAACTAGTCCGATCATTTCCTGATAGGATGCTGTACTCCAACCTGTCAAAATCAGAGCTGTCAGCATCAGAAGCTTGGACACAAGTCACAAAATGACCCCGAGGTGCGAGTTCACTCACATACGATTCATATATTAACTGGTTAAAAACTGGAGGGTTGTCATTCATATCTGTTATTGAGATACTAACAAGAACCTCACTGCTTAATGGTGGGAACCCATTATCGGTTGCTCTGACTTTCAAGCTGCACTGTTGTATGAGTTCATGATCCAGCATCCGGGCTGTCAAAATTAGGCCACTGCTGCTGTCTATATGGAAATAGTCAGTGCTGTTAAAGGTGTCCTGGACTATCTGATACTGTACAATCTTGTTATTGTCAGAGTCAGCATCAGTAGCAACAACCTGCAGTACAGGAGTCCCAATCAAAGAAGCTTCAGACAAAGTAGCATTATAAGCTGACTGATCAAAAACTGGAGGATTATCATTAACATCATTAATGATCAAGTCCACAGTGACCTCAGCTCGAGCACCAGTGAGGGCATCACTGGCTCGCACCATTAGCTTGAAGAGAGAATTTATTTCATAGTCCAGAGGGCTGATGACACTCAGAACTCCAGTATCAAAGTCGATATTAAACTGGTTGTAGGGATCACCATCAACAATGATATAAATGATACCCTGGCCTTCTGGACTGGTTGCATTTATGCTTAAAATTGGCGTGTGCATTTCTATATCTTCATTCACGGAAGCTGTATAGAAGGGTTTGTCAAACACAGGCATTGCTTTGTTAACAATAGTAATGGGGAGCTCTACAAATGCAGACAAGGACGGGTTGCCACCGTCTTTTGCAAGAATGACAACCAAGTACTCTATATTAGACAAATCAGAATTGAAGGCTTCTTTTAAAGTGACACTACCAGATCCTCTGTCAATTTCAAAATGTCCATAATCTTCCTTCAGAAGGTATGACACCTCACCATTTTCACCCTTGTCTTTATCAATAGCAGTCACTCGATATATCAGGGTACCAGGTTCAGCATCAACTTGCACAGCAGCATAGTATGGAAGCCCTACAAACACCGGGGCATTGTCATTTATGTCTTCAATGTAAACTCTCACCACTACTCGAGCAACACGAAGGTGATCTAGTTCACGACTTGCTTCCACCACCAACTCATACAGCTCCTGTTCCTCTCGGTCAAAGGGGATGCCAGTTGTCTGAATGACTCCTGAGGTGGATTTGATTTTAAATTTGTTTCCCGGGTTTAATATGCTGTATTTCAAAGGCTCATTGAGGCGGTTGCCAACAGCATTCACCACAGCGATCTTTGTGATATTGGTGCTGTTTTCTGAGATAGAAGTGGAATAAAAATTTTGTGTGAAATGGAGTCCACTGTCCATGGCTTCTTTTACCATTATTGTCACCATTGCAGTGCTATAAAATTTCCCATCAGATACTCTTACTATTAGCATATAATGGTCTTTGGAGAGACTATTGTTTTTAATGGTAATAACCCCTGTGCTTGAATCAATTAAAAAATGGTCCATATTGCCTTCAATTATGCTAAATGTTAACTCAGGAGGGATCTCTGAATCTGGGTCTGCAGCCTTAACTTTGAGAACCTCAACACCAATATATGTGGGCAGGAGCAAGACTGTCTCAAACACAGCCTGGCTGAAGACTGGTGGGTTGTCATTGACATCAGTTACCTCAATGGTCACTTCAACTGGGCTCTCTGCTGTAAGCTGGGGATTCCCGCTGTCTCTAACATGAACATGGAAATGGAAGTGGGCTATTGTTTCATGATCTAAATTTGCAATTGTTCTGATTGCACCTGTGCTGGAATCTACTGTGAAATACTTTTTTGCAGTAGATTCAACAATCTGGTAGACAAGCAAAGCATTCTGGTTGCTGTCAGCATCAGTGGCACGTATCACAAGGGGACTGTTACTCGCACTCCGGACTACACTGTTTACAGGAGCAGCTTCGCTTATGCTGCCTGAGTACTGAGAAAAGAGAAAAACTGGTGGGTTATCATTTTCATCAACAATCTGAATGTTCACAGTGGCATTTGATGCCATGCCTGCCATATTTGTTGCCTGTACGATGAGCTGATAGGAGGAAGCACGTTCATAATCAAGGGCCTTTTGACTGGTGATCACTCCAGAATACGGATTTATGGTGAAAACTCCATCAACATTGCCATCTTTAACTTCATAAACTAATGTGGACTGGCTGATTGCAGATAGAGAGATGACAGAAGTACCAATATCCACATTTTCATTAACCTCTGCTTGGTATTCTTTTAGAGTGAACTTAGGGTGGGAGTTATCTGCCATCGTCACAGATATCCGCACAATTGCTGTTGCTGACAGTGCTGGAGAACCTTGATCAGTCACTTTGACTGACAAAACAAACTGTCCCATTGTGGTTAAGTCTGGCTCCTTGAGTAATGTAATGATGCCTAAAACTGGTTCAATCTTGAATGTGTTTCCTGTATTTCCTAAAATACAAATATTAGAATCAGATTAGAAATGAAATATGACACAATGATGACTTAAACCAGGAGCAATTAGCTGAATTTTTTAAAGTTAGTTATTAAAAACACACAACAAATCCAACATAAAAGAATTCTAAAGGCCCTTCCAGCCTTTCCTTCTGAAGGTCAAACAAGTCAGTATACGGCAAACGTGCTCAAAGCATCAGAAACTCAGGCGTTGCTGTCTATATCTTGATTCTGAGTATTAATATCTGAGCAAAAGCTGAATGTACATTACTCCTACTGAAGTAAGGAAAAGGATCCCTAAATTATAGGAATTAGTCAAATACATGTACACCTAAGGCAAAGAAATGAGATCAGAGGCTAACAAGCCAATTACATGACTAATGGATAACAACTCAGGCTCTTCATTGAATGGGATATTAAGCAACCACGGAGAAGATTACAGTAGTTCGAGACTCAAAGAACTGAATATAAGAAGGTTAAAGTGGCATTTAGAAAAAATAAAACTAAGCAAATAGCATAGAAAAGAGATTCAAGTGTCTTTTGGCACAAAGGTTTATCCTATGATCTCTGAGGAGGATGAATCCAGATGAATGAGATTTAGTGGAAAATGTCATGAAATGCCTGTTATAACATGAAAGCAGGGATATCGCTGACTGCATAAAGGTGAAAACAGTGAGTTTGGATCAGTGACCTTCTTTGGGGTCCTTATTTTTTTCAGGTCTTTTTGCCAACCTCTTCTTCAGCAATACAGACTCAAAACTTCCTATATGTAACCTTATCCTATAAGAGATCACGTTTATTAGGCAATCCATATCTTGCTGGTTCTTTGAGTACCTGCTTAAAGTATAGGATGTCGTGTATGTATATGGATAAGCATACAGACTCTTTTTCTGAAATTGATTCTAAATACAAACAGTATATACTGAGTTACAGTGATTCCAATCACTACAACATGTCCTTTCTATTGCAATTCACATCTTAAAATCTAGAACTGCTTCTAATCTACAGTCAAGCATCCATCCATGACCTGGAAAGAAATATATCTCAGGTGATAAACAAGTTATTTTCTCTTAATGATGATTGGTACAGGTGCTGTGCACAGAGCAGTAAATTCAAAAACTGTAGCTGGAATGCCAAATACATGGAATCCTGAATGAAGTGAGGTAATGTGAACTATTTTTAATATGTGATTCACTATCTGTTGTAATTCTGGGGCTTGGAGGCTAATTTAAGCTACATACTACTGAATGTACTTCAATACTAGTAGTGGCTCCCTATATCCAGCCTTTCAGATCCGTAAAGTTTACTTTACTAGCTAATCCAAAAACTGTGCTATTCACTGAGGAGCTGAGATTCTTCCAGAGCTACAAATTCTCATAAAAATCACAGTATCTGTCACATTTACAAACACTACAAATGCTGCTGCAGTTATTTTGTTAGTGCTTGCTAATACAAATAAATTCTAGCCACTGACTGCCTCATGTAAGGCCAGAGCTGGTTCTTCTCCTTTAAAAATATTTCTTATGAAATTACATAAAAACTACTTTCTTTACCAATTGCTTTCTTCAGCCGTAATATGAGCTTAGTAATTTCCCTGCATGACAGGGCTGTGTACAATCTGAATTCTGTAGTTAAAATCAATATCCTCAACTGCAGATTTTATGGATCATAGAAACTACAGCAGCAGTAGACTGAATTTTGATGTATATGAGATTGGGACATCCACAGATAATGAAAGTGGAGGAGTGTGGGGATAGCAGTAAACGGAGGTTTGAAGCCTGATACCACAGGCAGAGCTCAGGAACAGGCTGTAAGGAAAAGAGAGTATCTAGAAACCATCTAATAGTTAAAGCATTTCTTATAATCATAATATTTTTCTGCTTGCATCATGACTCTATTACCACTGTAATAGGAACCATACTCTTAACATGTCAGGTTGCTCTTTACATTGTGGTGGCACCTCTAGATAATTGGGTTTGGAGCCCACAGGGTGTCAAGAAAAAGATGTGAATAGCTTTGAAAAACATTGCCCCTGGAACCTGATCTGGTCTGCTCAGAGTTTGTTCTATAAAGGCACAGTGTTGTTGTGCCTGGGCACGTGTAAAATTTCTCCTGATCTAAGTTAAAGGCCACTGGAGAATACTGAGAAATAACTGGTAAGACCAAATACAGTGCTTAAAGGAAGTATTTGTTTTGGAGTGCAAACGTCTTTGTTGGTCTTAATTCAACACTTTTAACTGCACAAGACTTCACCTTTGGGTTTGCTGAAGGTACTCTCCTTCCACAGAGTATACAGGATAATGACAGAAAAAAGTTGCTTGGGTCTTCTCTAACTTTCAAGTTATATCAGCTTAATTTAAGGCATGAGCTTGAATTATATGAAGTTAAATCAGTATGAGATGGTTTAGATATTCCTATTACATTACTTATTTTTCTTTTTCATTTAACCTGTTTGAACTTGACGTAAGCCACCCTAACTATAAAGAAAAGTCTTCCTAATAATATAGAGATAAATAGTGATCCAGTAGGATCAGAGCCTAATACTGGGAAAGGCTTGTGATATGCTTAGTATAGAGAAAATAGAAAGTATTTGTGACTTCTTTTTAGGGCAATATAGGTTTCAAATTTTGCTTTTATTACAGTGGAAAGATTCTTTTTACTAATAAAAACCTCAAACAACCAACAGAGAAGGTGTCTCCTTTGTCCAGCTGTAAAGGAGAAGGTAGACCAAAGTTTGCATGTCAAGATGGACCACCATCAAGGCACTGCTTTGCATGTGGCATAGATCATGATGCTTCGTTTTCAACCTCTGTTCTAACCTGCTTCAATAGTGTAGATAAGCTCTGCATTTTCTCCTTTATCTTTGTCCAAAGCCGTGACCTGCAAAACTGCTGATCCAATTGCTGCTGATTCAAACACCGAGGCTTCATACAACGGGCTGGTAAAGTATGGACTATGGTCATTGGAGTCTTCCACATTTATAATAACTCTGGCCAGGTTTCTTCTATAAGGGAATTCTTGATCTCGGACCTACAGAACAAGTGTATAATGCACAACTTGATATTCATCTAGTAAAACGTCACAAATAGTACTCATCAGAGTGTGAATACTACTTCAGTTCTATTTAATACAAAGTAATAAAACCAGTCATTTGTCCCAAAGAACAATCTAAAATATATTCACACACAAGATGGCAAACAGTAAAATTAAAGAAACAGAAAAGAGATTAAGTACTCTCTTCTTTTTCACTTGGGAAAAAATGCATGGCAACTGACTACCAAGCCATGAATTTTGAAGTGGCAACCACATGACATCTTAAATTTGGGTTAAGGTTTACAAGAAATTCTTTTTTTTATTTTAACACATGCTAAGTGGTCATGCCTGTGCCTTGCCATTGCCTGCTTTACAGCATAGAGGCATGTCAGTTTAGTGCTTTTAGCTGCCAATGGACTTCATTATTATACATGTACATACCTTTTTGAAGATGATGATACCAAAACTAAGCAGAGTAGGAATTACCTGATGAACTGCTGATAACTGCCAACAGAGGTGTAATTTATCACAACTGTCTCAACCCCATACAAAATACCGCAGCACTGCTTCACCAATAATCCTGCCACCACTATCCCCAGAAGTTCAGTTCACCTTAAATAGAGCAAAAACCCTACCAGGTGGAGATCAAACAAGTACCAGGAAATTACCTCTCTCAGCCATGTCTCCTTATGATTCAGTTTATAGTAATTTCTTAGTCTGCTCGCCAGAAGACTTGTGGCTTTTTACTCTGTGAGTTGAGATCCCCCTCAGCACCTGCTTGCTGCATCTCACAGCAGCCTCTGCTTTCTAAGGTCCCCTGGTAAGATGCTCCTGGACCTAACATGTCAAGTGTTGTTCCATGAGTTTTAAGTGGTTAAAGAAAACAGTGGACTACAAAGCCTAAACTAACACCGATTTTTTTTTATTAAAGAATAAAAAAAAAAATTTCTATCTCCATAAAATACAATCTTTCCTTGAAAAGAGACAGACTTATGTTCTGTTCCTTAGGCACACCAAGCAAAAATTGGTAATTAACTTTTTTCTGCATAGTCAAGATATGGAAATGTAGATAAAAGAAAGCTATTTTGTATATCAACAGTTTATGTACCGAAATAAGTCCATGAAAGTAAGCTATAAATGAAGGTTGTATTGAGAAAGACTGTAGCGTTCTCCATGGCAAGAAAGCAGTTATCTCCCTGTGAATAACTTCTCAAATAACTTTAAGCCTCACTTCAGAAACTCTGAAAATTACCTTGAGGGAGAGGACCAGATGCCAAGAGATTAAATAATTTCCTGCTTGCTCTCCCTTGAGATAGCAAATCATTCATTCTATACAATGAATTCACAATAAAGTTTCCCAAAAAGTTGAAATAAAAACTGCAAAATAAATACACAGCAGGGCAGGCAAGATGAAATTAGTGACTACTTACTGCACCAAGAGTTCTTTACTGATGCAAAGACTATGGGATGGATGTACCTGAAGCAGCAGTGATTGTGTCCTGACCCAAGTGAATATTGCATTCTTACCATGACATTAAGGATGTGCTTATCTTGAGCTTCGTGGTCTAATCTCTCAGCTGTATAAAGCACTCCAGTGCTGGGATCAATTCTGAATTTTCTCATGCTGACTGTATCAATGCTGCTGTGAATAGTGTAGCTCAATTTATGCTTCTCATCTCTGTCTATAGCTTCAATTTGCAGAATTTCAGTATCAGGGAGGATGTCCTCTGAAATGGTGACATCATAACTTGGCTGAGAGAATTCTGGGCCATTATCATTGTTATCCAATACTTTGATCAGAACCTAGAGTTAAAAGAAAAGCATTAAAAGTTACTAAAGTCTAGTCAGACTACTGAGTAACACCTAGAGAAATGCAATTTACTTTAGATGCTGATGTTATGCTGCTTTATGGTGAGATTGAGAAACATTATTTACTATTAAATGCTTACTGTTCAGATCAAAAGAAATGGTAAGGATTTGACTTTGCAGGTAGTATGTTCGTAATTGTAAGACCTATTCAGAGCCTGACAAAGAAGTCCATATTTTCAGTATCTACAGACTGGAAAATATTTCTACAGTGGTCACAGAAAAGGCTTTGTCCTTCCTTGTAACTTCTCTATTTACAAGAGGCTTCTAGAGCTATTATGGAATTTTCCTTTCAGTATTAATAAGGCTATAAAAGGCTTTTCATGTTAGTTAAATCTGTTTTTTATACAGTCAAGATCCAGCTGAATCCTGTGTTGTTTTCTGCTCAGTATATTGCATTGGGACTTACTAGCAAGATTATGACAGCAGTGGAGACTTCAAGTTGCTATTACACCTTCGACTGTGTTAGAAACAGTGACATTTGATGAGGTGGGAGCAGGAGACACAACCTCAATACTATGCAAGTCCACTCCACACAGACCTATACATACCATCAAGGACAGGTAATCTCAGGGCACTGGTGACAGGAAAGGATTTTCTTTTTTTGTTTCTTTCTTGCTTTCCCTTTGGCAGTGACAGCTGTCTTTATTGCCAACTAATTTACTTTCCCCTCCAACACCTATTTGTTTCCTTTCTGTTGCAGTTTATTAATGGTAGAGCTGATAAAAATGTGAATGAATGCTCCACTGTTTGCTTCAAGTCTGTCTTTAAAAGCTTGGTATAGATCTTAAATAAAGTTGGGGAGGGGGAAGACAGCCCAGGGTGCTGCTGTTGCTGCCTATTGCACCTATTTCAATATATCACAAGCTGACCCTGGCAACTAGTAAGAATCACTATTTCCAAGCTTTGCCTTCCACAAGTTATGTTATATGTGTGTGGCTCTGATGACATTTTGTAGTTTCCGCTATTGGAGAAGTCACTCCCTGGAGAAAATATGCTTTCCAGACTTTGTATGCCATTGATTGCTTTGGGCAGTGTGGCAGCAAACTCCCTGACAAACTGTGTAATACTGAAAGCTGAAACGTAAAGAGCTGACTTTTTTTCAATGCAAGAAACAAAAAGTATCTTTTGCAAAATATGCCCGTGAAAGCACACATCTAATTTTACAGTAAGTGAAATGGAACAATCTTTTTATTCAAAGGCTTTGAAATAAGAAATAGTCCAAGGAATGACACTGAAAAAGGCCATGTACACGACTTTTTCCTTAGACTAGGAGACTTGAGCGATAACTCAAGATACTTTCTTTGTTGTGTTGAAAAGTACTTGGCATTTTTTTAAGCAAATGTTTTATTATTTTGCTTGGTCAAATCCTGTTCATCTACACTTTAACAGAAGAAAAATACAGCTCTACTTTTACTGCAATATTGCACAGATGTTGGTCTCAGAGAGAAATGAAACTTTAGATTTCCATGATATGTGGAAGAGTTTGCAGAATACATTACCATAAGGAACACGAGCAGTTGTAAGCAGCAGTCGTAATGAACTAGCCTGGGAACTGTTTAAAAGACAGCTGAAATAAAATGCTCTGTAAGTTAAATAGCATAAGACTTCAACTGTATATTCCATACAATTTAATTTTCACCAGATTATGGTACACCAGAGTGAAGGAGGGCAAAGCCTATATTATGTTATGCTTCAGTCTTGGAAAGATAGCAATAAACTTTGGGGGAAATACACATTGCTGGACCTATATAATGATGAAAAGTTACTTAGCTTTTTATACTTTCATTGTTGCTATATATCAAGGCATGTTTCTGACCTGACTGAGGAAAAAAAATAAAAAACAAAATCCCCAGAACTACATCTTAAAAATATGTGAAGAAATTAGTTGTAACATATGAAAGAAAGCCTGAGGAAAATATTAAAGACTTCAGCTCTAATGGGACACAGAGCCAGTGCCTAACCACTTCTGTCAGTGTAAGGAAGAGACACAGAAGCAGTATGAGTTGTGGATAATCTGATTACCAGTGTTTAATACTTATAGATATTGAGTTTTGATACCCTCAGTCCTTGATAGGTACCACTATAACATGGCTGGATTATTTTACTGCTGCACTGTTAACTCAGATAATTTACTTTTCTTTTAATTCATGGCCAAAAACTTTGTCATGTATCATTTTAGACAGTCTTAACAGAAAAGTAAAATATTTTCAAATGGATTGAAAATACCAATAGTGTTTGATTCTCCTGATGCCAGTACAGTACAATCTATCTTGAACAAGTTTAACAATGTTTTTAACATCAGTGTGTGCAAGCTCAAGCTACTCTGGAAGAAAAAACTTACAGATGCACACCAATGTGTCTTAAAGTGACTGCTATAGAAATGACATGCTATTTTGTTTGTGTGGTGTGTGATCACCCCAGTGCAGGGGTTCACTTCTCATAATATCTGCATAATAGTGCATTTTGGGATCACTGGCAAATTGAGAAAGCAGAGAAGGGCAGAAAAGGTTTAGCCACCCCAAAGCTTGCACTGCGACTGTGCAAGATGCAGCTTCATGATTTATGCCTTCACTAGACTGCACAAACTAAACAGGGTGGGACTGAACCAACATCAAAGACCAAGAGTAAGCCACGAGACTATGGAAATTACAATGTGGATTCACAAAGCAGTATTTCTTCCTGCTGAAAAAGGTCTAAGCCCTGACACATATATGAGCCATGGTTTTGCTTAGGGAGTGCAGGGCACGGAGAGGGAAAAATATAAAAAAACTGAAGTCCTCATTCACTGTGGTCATCAAGCTTACAGGGAGCTATGCACGTAAAATTGATTTGATAATTTCCAGAAAAGAACTTATTTTTCCTTTTTTTTTTTTTTTTTCTTTTCTCTCTTTCACTTCACATCTACTGTAAAACTGATCAAGTGCCTGTTTAAGTGGCAGGCACCTTCCTCCCCAGAGACGACAGCATTTTAATGATTTACCAAGTGATCCACATTGAAATACACATTATTTGTTACTTATGCTGCACTTCAACAGCCACTTCCATTTAGAGATGGAAGGCGCTGCGTTAGAGATGCTAATGAATAAAGAAGTCATTATTAATTCACAATTTCTTCTATTAAAGCAGTTAAGAATATTTCTAATTTTTGTCAGCTGTCCCTTAAAATCCCCAAGAGTCAAATGTAATTTAAACATTACAGTCTCTCCTTTAACAGACGAGGGTGGATTTTCCTTGCAACAAAAGAAAGTTAGATTATATATGGGAATACTGATTATACAAGCTCTGTTAAACTCAAAAATGGAGCTCTTTAATGTTTTTAAAAATCAGACTGTCTTGGGAGTTACTTGGAAAAAAAAATCAGGTAAAAGAAAATGGAATTTAAGTCCCACTTTAAATAAATATAAATCCCTCAGTCCTTAAAACCTTTTTGAGGAGCAAGTGACTATTATCCCCATACTTTGCCGAGGGAAAACAGTGCCTTGCAGCAAGGTTAAATGACTTACCAAAGCCACAGGAGAAATGCAGTGGCAAAGCTACAGAAGAGGCTTTGTTTATTTTTGAGCCACACCCCTTAAAAAATGCCACCTTTCCAAGCAGATTTCCTGCTCCAGCACGATAACTTCTAGTAAGGTGTTACTTAAAAAGAAGAGGCAACCTTTTCCTTTTTTAAAGGACAGATGAGACAGTCATGAACACCAGGCTCATAGAAAACCTGATCCTGCAAACATGTGAAGCTGAGTAAAATGAATGCCACCAGATTGTTAATATGAGAAAATTTCTCAGATTCATTTAATGGCTGCCAAACTTAGGCATAAAATTTTGGTGCTACTGGCAAATTTCCCACTGATTTCAGAAGGGTCAGCACTCTGCTCCCTGAAGTCTTAAGCTTTAGCCAGCTGGTTGCACATCTTTCACCTCAAAGCAAGTGTTGTACTAGCGAAGCAACTCAAAGACTCACAGTGTCTGTGTAATTCAATACACTCCACATATTTATTTCCAAATGGAAGATATGGCAAGAATGAGCTGTGCTGTATAAATATCCTTTATTACTGCGTAGGTGCCTGGGGTGTTAAGTTGTGATAATACCCATTGTGTAGAATCAAAGACAGGCTTTAAAAGTTTCCCAACACATCTCCAAAAAGTGATGAATGGAAATATTTACTGTTGGTTTGCTACTAAGTAGGGATTCCTCTTTGCTGAGGACTGTGCAAGATTACTGACTGAACTACTTTTCACTGACAAACATTAGCTGCAAGACTTTTTTCCATGCTCATAAAGCAAACATGCACCAAAGCAGTTTCTGCCTGGTTCTTCTTGAAAGCCCATATATTTTCCAGTGCATCTTGGGCTTCAGAAAGGCAGGCTTGCCTCCTTCTGCTCCCATTGTGTGGAGCCTAATTTATAGTCTGAACAAGTGCCTTGCTATAAAAGATTTGGTTCTCCCTGCTCACTTCCTATTTCCCACAGTTAAAGAGAGTTTCAAATAAAGGGTTCATGGGCCTCCAAGCTTACAAATTAGGCAAAGTAACACTCAGAGCATTAGCAAAGACTTTGTACTCAAAATGGTAAGTGAAAGGCCTGGAGAAATACAATCAAATTAAAGCAGGACAAAACTTAATGCAGGAAGTCTCTCCAAAGCTGTTTTTAATGTTGCCCATAACAAATACATTTGGTTTAGGGACAAACGTATTTGAGTGAAAACTGGGTAAATGCCAGCAGCTGCTTTAGAGACATTTGAAGCTGGAAGAATCTGCTTGGCTAATTGCTTGGTCTGGGTACCATGTTGTAGCTCAACCTATTAAGTGCCTGAATTATTTAAACTCAGGTTACATTTCTGTACAGGTTTTGAAACCTATTTCGATTTAATACTGCTTTCAATAGTGTTACCACACAACTTTATTTTCTATTTCCTGACAAGGTTTTCACTCTTCCAAGCCCCAACCTTAACATAAAAATGCAATTTTCCTATCAGCCTCAGTGGACAGCTATTTATATTTTACTGTGCCCTTTGTGTTACGTTAAAATGGAAGGAAAAATCTTCGTTTTACAGGCGAGGTAGTCCCAAAATTGCTGGATGTGACAGAAAAGCAAAAGTTCAAGGAGTGGGTTGGTTATAGTTTGGAGGAAATGTTAAACTGAGCAAATGGGTAATGAATGGAATGAATGGAAACTCCCTGTCTCCTTGTCTGCCCTAGAAGAATCCACAGCCCAGAACTGCTTCTGGAAATCTCTAATGTCTTACCTACATTTTGACCGTGGTCATCTATGAAGAGCTTTTCACCATTCAGTTAAAAGAACTACCCTCACTCAGGGAGAATGTCCAGCTCCTTGTTTTTAAGAAAATTTTATAAGAAAAAGGTGTTCTCTGAAAGGTGAGATTGCAACTCACAGTCAAAGGTCAATCCTCAGGACAAGAATAAATAAAAGTCCACAACCTTCTGCCAGGAGAGATTAGAACGAGGTAACCAGCAGTAACTTTTTCCATCTACTCTTCTAGTCTGGTTGGCTCCAGGTGAAGGTATTATATGTGATCATGTACTGATCTGCAAAAACTTTTTAGACAAAATGCTTATTATTCCTGAGTGCCTACTCTACTGATAAATAGTGAGATGATTTTGCAGCAAGTGAAACTAAGGTGCTTTTTGCCTCCTAGCTTGGAAGCAACAGCCATCATGCTTTAAAGTATCTTTGCTATACTAGTCACAATGATGAGAAAGAAGAAGGCAGGGAAATAAGCAAGAAGTATAGCTGTCTTTTTTCATATAATACCATCACTCCAGGAGGCTGCTCTCAAAAAATGGTAGCAATCTGCTAGGACAACATTCTCAATAAAAGTGAAACATTATCATAACTTAGATGATTGTTCCATTGTTCCCCACTGTACTCTACTTCTGTGTATATTTTAGCAAAACTCAACAGTGTGCACTACAAATAAGTAAATAAATGTTATTCCCCTGTTGTGCTTGTACGTAAAAGATCTGAGTTGTTCAGTAAAAAAAAGGCTTTGGTATAAACCTGACTCACGACCAGGAGAATTTCTAATGTTGCACAAAGTTAGTCAAAGTTGTGGCAAGAGTACGTGTTTGGTTGCCACTACACTGATTTTTTGCTGGGAGAGTCCTCTCTCTGCCCAAGCAAGGGCAAAAGACCCTTTTTGCAGCCCCAAGAGAGGTGATGGCAGTGGCAAGGATGTCACTGTGCAGAGCTGCTGTTCCAGCTCTCTCCCTAGCACATGGGATACAGAAGCCCTGACCCCTCCCCAAGGCCAACAGCTTTCCTGGCAGCTGCAGAAATTGTGTTTTGTGGGCATTTAGAGCAAATGTACACCTTCAGCCTTTAATAAATGACAGCATGGCCTCAAGCAATGACAGGAAAAAGGAAAGCTCTCCCTGGCTAAGTCAGGAGACTTAGCCATCCTAGAAGTTAATCATCATGACAGAAGTTTTATACCCACACTCCAGATACATAAATCAAACGAGCCAACATTTCGTCATATCTTCCCTCCTCCATCTCTTTCTATCCTGACCGTGCTGCCAGCATGGCTGGGGTTCAGCTGAGTGGGCAGCATGCTGAGTGGCAGTAGCTCAACAAATCCTGGCACTTTGGTTCTTACTTTGGAGACTGTATTCCTTTTGGAAACCTTGATCATGCCCAAACCAATTAATCTTTCTGTTACACAGGAAGTTTGTAACTTTTTTAAAAAAAAATATTTCTTTTGTTCTTCTTGCCTCTTTTCACAATAGTGAACTGTTATTACAACAGATGTAACTTTAAAATCAAAATGATCTCCTTCCTCCCATGGTACAGTAATGAACCGTGTGCTCAGTAAGGCATGAAGGAAGTGAGCATTTTACTGGAGTTTAAGGCACGCAGGAACATTGCTGAAGAAATTTCCTCAAGTCCATACCAGGGATCATGTTACCAAAAGAAAAATCTTTGGTATTTTTATGCTGTATTTTACCACCTCCAACTGTATAATAGACAAAAGGCCAAGAGGACATAAAGGAAAACAGGTGGGGTGGAATAAAAAGCAAGACTGTTCCATTTCACACGGTGGTGGATCAGCTGTTTCATAATAAAGTATCGCAGTTTGAGGTGGGGCATTATATTATTTTATTGTTAAACAAGGGGGTGAATTTATATAATTGCTTTCCATTGTTTCCTCTTCTATCATATCCTCCTGCAGCTACAGTTAAAAACGCAGGTGGTACTACGTACATGAGATGAAATACTTACAATGTTGTTTTATCAAAACTCAGAATAAGGCCACTGAGAGACATCAGTCAATGCTTTTTTTTTTCTTTCTATGACATATTTTACTTGAATCTATCAGTTTGACTTTTTTTTTTTAATTACTGTTCTAGAAGGAAATAAATATGAGGAAGGTAAGCAAAGGCTGTACTTCAAAGTACAGCCAAAAATACAGAAGAAAAGTTTTGTAAAAGGGAGTGATAAATAGCCAGGCATCATTCTGGCGGTTCTGAGATAATGATTGCTTTTGAAATCTCTGTTGTGAAGACCAAAAGAAACACATTCTCAGATGCCCTGGCCACAATTAAATAATTAAACAGTATTCACATTAAGACAAGGAAGTGGAGGAAAGAAGGGTCTGTACCCACTAGTGAATATCTAATGCTATACTATTGCAATCTGAAACTAGAATCTTACAGTCCTAAATAGGTCACATCACTGTTATAAAGAATGCTCAGGCTTCTTTTAGAACGCAACAGCTTTACTGAAATATGTTTTTACCATATGTTTTAATTAAAAATGTAGGGGGTTCAACCAAATAGGTTTTGAGGACTGTTATATGGGTCAATTTATTAAATGAAAAGCAGCAGAAACAAAAAACATAATATCCATGAGAAATTACTCGTATCCAGCATGTTTGAAATTCCCTATGCTTTTTAATATTTGTCTGAAATGTTTGCAAAAAACAAAACAGGTCATGCTAGGGATTCAACACCATCTGAAATGTGGACTGAGAGTGTCGCCAAGATTAAAAAACAAAGCATAACAAAAAACTACTCAAGAATTGAAGAAAACGCCTTATGGAAAGGGTCAGTAATTCTCCTTTGCTTGTCTACCAGAAGACTGGGAGGTCATTTGAGCATTGTGAGTGAGTGACTTCCTGGGGAGAAAATAGTGGTTTTTAAGGAATTCTTTAATTGAGCAGAGAAAGGCCTAACAGAGAATATGGCCAGATATAATCAAGCTCAAAATAAGGGATGTTTTCAGCAGAGATGCAATTAATTCTGAAACTAACAGGGAAAATAGTGGATTTTCTACCACCTAACTTACTATCAACTGATGTTTTCTTATCAAGGGAGTATTATCAGGAGAAATTATCAAATATTTTAGGGCTGGTTATAAAAAGGAAATAATTGAGAAAGCACTCAATGATTTAACAATCTCCTAGGAAAGCTGGTGTTGTGCCTCAGTGAGTACAAATTTACATCTGAACTGTTTAAGCAAAAAAGTAAGGTAAAGCAGAAGCATCTGCCTATGCATGTGTATATGTAAATATAAAAAGTGTTTGGGCCTTCCTTCTGCAGTATAAAGGAGCAAACAACATCACAAACCTATTTTTTTCATGTACACTTGGGCAGTAACTCAGATGCTAAGTAATCCATAACCCACAATTCCACCTCATATTGAAGCATTTTGCTGTTTGAAATCTCCCTGATGCCACCTGGGCCTCAGAGTCCCTGTCATTGTGCTACGACCCTGACCCTGACCCAGCTCCAGACTGGTTCTCACTGAAGAGATACCAAGATTCTGTGCCAGGGTCTCTTCAGCAAGGATGTGTCAGAGCCAGCATTAGCCCAGCCCTGGGCTAATGTTTATCTGACTTGACTTTTTAATTGATGAAAGGCATCGAGCCTGATAAGCAAGACTGATTTTAAAAGGTTCAGTGGGGCTGTTTCACAGAAGACAATGTAATAGCAGGCAGTGACACTAAAGGAGAGGTCCTTTGAATTTTAAGTTTGCCTCTGAACAATTTCTTCTCTGAACAATTGATCTTGTGTCCCACATTTGAGTCTTGGGAGGATGAGAGGTATCAACTCCATTTATTACAATCAATAGCAATATCCCCCAACACTACAGAAGCACTATTGTATTTTGGACCATTATGGGGTGACACAATTGTCAAAATCTATGCTTTGCCGCCCGTGATAGGCACTCCCTCAGCTGGAGGAAGGTAAATTACTTTCATGTGAGCATGAAGAGAACAAAAGGAGAAGTAACGCTTTGAAACCTTCCACAGCCGATTCTTTGCAGACAGATGGAAAGCCTCTGAAAAATATCCCTTCCATTAGTTATTAGTGGTCTCAAAGGATGAGGTTTAACTTGAATGGAAAAATTATTAATTTTTATAGCATATACATTCCACTAACAAATTAATAACTTGCCAAGAAAGGAATGTGATATTCTACCTGAGTCGTGGCAATGTTTGTTCCATCGGTGACCTCCACAGTCATATTATACATTGACCTCTGCTCTGCATCCAAGGGCTTTGCAATGACAATAGTGCCCACTCCCTTCTCCGCGTCGAAAGAACTATCGTAATTCCCTCCTAATTGTTGCACAAAAATACAATTAGATTAGCCATCTGTGGAAAATTTCCATTGAAAATGTTCCTAGAAGTGGGTATATCTGTTTACTGGCACCCATCTTAACGGTTTGCCTTAGCATACACAGTATATCTAGTGATACTTCTTTGTTCGTAACTCATATTTTAAAGCACAGTTTGTATATTGGAAAGCAGATATCATTAAAATGCATTGCCAAAAAAAATAAAAATCTAGCAGTATATTTAAGTAAACCGTAGCCGAGTCTACAAAAAGAATCAAATGGCAATAAGCCCATAAGATGTGTGCCCTTGCAGTTTGGATAATGAACAAGAATAATTATCTTTTTGTATAAAAATCATTCAAGAGGGTTTTATTCTACAAATTTTATTTTCAGGAAACTCTCACTGATGCTTCTGGGTACAAAGACCATAATCTGAGTTTTTAAAAATTGCAATTATAATCAATTTTTAAAATGAAAATGGAGATTTGTTAAGTTAACATTAAGGGAAATGATAATTACTGGCAGCAAAGGTCAAATTTTGCTACTCTTTTAGGAATTATTCAATAGATCTGACAGGATGCACATCCTAAATTCATTTCCATAAAAAAAGCCTCACAAAGCACTCTGCTAATGCTAACATCCCCTTTTCCTGTCACACACCAAATGATGCAGTAGCAGGAAAACCCTCATGAGTCTCAGGTGAAAGAAAAAAATGAAAAAAGGATCTATTAAAAAGAAATCTATAAATAATCTGAGATTGAAGAGTTACAATATTTCTCAGACAGTTTATAAATTAGAACCACTCATTATTTTCAAAAGAAGAGCACACACTCCCCACTGCTAAGCTGTTTCTTACTCATCTATAAAGTGTAATTTATTATTAGTTGAGACTGAATTTTTTGGAAGCTGGGGACAGGGAACGGTGGAACACAACACTGCTGACAAATGAACTCTTAAGGTATACTCATCACACAGCAATGCAATGTTACTAGCTACATTCTCTGACAACAGAGTTCTACAAAGAGGAAAAGCCTTTCAAACTGCACTGGTTATAAAACTTATGTAAGACCTCTTGAGATGAGGTCCACAGGTAGGAAAACACCCATTCCATTGACTTAGCTCTGGTGCAATATATAATGGCTGTTATTATCACAAAATGACTTTCATTTTATGGCTGGGGGCAGAGAAGAGAGAAGAGCAGAGTCACTCTCATTCTCCCATCTGCGCGGTTTGCTGACCAATAAGTGGCATTATTCTCAGGAGCAGTCATGCATTCAGTGAGAGAGAAAAGGTTTCAGCATTTGAAGAAGTTGAAGATTAGGAGGAATCACAGCAAAATCACAGCCCCTAAATTCCTTAATGTGAACAAACCCTCACAACTACCTCTTGCACAGGCTGTTGCAAAGAAAGGGTAACCTGGAAGAAGCACTTCTCTGTCTGTATTTGCCTTGGAAGACATTCAGGGCTGGACAGAAGAAAGAGAGAGGAGGAATAAGAGTGCAGGTAAACACTGCAGTGGAAAGGCAGAATTGGAGAACTTCTGCCCACTGAAATGATTCAAAATGTAGTAATTTCAGACATGCCACCAGATTTCCCTATACTGAATATACGTAAATACATAACCACAGATCTAAGCCTAATAGATGAAGTTATGGCTTTCCAGAAAAACACTCACACTGGATCTGCTGTGATTTATGGTGGATTTCTTATTCTCTACTTTCCTTCTGAAAGCCCAAATGGCATGGTTTTCTCAGTTTATTTATATATATAAACACTATTGACACTAGAAAAAACAGACGTAATTGTCATTGGTGTTTAAGCAATAGCAATGTATTAGAACATTGATCACATCTTCAGTGTTCTTTTTTTTTTTTTAAAGTTAGTCTAGAAGAAAAAGTTTCTCTCCCAATTAATATTTTAAATTGATTTACTTTAGAAAAATTGCACCATGAAAACCTCCTTTGAAGAAAAGAGTTTGAGATTCATGCAAGGAAATCTCCACTGAAATGAAGTTAGCCTTGGGACAGTAGGCACTTTACAAAGAGAATGTTTCATACTGATAACCATGAAAACAAAGTGAAAGCCTATACTTCAAGATGTTTAATAACCATCTTAATGAGCAATCAAAAATTATACGCTATCAACTGACTTGCACTTCCAAAAAAAAACCCCTTTAAAACTTTCAAAAAGTAACATGGAAAGATTAGGAATAGATGTTTTAAACATCTGTTGGCTCAGAGCTGGGTTTGAGGGCCCCGCACAGTCTATTGCAAATACACCAGCTTCTTCAAGCCATTTCCATTAAGGGAAGTATACTCTTCCTCTAACATAAGAATTGAATCCATCATGTGAGTTTTTTACATATTATTCATCTTGGTTGCCAGTCACCCCAGTCTACAGCTGTAACTAACAGTGCAATGCACTTCATTTTACCTTGTTTTCTATTAAACAAGACAAGAAGTGCATCAAACACTCAGGCAGAGATGGATCAGAGAACATCGTGCTGTGAGATTTGTGATTACAATCTATTTTGGAGTGAAACCCTGATTTATTCATGATTCATTCTGGTACATTTTAACAGATCATGGTCAGTAGAAGAACCATGCAGACAGCTGAACGTCTGGGAATAATGCCTAAGATACTGGGTCCTGCCTCTCACCTGCAGTACCAGAGGCAGTCTGGAAATAGTTTGTACTGCTTCTCAGCTTTCATATACACACAAAATAGGTCCTCATATGAAAAATGCTTCTAAAACTGTACTTAAACACTGAAAAATAATTAATGGATTACACGTAAATGCTATGAAAGCTAAATGCTAAGAGCCTTAGAGATATGTTAAGTCTATGCAAGGCCTACTAGGAAGCACCCAGAGAAGCACCCATCACAATCATCTTTGAAAGATGGATGGATGCTGGAGTTGCATGAAGAGAGAGGGAAAATTTTTGTGTAAAAATATCCAGGAACTTTCTCTTTAAAGCTCTTGCAGCTGGAAACTCCACATGAAACCACTTCCTTCCAAAGGTGTCCACGTTGAGGTTGAAGGACTGAGCCCCCAGGATGTGACAGCTGAGAAGGTGTTGGCCTTTGAGGTACTTGAGGCTCCTTTTCAAAAGCATGCTGTTGTGTCTCTATCACCCTTTTGAAGTGAACTCGTCTGCAGTGCCATTAGCTCCCATAGTATCAGTTTTACCAATTTTACTATCAGCCATGTAACATTTTCTTTGATCACAATCTTTAGATGAAAGAGGGCTAAGGATGATGGCATTTTGTTCAGCTGCTCAGTTTTATTAATGTGAATTTTCATTACTTTTTCCATTTTCTGGCATATGGCACATGCTTTCCTTTTTACTGTCTACTAATTCTGCTTTCAGATATAAGATATATAGAAGTTGTCTTTGCTAATGTGCTTGCAATTGCATTAGGAAAGAAATATTTAAAATGAAGTTAATACATTGAAAGTTCCTCAGGCATTTTGGGAACATAGTGAAAAAGAAGGCAAAATGATTGAACTGGCAAGTTGGGTAGTCAGGATGTCCTGAGAAAGCATTTTAACACTGAAAAACCACAGAGGCATGTGGATTAGCTGTTACACGTAATAGCATTGCAAAATGAAATGTAATGCTGATATATCTTCAATACAGATTAAAGACTTCCCTAAAGATTCTCTGATTAGACTGAAGCAATTAGAGTAGGATTTCATGAAAAGTCCATATCTACTTGGAATACCATCTTTGGATGAGGAGACTCGTCATGTTGGGATGATAAAAATTCATCCAGAAAGCACTTTCTCTGCTTGACTGTGAAGATTCCCAAAGTCACCTAGCAGAGACAGTTACATCTACACTTTGGACACCTAAAGTTAAGTGTGATAATTTCCACCCTTACTTTCTTGACATTGATCTCAACACTCTTGCATAAGCCCTGGAAGCACTAAATTTTTAGAACTAGTAATTTGTTATGTTATCTGAAAGCATGTTATAGTTCACATAGGGTTTTCAATTACAGCTGTTATCAGGACAGCTGTAGAAACAGTTGCTGGTACAAAAGATCCTATTAGCTGGCCCTCACTACAGCTTTCTAGAGTAGCCTTAATTTTCAATTTAACAGATGGTACAGTTGAGTTAAGAAGGAGATCTCTGAAAATCAAACCGAGACAGCTCTGAGCCAACAGACTATAGCTTGCATTCTTGGTATAGAGTTGGAAACATTTTCTGGGTGAGTCTTGAGTGTCACCTTTGTTCTTAGCTTATTTCTTTGTTTCATAGTCACTGTGAATGTATTTTTCTCCTGACAAAAGTTCTGCATGCTTTGAAAAGAACTAATTTTCCTGTTAATAAATCTAAAAAAGCCCAAACTGTACCTTGCAAGAACAAGAGACATGCAATGGACAGGCCAAGGAAAACTTCCCAACCTGTTAGAAAGGGGTTCTGGAGGTCAGCTGGAGAATTTGCCCAAGGCAAGATACAATGCAGATCTCACATTCCCACAGAATGTGGGCTCTGCATCTCTGTCCTTTCAGATTTCAGTGTTGGGGGTTTTTAATTTTCAAACACATTCTGCTTATATTGTATTTTGCTGCAAGCAATTATTTTTTTGGTAGTGTTTTTATGAGATGTCGTTCCTTTTTGGGAAGATGCTGAGCCTCCCTATGCTCCTATCAGCTGCTAATAGGCAGTTTAAGATGGGATCATGCTGCTGTGAGAAACTATTTTCTCCTTTGAGAAGAAAACATGTCAGTAAAACTGGAGGACTTGCAGGCAAATGATTCCCATGCAAGGACCTTTTTCCATCTTTTCCAGTGGAGCGATCCTGAAGAATGGGAATACACATCTCAGAAATACCCGATGACTGTGGAGATTGACTTGTTCAGTCTTAGATGCAGAGATGGATCACACTGAACTCACACTGAACTCCAGATCTCATACAGCTACAAGCTGGCAAGTCTTCCATTACTGGTAGATAGCAATCAGCATACATGCCCTGTGTTCAAACTAAATAAAACCAGGATATACTGAGATTCTCATACAAGTCTCATTTGGTCTACCATGCCATGATGGACAAGTGGGGAAGAGAAATACAGGAGGTGATGTAATTTAGACAATAGTCCTCTAAACTGCATTGTCTCAGGCAGAGAAGATTCTTACTTGTCCTGTCCCAAAGTAAGCTAAAAGTAAGAACAGTGATGATAAATTGGGCCAACTGCTACAATTCTCACATTGCTCTGATCAAAGAAGGAGAGAAAACTAATTCACCCTGAAACTCAGAGGTGAGTCTAAAGCACTTCTATGATTTTCAGCAAAGCTGAAATTTACATTTCTTTTGTTTTCAAAGAAAATGAGAAAAACTTAAAAATTCAACTACAGATTTTTTTAATCATAACATAGTCAATATTAGTAATATGATATGCAAATATTTATTCTTTTATGTACTCTATCATGCTAAAAAGAAAAAAGTAATGCAAACTGAATTTTCAGATAAAACTATCATAAAGAGAGTCAAAGACCTTGAGTTTGCTGCTAAGAAGCTGAAAGCACAGGCATAAAAAGCAGAAAAGAAAGCAGAGAGGCATTTTAGATGGTTCTCTGAGAAGATTATTCACAGGAGCTAGGGAGCTACATCTTTTTGACATTAATGAAAATTTGCAGTAATGTGAATTAAATGGACAATTAACTAAAATTAACAGATACTAAAATTATCATCATTTAAGCACCCTTGCTAAAAAGTTCTGATGTGCTTTCTGAGTTTGGCTGCTCTTACAAAGGCACAGGCTGGGGGAAAAAGGAAAGATAGAGGGAAGACTGGAAAACCAGAGAGATGTTGTGCAACATGCTACTTAAGCAAAAACTAGCACCATGCAGCTTAGCTCCAGTGTTGAAGTAGTAATTACACCATTCCCACTACTAACAAAGGGAAAGACAGAAAAGGCTCAATTTACCTGGGAGAAATAAAGGTCTCTGACTTATCTTGGAGTTCCCATTGAAAGTTAGTTTCTCATAAATGACAGAATAAATTTAGCACAACTGAAAAAATCTGTGTTTATGTCTTTCACAGTGTGGGATCTGCATGAACTGAGAATGGCATTGAATGCAGTCTGAAAACAGAAAACAGGTATGACATCTCCACTATTCCTACTTAAACAAACAAACAGCTAAGCATCCTGTCCCTCTCTAGCCCGTGAAGGGAAAATGATCTCCCTGTTTGCAAGGTATCTTCATCCCTTGGAGCCGATTAACTCAAGAACTTAAACAGTTATTTAAAGTGTATATAATTTAGGTGCAAAGTGAGGCAGACAGAATACTATACAGCCAACTTCATCTGCCCTCCCTCCTCTTTTTTTTTTTTAGCTGGGAGAAAGTGCATATTATGCATTAAAAAGGAGATCCTCTGGAATTCCAATGCCCATTTAGTTTGAAAAGGTCATAAAGATAAAGGTCAAGCTGGAAACTCTACATTAAACCGTGCCTCTACAAAAGCCTTCAGGGTTTTTGTTGACATTACTATGAACTATGCACAGAGGTACAGAATCACAAAATACCAGATGGAGCAGGATCAGGTCTAGATTTTACAACAGCACAGAAACCAGCTCTTGCATCAGCAGTCCCACACAGCTTTCCATACATGACAATCAACTACTACTAATACCCCATGCCTTTCACTGGGCTTTTCAGCACTAGACCTCAATGTTCCCCTAAAAAAAAAGTGTCAACATCTTTTTTTCCCCCACATGTTGATACTGAGGAACAATGAGAAAAAGAGTTTTTTGATACTGACACTAACTAGAGGCAGCAAATATAATCTAAGTACACCATGTTCTGTTCGCAAAACTCTCAGGATGAGTTTTATCTTTGCACCTTGTATGCTGAGTGTCTGGAACAACAGGGTCTTCTGCACGCCCAGGACTGTTGGTTATTCCTATTGCTGAAATGGGTGCCGTTGCTAGTGCTATTATTTATAGCAGCAGTAATATTTAATGACAGTGTTCATATGATAACAGTACTGAACTGTATGGTCAGGATCACCGATTTCTCATTAAATCTAGGGAAGCTCTGTGTCAGTGACCCTCTGCAGCGATGCAGCGTCTTGCAATATCAGAAGCTACAGTCTATTGGGAAACCATTAGAATTGTTTAAATAGGAAAAATCTTCTGAAACATTTGAACTAGTTTAGGCATAAAGGTCACATTAAAGGACAAATTAAAGGCTTAAATTTCACAATGCTCTCCCTATAATCTCTGTTTGTTAGACAAAAATGAAATATTATTATAAGGTGTTGCTTGATTGCAAGTGACTCTAATAATGTAAGAGAATAGCGGTAGAGGAAGGCCTTGTCTAAGAGCTTAACAGAGACAGCATTTTAATGAGAGCTGGTTTAGTTTCCATAAAAAGGACTAAAGGGAGTCCAGCAAAAGGTTCAAATAGAAAAAAGTGTCAATAACATCAAAAAAGATGGATTTCTCCTGGGAGGAAAATTAGGGTCAGTGAGGAAGGGAATGGAAATGTAAACATTACCTAACAAACTGCATGTGGCATATTGAAGCAACTGAGGGAATGGGAGGAAAACTGTAGGAAACATATGCTGTCCTTCCCCAGGGACTAGCAGGAACCCTAGAACATGATAATAGCTTTGGGTTTCATTTTAATATGGTTGGCACATCAGAAACCCTGCTGCAAATTCAAAGAGGAAATGTTGCTGCTTCTGTCTTTCATCTGCACAAATTGGCAATAAAGGGTGGATGAAAACGACTCTGACAGACTCTTTCTCTTGTGGTCCCTGTCCTTCCTGTTGGCTAAACCCATTTGCAAATAGCTATGCTGAAATGGGAGCCAGGCTCAATCCCTATAAATAAAGACTGCTGATGCACACTTTCTGCTAAGTCAGTGGCAAAGGTTTTTGTTTCTCTAATCTTTCATGTAGATTTGCTTTATACCCCTTCATTTAAACCAACAGCACTTTGTGCAGACACATTGTTTTACACCCAAGGGTACACAAACAGTACATGCAAGCATTTGCAAATATAAAGAAGCACAATAATTTTTCCTGGAAAATTCTCACTTTGAAGATGAGTTATTTTAAATGACGTAACTGAATCAACAGCAGAAGTGGGAAAGAAATGCTTAGGAACATTGACTCCTGTTTCTCTACTGCAACCAAGTGAGACCCTGTACTCCCTGTTGTTTTGGCAGCTAGTGCCATTCCCCTGTGATTTTAAGAGTTCTATAGCTTCTCCACCTTTCCCCCTCTCTATTTTCATAAGCATTTTTACGTAGGGCAATTTTGTAGTTGAAATCTCACATCAAAACACATCTCTGTTTCAGCTTGCATTCAAGACAAACTTTTGGTGGCTCCATTTGTAACCCATATGTTGAGGCATCCCATTCTGTTTCACAGTTAAATGGATGGCACTGGACTGTGAGAAGTTTGAATTAATTATTTGTGATAAACTGTGGAGAATCCGTGAATAAAATGATAATAATTGGACACAAAAATGGTAAAAGCTGTCATAGAAAGAAACGCAGCACATCCATGTGTCGCATTACATTCTGTCACAAGCACTTATGAAAGATGTAATATAAATTGTCTCAAAAAACTTGCAAAAATAAAAGGCAGCCTGGATAGTTGTATTTTAGCAAATGTGTTTGCACTAAGGGTACCTTCTGTTGAACAGTTCTGCCCACAAGCTGTCTGTAGAATATAGAACATCTCTCGAGCATGCTTGCCACCTTGAAGCAGGGCAGTCGGAAGCAGAAAAAAAAAGAACAGAATGCAGAAAAAAAGGTGAAGAAAGAGAGAAATGAGGGACAGCAAGTCTAAGTACCATAAATACATTTAGAAATGAGATTAGCAAAGTGTGACAATAGAATTTAAATGACAGACAACATTAAAATTGCAGTAAATAACATAGTACAAAAAAAACCAATTCAGCCATACAGCGCTCTTTTTTCAGCTTAGCTAAGGAATCATAACAAAAGCAGGAATATTACTATTATTATTGTTATCACTATATTAAAATAGCATTTTCATTTCATTATTACAAAAGTGGATTTATTGGGGAGATGGGGGAGGGCAGTTCATGGTTAGTTTTCTTGCTCTCAAAACCACACGTCCATATGCTTTGCTTCTGAAGCATCCTCCTCACTCCACTGACTCCCAACTTACCGACAATATCAAACCACAGAGGAATGTTAGATGGCTGCACAGAGACCACCCCGACAATCTCTGTCACTTTATCGCTTTCCATGACGGTGAAGTTGTAAAAGGGTTCATCAAAAGTCAGGGGGATGGGCGAGGGCGCAGGCTTTTTTATCCACTCAATATGGAGACGTGCAGTTGAAGATTTTTGGGGCCGGCCATTGTCCACTGCTTTTATCTGGCAGGTACAAAGAAAAGAGGGCTCAGGCTGAGCATCCCACTTGGCTGTTCAGACCTAATTCTATCTCATGATGATCGCTGCTTGGAAAATGGCCTTTGTAATCCTATACGTAAAATCCCATGAAAAAAGAGGAAGATAAGCACTTATTTCTCAGTTCTCACTCTTTTTGCATTATACTTTGACTTTTAACTGAAAAAAAATGAATTTAAACAGAAACGTTTTGTTTTAGAAATGCTGGTGTAAGGCCTCCTGTAGATGCAATTCAAGCAATTCCCATACAGCTCCTCCTCTACAGAATCAGCTTCCCTCTCCAATTTCACCTTTTATCCAGCTCCCTTGTGCAGCAAAGCTGGAAGCTTTATAATGACCCTTTGTGAGACCATGCATTTGCAAAACACACTCACCCAAAGCATGTTTGATTGCTTTTAAATGGCATCTGTGTTGCAGATAAGACACCAGTCTTATTCCTTATATTGCTTTCCTCAAGATCTTTAATTAAGTTAAATAAGTTTCAGGTCATTTCCCCCATTCTCCATAACAAATATAATTTAAAATTTTGCCATGTTTTATTTTACGTTATTTCTTCTCTCAGTCATGTTCATTAAGAGTTTTTCTGCTTGGTGCTAATTCTTTTTATTGTAAGTCCTTTATAATAATGAATAGACATGATATTTGCATGGCATGCTGTATGGATTTAGCACAGCAAAGACAAAATGAGCAGCAACAAACACTGGGCTTAAGAGAAGGGTGAATGCAGATTACAAAATGGGTGCTTTGGTGGATAACATCAATGTTAACCAAAGAGCTTTTCCTTTAAAACTCAATGAAATGTTTCTGGCTATATAGGACCACTGGTGCAAATACACTGTTACTATACCTGTTAAAAATAGGAAACTTTTTTTTTTTCTGAAATACTTTATCCTATTTCTTCCTCTGAAAATATGTTAAGTGGGTTTGATGCTAACACTTGCTACCCTGTTCCATTTCAGGCAGTCAGGCCCTTAGTGAAAAGATGTTGAGGGTGTAATGAGCAGTTTCAGGGTGGAAAATCTTCAATGATTGCATTATAATAAGGGTCAGATCTCAGATATGACTTCAAGCTTTCCAGAGGGGAAAATACTCACTCACTCAAAGGATGTTATATTCTGATTGCTAGGTATTTCTCAATATTTTGTTATTTATTCAGTTTTCAGCATTATGAAAATAACCCAACAGAGACCCGCTGCTGTAAGAGACATAACTTCCTTTACCATGGGTCAGACCACAGACCTCTGACCATTTTTTTCAAATCCTTAACTACAACTTGTTGGCTCATTTTTGTGAATTAAGAGTATGCATTCCAGTCTTATATTGTTTTATATCAACCCCATCCTATTGTATTCTCCCTTCTTCAACTATATACTTTGAGTTCTGAAATAATTTTGACAAAGATGTCTTTTAACTGAAATTGCTTCCAGACTTATTAATATTTTGACAAGGGTAACAACACAGAATACACAGTACGCCTCCTCTCTTAGATGAAGCCACCTAACTGGGACTGTATAAAGACCCTGCCATGAGGGCAAACCATTGTGTCCACACAAAAAGTGAATACCCATTCATAGCTGTATCTGCCCAGTCCAACATGATACAACTTTGTGAGCAGGCAAGTGCTTGGTCTTCATTTCTGTGTATTCAAGAGAATGGTTTATACCAACAAGCTGACTTAACGCTGAGAACAGTTCACTATCTGCAATACTATGAATGATTTCTCAGACTTATTTTTTTTTTTGCAATAGTTGTATATGAATACTAGATTTCTTAATACAGTCAGATCTTACATAGAGGTCATACACTAAAAACAGGCATATATGAGTCTTTACATGGGAGGGCCTATTTCTGAAATAAAAAGTCAGTCCAATCATGGGTTTGTATATCAATGAAAAAGTGCTTACTGTTAAGATGTCATAACTCCCCGCTGAGAACTGCTTTCTGGAAGAAACCATTCCTGTTTTGGGATCAATAAAGAACTTCCCATCATCATTTCCATCCACAATGCTGTATGAGATTTCTGCATTAGAGCCTTCATCTTTGTCAAAAGCAAAAGCTCTGTAGATTGGCTCTCCTCTTTTCTTACGGTCCCGCTCTGGCAGCTTGATCTGGTAGACTTTCTCTGGAAACTGTGGTTTGTTATCATTCTCATCTGTAACGTGGACCACCACCCAGACGGAGGACTGCTTGGGAGACGTGCCCCCATCCGACACAGTGACCTGAAAAACAGCAGCATAGGTGATTCTGAATAGCTACCAACATGACTTCATAAACTGTAAAAAAAACATAAAACGTAAGGAAACACCTTGTCCTCCCTAAACTGCATTGCAGTTTACAAAATCTTCTCTGTATGTGAGACATGCTCACTATAAACATTCTAGGTGTATAACTCAAATTTGTCCACAATGGAAAATCCAGGAATCCAGATGTTTTACTTTTGAGATGAACCTGGAATGGAGAACATGCAGACTAAGAAGCTATTTCTCAAAACAAAATCCTTTTATCTCTAATTCTGTAAGTTTATCTCAAAAGGGAGAACTAGAATTAACCCATTAATTGGGATTCATGGGTTTTTTGCAAACATATTTTAAAGTTTCTTCAGTCATAGAAAGAATTTGAAAGATGCATTTCTTCTTAATTCCTAAAAGAACCTCTGTCACTTTTTTCCCATTAATTATTTGGGATTTCTTAAACAACAAAAGGATTTCTGTCAGTTCTTTTCATTCATTACCCAATATGTGACAGCTCATTAATTCCAAACCTGCTTTATATGATTGTAAGGAGCACAGAGGGGGAGGTAACAAAAAAATTCTGCTGCATTTTGTAAAGAGTGCACTGTGCTGCCAGAAACATGTAAGAAATAAAATCTTTGAGAAGAACTTTAATTAGTAATTTAGCTTAAACAGAATTACTAATAATTGTCAAACTGAAATGCTATGAAAATTAAATGACTCAAGATCAACAAGCCCTCAAGTGATTTAATAATATGCCTTCAAAATGAAATCAATATGTTTCAAACTTCTCCCTCAATATTTCGATTGCATTTTTTAATGAGAAAGAAATAAGGCAGAAACTTATTTCTGTTTGCATGAAAGAATTTGAAATTTCATTTTCAGTTACATATGCTAACATGCCAAATCCAATGGTAGCAATTTTTGAGGATAGTGAGCCAAGATATTACATACCCTTCCCTGCTCAAACTGATCATTGCACATCGATTGATTTGCTGCTTAACTTCTTGATGTTTTATTGTTCCTAAAAAGTTACCGTGTTCCCTTGAAAATCATATAGTCCTGATATCCAATCCTTTGGTAAAGCAAAATTTCCTGGGAATAATGTCCCTTGGCATTGTCCCATCCTTGAGTAAAGAAGTCTAAACTTGGAGTAACACTGATTCAACAACGAAATCAGCAGAAAAATTGTATTTTCTATGTGAAAGGTAAAAGACATTTTCCATTTCCTGTATGTAACTACTTAAAAAACCTGAAGCAGCGGACTGGAGCAGACTGACAGCCTGAGGGACTGAAACTGCTTATTTACAGAAAAATTAATGGTATGGCAACATACAGTGGCAATGCAAAATCTCCCAAAACAGCCCAAAACCCATCTGCAGAGTGGAACCTGTCCTTCCAACAACATGTGCCAGCCTCAGGCCTCTTTCTCCTAAGACTGGAGAAGAGTCTCGTAAGTGCTGAGTAGGTTTGGCAATTAGCAGTTGTTGGGATTGCCACCCCATGGTGGGGATGGCTGTCTGCAGAATGCTGGACACAGATCAGACCCATCCTGCAAAGCCACCAATGTGCCATCTGACAGTCACCAGAAACGGGGTGTGGGCAGAGGACCCGCAGCTCATTATCAGTGTACTCAGCCATCCAGTTCCCGCCAGCAACACTTCCCAAAACATCATTTATAATGTTGAAAGGCTGAACACATAGCTGTGAATCTGCCTTTCCACTCCATAAGAGCCACACCATCAGGGACCTCAGCCTCTCCACTTCACTACTTCGGGAGAACTTCAGAGACCCTGCAGCAAACAAAAAGCCAGTTCTGCCAATTTTTCTATTAAAGGCTTTCAGCAGTAGATAACTTGTGTCCCACTTAGAGGTTCATTCCCTGTATTTCTGTTCTACTCCAGTGCAACTGGCCAAGCTCTTGGCCAGACCATAGATTAACCAAGAAAAGCTTTTTTTTTTTAATTTCTCAACAGTTAAAATAATCAATTATGCCAAGAAATACAGGCTGTACTGCATAGAAACAATCAAGATACACTAATCCAAACTAAAGAAAAATATCAACAAAATGCTTTTTTAGTTCTTGCATTAAAAAACATTGGCAAGATTCTGAAAACTCTTGTTCTCTGAACAAATCATAAATTTTTTTTTAAAAAGCACATTTTCTTCAACTTGCTATCAGTAACCTACAAAAAAGGTGTGTGTGAGAAAGATAAAGAGTTTACAATTAATAACAATAATAAAATCTCTGACAACCACAGTGGCATAAACAGTCAAGCAACTAAGACAAAAAAACCCTACTTAATTCAAGAGACTGCTCAAGAAGTGAAGCATCCTCCTGTCTTACCAGTACAGTCTCACGATTTCTTAGGTTACTGCCAAAATCCTGACTAACATGGTATTGTGGCAGTAAATACAATGCATGCATTTGTTTCTTTTTGTAAGCCCACACTTGTGGGAAATCTATTCAATAACACAAAAGTTGCACTGAAAATATTTCCTGACAGCTAACAGAAAATAGCAATGGCTATAACACAAAATGTTAGTTAATTAATAAAAATTAACACAGAAGGTCTGTAGTCAGTTCTACTCAGGTTAAAACTTTACATCCCTTAAGAGCAAAAGGGAAGGGATCAGGTAAGCTTTTTTTCTCTGGGTGACACTCAAAACTTTTCAAAATGACAGGACGCAGCTCCACTCAAAAAGCTCTGAGTGCCAGACACAGGAGCTGAAGGTCTTTCTTTGCAGGCACGTAAATTAATTATTTAAGCTTCCCTCACACCAGTGATGTGATTATTTCCCTAACTGTAAATCTGCACCCCAGCTGACCCCTCTTCTCTGCTCCAATAAGCCTGACCCCAGCTTGGCTATTCAGGTTGCATCCATAAACAGGGTAAAAGAGCTGCAAAAATTTCCTCTGCCCTACAGAATAAAAATACCATAACAACACATTAAAACAAAAGAACAAATTGCTGCCAGTCCAAAAATTGTTCCCATACAAATACGGGGAGGACCAGAGGGGTCGTTCAGCACATCACTCTGCAAATACCATTTCCATCAGGATACTGTATCACACCAGCACTTAGGGGCCCCTTTAACAAAGGCAATTTTGATTCAAACATTACCATACTTCTCAGTAAAACCCTTAAACAGCTGGAAACTACAGCAAAAAGTAACCAGGGAGAGGACGGAGGTTGGGATGTTTGTAGGACAAAGGTACAAAAGCTAATTCACAGCTGATATCTCTGCAAATGCAAAAGGCAGATGTGCGAGGCACAGGAGAGCAGGAGAGAAGCTGCAATAGAGGACCAGTGAGGCTCTTTAGTTTAGAAACTTGCAGATAGCATGACAGGGGAAAAAAAAGGAGAAGAAAGGTGATACAGATGAATGACAGACTGTCTCAATATCTGCTTGTCAAGATGTGCCATCAAAAACCAAACAAGAGGTGAATCTCACAGGAATCAAGATGGGAAAATGGTAAGGACTAAAAATTATGGCCATGGAAGCAGCTGAATTTGGACTCTCTGATCAATTGTACAAAGGATTGATCCATTTAGCAAGGGTGAAATGTCTTAAAACAGAATGTGATGACATATTTAATAGGATCTGAAACCAAGTGATAATAAAAATAATATGACCTTTATATGCGACTTTCATGGTGAAATCCTAAGCATCACTACTCTTTTCCCACAACCTACAGACAGTTCCACTACAGTTTTCTTTAGAAAATGAGCACTTTCTGCCAGGAATCTGCATTTACTCATTGACTTTACTGAAACACATCAGCCAATACACAGGTATTGGTCACCTGGAAATTTCTTTGCTAGAGTAAGAAGATTCACACATCCCTTACAATGTTTCCTTCAGCTAGATGGACCAGGACAAGACCTCCTCAAATTCCCTCTACTTGCATGAGGCATGTATTTTTTGAGAAAAACACACATAAATACCTACTTCTGCAGAGAATGACAAATTCAACGAAATAATAGAATTTTAAAAATCCAAGTAAAACAATTTCCACTTCTTCTGCAGGACTTACTTCACTAGGTTTGGTCTATAGACATTACCACTCTCTTTCCTAGAGAATCACAGAATTTGCTGAGATGAAAGGGATCCACAAGGATCACTGAGTAGAACCCTTAGGCCTGCACAGGACCATCCCCAAGAGTCACACCATGTGCCCAAGAGCATCATCCAAACACTTTTTAAACTCTGTCAGGCTTGGTGCTGTGACCACTTCCTTGAGGAGCCTGTTCCTGTGCTCAACCACCCTCTGGGTGAAGAACTTTTTTCTTATATCCAACCTAAACCTCCCCTGACACAACTTCAGACTATTCCCTTGGGTCCTGTCACTCGTCACCACAGAGAAGTAATTGGTGCCTACACCTCCTGTTCCCCTTGTGAGGAAGTTGTATTATCAAGTTCACAGATCAACTACAAAAAGAATTCCATAGCTGTGGATGGACCTTCTCGGTGAAAACACAGGTTAACACTGACTGTTAACATCCAACAGCTGAAATGTTAGAAATGAGAATTTCTTCTTTTTTTGACCGTAAAGAAGGCATGGATGAGACAATTACTGAGAAAGTACTGGCTAAAACACAGTATCAGTCTAACAGACCTCAATGATGGTGACAAAATTTTGTCTTGAGATAGTCACTTCTCCTGTGAATCAAACTGTCACTTAATTGCAGAAGGTGTAGTTCTTAAATCTTTTCAGAATACAAACACAACTGTGAGGACCATGCTCCTGAATTAGAAGTACTATATTGAGTCTCATTAACAAAAGCTCATGACTTCCAAGATAATTAACTCAGCTGGAGAGAGTAGCTAGCAGGGATATTCAACAAGTACAACAAGACCATCAGCAGGTGTTTAATGTGAATTATCAAGCCTTGAGAAGAACAAGAATCTTCTTCCATATCACTCTTTGGCAGGAGGAAGTACTCAGCCTACCCAATTTTTAAGTTACAAGGAACTGCCACATTATTGTCATTAGCATTGCAAAATGCTGAAGATGTCATATTTGCTTATTTATTTTTGTTTGAGTGATAACTGCTTAATGCAAAAAAAAAAAAAATGAGTAAGCTGAGATGCTTGCACCTTATCAAAGGCGTGTGCATAATGAAGTTTTCAGGTAAAAGTCTCTCCCTTCCCCCAAATAGAAATGCTAATTTTGCTTCAGAAAACCTTAGAAGAGAGAATCTGGTTGAGTTACTGAAGACAGAAAAATGATCAAAGTGAGCCGGAGAGCTGAGGCATACCCCTGCTGTTATAGTGACTAATGGGTTTGTTTCTTCTGCCAACACTGAAACGAGCTGCAATACCTATTGTAAGTCTCTGGAATTCAGCCCAAGTAAGAAAAAATACAAGATTATAAGGGAGAACTCATCAAGGGATTAATACAACTTTAAAGTCAAATGCACTGAATTACTATCTCTGTGTACTTCAGAGAGAGTCTATATTAGTGGCTAAATTCTTACAAGGAAATATTTTTCTGAAATGCATGCTGTTACTGAACTACATGCCAGATTATTGCTACAAAGTGAAGGCAGCGTAGCTCAAAGATATACAGAATAGGAGGTGTTTTCAGGTTTCAGTTTTTGTTTTGTGGGTTTTTTTTGTTTTTTTTTTAGTTCAGCACAAATACTGAGTTAGTTGTAGCAAACTAGATGCCTTCTCTTTCTAATCCTTTATTTGGGAACTGTGAAAAAGACGTGGGTAGTGTTTATTTCACTTAGAAATAAGTGAATATGGTGCTGTCCCAAAAGACATATTACTTAAAACACTTCTTGTACAAAACAGTTCCAATCATATCAATATGATCCATCTTTCCTTATTTCCTTGACAATGTGCTAATCTGGTAACACTGTGTTTTCAAACATTAAAAAACAAAAAGAAGAATACATTCACTCTGGCCAGGTATGAGAAATAAATACTTTAGAGTGCATTTTAAATAGAGATTATTACTGATATAAACACACTATGTGTCTGGTTAAGAATGTCAATGGCTTCCAGCCACATTCAAGCTAGAAAATGATGCATAATGGTCTGTTAAACCATTTGAGAATTAATGATGAGATCAGGTAATTTCAGTGCTGTATTGCCAAAAGACAGGAAGAAAGGAAGGAAGGCAGGCTTTTTCATTTGGAGTTAAATGCTCCCTGTAGTATTTACAAACCTAAATATTAGAAGAGTGTACTGAAGAAAGCCTTAGAGACTTCAAATTTTCACTTTTGTCAGACCCACACTACTGAGACCTGTTGATGGTAATCAAAGGACCTGGCAGAGTGAAATATCAGAATGGGTGACTTAATAGTCCAAAAAATGCTATTATCACTTCTACTATATTTATCTTGTGTCATACTTCGTTCTACAAGCTTTTCGAAAACAGACACAATAAACAAGTCACTGAAAAGAAACTAAATACTTATATTTTAGTTTTAGTAGCAATACAAATAAGGATCGAAGGAACTGTATAGCTCTTGACAGTGACTCTTGAAAAGAAAAATAGCAATTTTCCACAGGTATTGCTTTTAAAGTTCATTACAGTTTGGAGATCCTGGCAACCTTTGTGCATCAGGTTTTATTTACAGTGTTCTTCAATCAATACATGCTAAGTGCAGAACCAACCACTATTCCATTAGATTCCCAGGACACAGAGCAGCCTGTCATATGTTAAAGGAAACTCTTTCAGGCAATCTCAGAAAGTATATTCACCTTCTTTCCAATAAGTAAAAAGAAAACTATACTCCTCATGAATGTCAAGCTCATATAATCTGCTTCTGACAAACTGTAGATTAAACTTTGTCCAGAAGCAACTCTAAGCCAGTCACTTTCCAGAAGTTCAAATGTGCCTCTTACTTCCACTGGTGGAGTTACATATGGAAAATCCTTACTTCTTACCTGTAGTGTGCAGTCACTTAAGATATAGCAGAAGTCATCTGGTAAGAAGAAGCTAGGACTTTTCCTGACCTTCTAGGTGATAACACCATTATTAGAAGCGGTGCTTGAAACCTGCACATATCATATCCCATGTTGAGCAGTCTGCAACATTTGCAACTAGATGATTGGAAAATCTGAGATGATCATAGTAAACATCAACGTCAGTCTCCAAACAAAAACTGTAAAGATCTTTTGAGCACATCGCAAGCTTCCTCTCCTTGCTCGTGAGGCTACAATAATGAGTCTTGCTATATTTAACAAAGAAAAATTTGGGAAGAAGAAGAATACACTCTGAATTGTCTCCTGATAATATCTGGGCTCAAGTATATATACTCACCTTCAGACCAACACCTTACAAACAAAATAAAGACTGATATGCAATTGCTTAAAATATTTCTTTTAGGCATATGAAATCTCCTAATTCCACGGTTTAGGAACAACCTATGAGAAAACAGATCTATAACTTCTCTCATAGTCCTTAAACAAGAAAGAAGATAAAAGTTGCCTACTGATCTTCACAGTAAACTTTGAAGAAGGTGTTTAGCTCCTGCTGATAGTGAAGATTACAATCAGAGAGTTTAGTGAACAGAAAATGAGTAGTTGAACGTTAGAGTATTTCCCTTCAAGCAGCATTAAATTACATAAAGCTTGCAAATCAAGACATTTATGCAGTTTAATGTTAATAGTACTCTTTATGTTAATTTTAATCCAATTCATACCTGAATATCTACTTCAACCATTTGTAAATTTTGCTTTTCTTGTGGTAAGAAACACCCGTGATTAAATATTGGTAAGTTCCCCTCTATCAGATCTACCTCTAAAGATAATGCCCTTCTCCAAAAATCTTAGCACTCAGGAAATATAACAGCTCTCAGTTTTGATGCTTCAAAAGAGGTGTGCATCTACTTCTAAGCTCACTACACTGGTCTTTTCTCAAATATTCAATTACCTTCATTTTCTATCCACAAAAGTCACTTGATTCTCCTCTTCACTATAAGCAGGAACTAAACATCTTCTTCAGTTTCCCCAAAATTCTGAAGATTGTTACATACCCCCAAACTTTCATTTTTTCATACTAGACCAGCAGTACATGTGTAATCATGTAAGAAAAACATTCTGGCTAGTAATAAAGACACAATATGTTATTCGTGCTTTCAAGATATTTTCCTAATATTAATAATTTATTTTATAACTATCAACACACAGGCTGTGCTCAAAAAACATTTGTTGATATACTGCCAACATTTAATCAAGCTATAGTACTAGTCACCATGGAGTTAACTAATCAATCATATTTACTTTACATCCTTGCTTGTGTGTGCAGCTGTTTCAGCACAGGCCCCCAGATACTAAAACTGATGGGGAATTAATGTACAGCAACTCTTTTAGCAGAAACTCTCAAAATTGGTGCAGGTGTGTGGCAATATTCCTCCGTCTATTCTGCAGTAAGTCAGCAGCACCGCCTCAATCCTAATGCAGTACGAGCTGTTCTGAAAATAGGTACAGTACAGAAGAGTTGCTCTGCACGCCCTTAGAAATATTGGGGCAGCATCTTCTGTTACAACAAAGTAATAACTTAAATTAAAACTTCTGGTTTTCAAAGGAAATAATCATCTTCTGTCCTAAATTATATTATAAAAACTTACTTCTAAACTACTTTTGCCATGCCAAACAGCCAGTGCTTTCTGATGTTAGATAAAACATCCATAGGTGAAGCTCTGTGATGACCAGTCTGGAAACAATATTGTTATTACTGAGGAGGAAAAATGTTTATTTGGCCAGCAATGAGATGAAAGATATACACTGTAGTTCCTTAAATTTATTTACTTTTAAGGTACACTGCATCCATATTCTATGCTGCTATATAAAGCAGAACCAATCATTTTCAAATGAAAGATAACACTTTTTTTCTTGTTTAAATTGCTCTAGTAAGCAGCACTTGGTTGTGCTAACAGGGGATGACACCACCTTGTCTCTGGCAGAAAGGCAGATTAAGATGCATCCAGTCCCATCTCCAGCTCCTTCTCGAGCCATTTGTTCTTCCCCTGTCATCAGTTTGCAGCCACCTTCACCCGCCAATAAACTGTTTGTGCATCTGTGCTACAAACAGGGCTACTGAAATAATCAAGTTTTAAAATGAACTGTTGAAAGAAAACAAAATCCCCCAAAAAGCAGATGGTTAACGAATGATGGCAATGAGAGAGGCAAAGGAGAAGAGGCATGCCAGGTCTCCAAGTCAGGGTGCAGGAAGTTTCTTAAGATGCTCGGCCACTGAAGGAACATGCATTTTGGTGATGAATCCTAAAATTTCACTACAGATAGCAACTTACATTCCACCGCCTCCCTCCACCCAAAAAAAAAAAAAAAAAATCTCTATTGTAGAACTCATTACTTACCAACAAGCCTTTGATCAATACCAAAGTAGGCAAAGCCAGAGCCATTAATCTCAATGTAAAAGACTATGTCCCATCAGTGACACTGAAAATATCCAATTTCCATCTTAAACTATTTTTCCACTATATGAAAGGAATAACGAGTGCTTTCCATCCACACACACAGGCAAACATTACAAAGACAGTTTTACAGCTGATAGACTGACGAGTAGCCTCTGACATTTAAATGCAATTTAGCTTTTTCAGAGTAAAAAATGAAGCTTCCACAGTTTTATGTTCAGAATAAAGCTCACCAGTTAAAAAGCTGATGAATAAAAAATTGATTTCATAGCCAGCTAGAAAGTACATAAATCAGACCTTTAAGGGATACAGGCTGTTCCCAATTTTTGAATATCCTGTAGAGATATTCTAAATTTGCAAAAAGCAAAAATATATGGTTTAGGCCCTAGAAATTCATCTGACTTTAGTAAACAGTCACTCAGGAAGATTGCAGTGATTGTTTTCATTAATCAAAAGATGCAATTTTTTTTTGTGATATCCATGCTACTTGATAGACGTTTCTTTGGTTACCAACGGGAAGCAAACTAAAGTTTTAATCAACTTAGAGGACAATATCATAGCAATTACTCATGCATGTTTGAATAAACTAGTTTTTGGAGTCAGATGAGGACTTCCTAGAATATCTTACAAAGTAGTATAAAAATGCTCAGAAAATCAGTATGAAAAGAAAGAAAAGTCAGATAAAGGAGATAAGCAACAAAAGGAGATTGGTTGTTCGGGCTCTTCCCAAGGCAGGTTTTTTTAATGCCAGTATCATCCTGTTTTTGTCAGACCAGGTTAAAGTAAATCACATCAGTAATTGCTTTGATTTCAGTAATAAAAAATTCTACTTTACTTCTTGATGCCTACTTCACAACTTTCTGTTACAAATCAATTTTGGACAGATAATAGGCATTAATTGGGCCATATTTAATCACACTTTCATCTAATAGGCACAACAGACAAGGCTTATTATCACAATCTCTACTTGTCTTCAATTTTAAGTGTCCTGTAAAATATCTACTACCCAGTAGATATTGACATGAGGTCAATATCTACCCAGTAGATATTGACATGAGGTCAATTTTACAAGCTGGTTGAGAATCAGCAAAGGATTACACACACAAAAAAAGAAGATTCCAATTTTGGAAAAAAACCTCATATTCTTGGACCACCTTTTTTACTTTTTCTACATTCAGTTTCCAGCTTGGAAAACTCAGCCTGGAAGATGGGCTTGGGTGTTGTGCCCAGTACAAAACACGTGAAACCGAAATTCAGATAACCGTTGTGATAAAGGATGAGAACTATCAGTCCCTTTCCTGATGTGTGCATTAGGACTCTGTGTTTCATCAGTCACAGTAAAAACTTTGCTCCGTTTCACTAGACAAGACTGACACAGCTAAGTGTATGTTTAGGGGCAGGTTTGCTGTAGCTCTGTTTTTCACAGAGTCAGTTCAGCTTTCTTTTCAGTTCTGCTGAATGCCTAAAAGCCTTCAGAAACACCTGAATAGTCTCAGCATCCAAAACCACACTATGGATGGTGGGATACACACATACTGCGTTGCTAGAGACACACAGCCAAAGTCTAAAGACGAGTGTTACCCTGCTGAACCGAGCTCACGTTGTCTGAGCAGCCAAAAAACTACAGATACCTTCTTGGTAGAAAAGTACTGGCCAGTTGTGAAATCCTCAGACTTGGAAAGCAATGGGAATCTTTGACTTAGGTGAGAATGGGGTTGCATGTAGAGCTCAACAACCTAATTTCAGCAGTTTTAATTCTCCTTAAGCTTTTGCCCAGCCCTGGACTTCAGTTGCATGAGTACCTGAAAGCTGTGAGCCTTCAGCTAATGGGTAGAGAAGGTGTGTAGCACTGCAGCATCTCCACTGCATGCATTATAGCAGACTGAGAATAATCATATTTAATATCCAGGCAAACGTGGGATTTACTGTTTACTTTAAAGAAACAGCAATTTCACATGCAATTATTTTCTTTAGCATGATTTCTTTCACCCGTTGATTCAATCTGTTACACACATAGCCAGTGATCCTGTGAACAGCGATGTACATGAATAATTTCTAGAATGTGTCAAGACCATACTGCCAACATAAATACGTAGGTGTGTGTATGGGAACAAAGTCATTTAGGGGAAACAGTACAACAGGAAAAGCTGTCCACAGTTTTAACATTCCAAATGTGTTAAAAAAAAAAAAATCCCATCCCAAAAACTTAATTTCACAGAGTAACACTTGGAACACATTAAAATGTTCAGGTTATTAATATTAATTAATCGATTAATACTATTATAATTCATTAATTACATAGTGCCTGGAGTCCTGAAAAGGGATCTTTTTGTGTCTGAATAATAATAAGATGATATTTTACTCCTGTAGTGCAGGAGGAATTTTAAAAATCACAACTTTTAAAACATTCTTAGCACTTTGATTCTTCTGCAGAATTAGTCTTTCACAAGCATTTGGGTTTTGTAACCACAGGAAGGCATTCATTGCTGTGCAAAAGGTCAGTCAAATGCAAAATATGAGTAAAGCCAAGGATGCATATTTTTTATCTGGTGAAAGGAAACATTTGATGGAAAATGACAAATACAAATGTACTGCTTTCCATCGACGACACCCATTCATTCAAGAATATAATATAGAACTCTTACCATGCATGCCCTTAAGGTTCCTATTCTTTACTGTATGGGCGCAAAGGCCCTCAACAGATACATATCTTGAGCATCTCTAGTAAGCTGGGACATTCTAAGCAGTAATTTCAACCTGGGATACCAGCAACTGCATAAAGCCCTTCAATTTCACTTGCAGAGTTTATGGAGACAAATTCATTCTTTATTAGATTTATATAGGCTCATAATTTACTGTTTATTTTCCCATTAGGGCAGTATATGGAGTAGGTGTTGACACACAGCATACCAACAGGAGGATAGTTGGACTGAACAAATGGCCAAGGTGAGCAATAACTGGATTGCAAATGTCAAAGACTGTGGTTAAAAAGGCAGGTATATCAACCCACACATACTTTTCCCAGTTGTAAAATGAAAGTTAAGAGCAGGGACAATCAGGTACAATTAGTTACAATTTATGGAACTGCATTTGAAGTCAGTGGCAAGGAGCACCCAATTAACTTCAGAACAGGTGTCTAACACCACTAGTAAAAAGACTGGATTTAGAGTGATGAGCAAGAATGTCAGATCAAGAGACAACCTAGTAATCTTATCAACCTTTGTGAGACTGCCCCACCAATAATGTGGCCTGGGGAACAATAAAACACCGCATGAGACAATATGCTCAATTTGTTACTGCAGGAATTGATATATAGGAGAAGAAGGAGAATTTCCCTGGATTCATTTTATGGCTGTCCAATTAGCCCTCACTAGGTGAAGGGAATGAAAGGGAAGAAGCAGAAAGAGTCCCTCTAATGAGTTGCTTTGTTGGTTTGTAGCAGAAAAGATTGAAAAAGTAGTTTTTGGAGCCGCTTTGCTTTTGAGATTGTCTCAGGAGGTGCTAAAGGGGCTGGGCACTTTGTTAGAAATAGCCGTGAGAAAACTCCTGATTTATGGGAGGTCTTGAACAGTACAAGCTCATCCTGGCAGGATCAGTACAGAAGGCATGATCCCTTGACAGGCACATCAGATATGCCAGCCCCATGCATTAATCCCCATGGTTATATGCTGGGTCTGTACCGTGGATCTCACTCATGATGTGAAACACTGGCTGTCACTACCTATAGATGCTGCCGCTGCTTTCTTTGAGAAACTCCACACAAAATATAAACATACTTGTTCTCCAAAAGTATATCCAGTTTTAGAAATGTAGTATTAGGAGCAGGTCCAATCCATAGATTACCAATCTGACAAAATATCTAAATCTTATTTATAGGCTTAGTGAGGCAAAGGCAGTTTGTCAGTCAAGTGACATTCAGGATGTAATTCCTGTTTTGCTATGTAAGTCTGGGGAATGTGTGCTCAATAACCTCTAAAAACAGAGCATGAACATGTAATTTATTCAGCTACTACTTTTTAGGCATTCAAGGTATATAATTCAAGGAGCATACTGCACCCCAGAGAAAACAGGGGTGTGTCTCAAGTTTGGAAGTCATGAGGTAGCTCTCAGTCCATGCTACAGCGTGGAGAGGAGGGAAGGGACACCAAGTTTGCTCTGCAAGAACTGAATGAGCTACTAAAAACACAGCCTGCAGCTCCGAGTTGGGTAATTTGCTCTCTCAAGAAGCAGGACAAATGATTGCCTCACGCTGAGCTCTGTGCTGCAGCAGCAAGGATTTCTTTTGGAAGCTGAGCAGCTTGTTGGAAGTTTGGCGTCCCATCACCATTGTGATCCATCACCAGGCACCCCCTCCGAGTGCTGCAGGAAAAAACATCTTATGTATAGCTCACTCTTTTTTATTAAAAAAGCCACAGCTTTCACTTGATACTTTCACACTGAGAGTTGGATATTATGAGTATTGAATGCCTGAAGAGAAGGCATTTAAAGAATTTTACATTTTAAATGCTGGTCCCTGGCTGAGGTGCTGCAGTGACGGCTGTGCTCAGGCGCTCCCTAGTGCATTTCAACAAAAACAGTGATTCTTAACTGTACATATACTTTTGTAAATGCCAGTGAAAAAAAAAAAAACACACCAAAACCCAAAAACACCTGGGCTTTAGTATTCAATTTAGTTCTACAAATGTGTGTCCAAAGCTCCATAGAGAGAATTTGTGCAGGTCCATTTGAACAACAGGGTTGTGGTGAGGATAAGGAGTATATGCAAATGAACCTCATGTATCAATTAATATTTTGATTCCTTCGGCTGTGCACCACGGTCTTTTGAGACCAAGCTAACACACTTGTCTCATTGCCCTCTGCCTCTCAGAGGTCAATAGAGACCATGCCATTTTGGCAGACTTTGATGCATCAGATAATAAATCATTATCTCTTCTTAGCTAAAATGTGTGGTTTAAAACTTATGACTTCCTAGAAATTTTCTGAGTGGTTTTTTTTAAACTGTGATCATATGTTTTGTTTTTTAAAAAGTGTGACAGTATAAAATCACATGTTCATATTCTCCCTGGTTTTTTTTCAATAAAGTCTGGAAAATAACTGTTTGGCCCTGAGGCTTAAGAACATCAGAACATCTTTCTTTTTCTTTTTTTTTTTTTTTTAAATTTTATACAACATCTAAAAAATCATCCGGAAGGATAGAGGATAGTGGAAGAAAACAAGATTCAAAGGGAAAAAAAATATATTTGAGACTATGACAGAAAATATTAAGTTATTTACTAGTATCTGGATTAAAGATAACATGCTGGGTCTCAGAAAAGTCAAAGACATAAACTGAAAAACTGCCATTAGTAATACTTGCGTTTTTTTATTTTCTCAGGGAATGTGAGGAAAAAATAACTCATTAGGTTGATTCTGACATTTTTGCTCTCAAGTATTCATATTATTCCTTGCTTTTGAATATTGAGAACATTCATTCCCAAAGAAAGTATTATTTTTTGCCAAACCATAAAATGTACTCTAGGACTGCTACGATAACATTTTCATTGTCTCTGTATCATGAGAGATTAGTAAACAGCAATATTACATTTGAGAATGAGGAGATTAATCTTTTTTCTGACAACTAAAATTTGTTAGGCTGTGAAAAGAAAATTACTGTCTTTGAGGGCAGATCTCATAGCACTTGATGCTTCAGGGCCTTTGTACTTTTCTGTTTAAATCATATCATCATAAAAGGCAAAATAACTGTTTGGTCTCTATTATCAAGCTCAATCAGATAGGAAAAACATTAGGATTCTTATGTTCCATGATAATATATTTAGGGTGAAAAAAAGTGTCAATTATGCTTACTAAACTGATTCTCGACCCGATTAGAGGTTTTGTTATCTCAAGGTGTCTGGTAAATACTTTAATTTGTGTTATGTTACAAGTTATGCTGAATACTCCAACCTTATTTCAGCACGTTTCACAATGATGCACTTTTGCCATAACAAATTATTTTTAAAATGAAAAAAACCCCAAATCCTCATTTTTTTTCAAACTACCATGGTTTTGCTTGACATTTTCCTACCCTTTCCAATATGTCTTTTCTGTTCAAGATGAATGTTTAAGGACTATATGGTGGAGAGACAGCGTGGTGATCTGGGAACATGAAAGATCAGATAAAGAAGGAAAACACAGAAAGACATTACAGGCTACAATGAGAAGACGTGAGATGTGATAAGACTCAAAAAATGTTGCATACTCATTATGTCCTAGGAAAAGGTTCTTACCAAGTATATGGACTGGTGAGGGCAGTTTTGCGGAATGGAGAGTTTTTAATATATCACCAGTACTGGAAATTATAAACACCTGGATAATAGGAGCACTAACAAGGGGAAGACCAAAAAAACAAAAGAAGGCAAGATACTAAAATCTAAAAGAACCTGCAAAAGGAGAGTTGTTCCAGTTTTTCCCATGTGGAGGGGCTGCCTGTAAACCAATTAGCTCACAAGTGAAGATGATCCAGGAAACAGACCACTTATGCTATGGGTGTCCTGGGAACCATCTCCAGTCAGACTCCATGGACACTGCAACAGCCTGTGATCAGAGAGCACATCTCAAACCAACCCAAAGTTCAATCAAGACAAAGGAATTGGAGATTTAGTGCTGGGATCTGTACACGATGTCCTGCAGGGTAGATGGATTTGGTGCATATAAATGGTGGTGGAAAGTGAAGTCACTGTGAAAATACCCCAGAATTAGCTTTTTTTTAAGGAATAACGAGCATGAAGCCTGAACAGCTGAATATAGATCACCCTGGGAGAAAGGACAAATGGATGCAAAACTTATTTAAGGGCATGTTTCTAAGTGATGTATTGATTAAAAGGCATACTAAGATTTCCTGTGCCCACAAAGGATTTTAGTACAGATGCAGTGTATTCCTAACAGAGGGAGGAGATGCTCCCCTGCCTTAAATGTAGATCTTAGCTTGGTCTTAGCTGTAAAAGCAGGAAAATGGAATGTCTGCAAAATACGTGTGTGTGCATGCATGGGTGTATGCTCAAACATCACAGACATAAATTAACAGTCTGACAACTGATGGGTATCACACATGCTACAAAAAACCATGATACAGCACTAAAGCAGACATGCTTCAGGTAACACAAAGGCTCTGTACCTCTAAAATAGATTCAAATAATGTGAAAGATTTCCTGCTGCTCCTGCAGAAGATTAAAACATTGGTACATTCATAAAACAAATGTGAAGATTTAGCAAAGCAGTGTACTCTGCACAATGACTCTTTGTTTCACCAAGCACAGAGCCTAGAAAAGAGACACCCTGAAAGGGTATATCTGACCAATTTGGGCTTGGTAGGTGGGCTCCAGACCATAAAAAAAGAGAGCTACAGATGTTAAGAAAAATACAATGAAGAAAAAACCTGTTAGCCCTGAGCTAATCTGTGAGCTAATCCCTCAGTGAGAAAGCAACATTAGACCAAACTTCTAAATCCTTACTGAAAAGAAAAGCTTGATATAGATTAAGCACAGAATTTATCTACACAGGCTTAGCATGAGGAATGATTTATAAAACAAGAAGGAAGGAAGACCACTAATGCATCCCTCTCTGTTTCAACAGCATTTAACACATGGGTGCAGACCTAATTTTTAAAGCACATAATATTTGGTGTTTCAATAATATTTTTTCCACCCATTTCAATTGATGTAATGCATCTCATCGTTCTGCAAACAGAACATAAGAGGTGTTGGGTGTATTTTAAATTGCTTTTCTTTCATGTGTTTACTCACCCATTTCTAGACACACCTGGGGAAACGCAGCCGTGGGCATCAATATATAATTCTCTTATCTTGGGGATTATCAGGGATAACTTTAAGAAAATCATTGCTACTGAAGTCAGACTAAGCACACTGCTCAGGGTAAGCAAAAGAATTGAACTAGCCCCCAGCATAGTAAAGACTTTCCCCTCTCCACAGTGACATCACACATGTCTTAACAGAATGCAAGTTAATCATAAGGGAACTTCCTTGCACTACTGATGATGCTGAGTCCAGTGAGATTTTAATTAGGTCCAGAGGGTCAAGGAAACATTGATACATCTCTAGGCTCCCCGGAGATGCTCAGAACCTTGCAGGGTGACAGCCTGCCGGCTAGATTTCCTTCCTGGCACAGTTCCATCTTGTCTGTTATGCCTTTAAAAGAGGCAGAAAATGCCTGACAAGAAAGCACACGAAGGCTGTATGCTGAGTATCTCCTTCCATGCTTACATGCTATGACATGCTTAGAGCCAAGACCTGCTGCTGGAATGCTGTGGGTCCACAAGGAAAATCCTAAAAGAGGCATTTGATGCCCAGCATGAAAAAGCCGACAGCGCTGTTCTTTGCGGATATTCATTTCTTCATTTCATGACCCAATGGTTCAGGTCAGTGATTCATGAAATCTGTAAAACAAGCTCCCTCCCCTCTGCAAGTGGCAGATATATGCAAATCACTTATTGACTAAGGCAAAGCTCTAGGCAATCAGAAATGGGATTTTTCTAATGAGGCACAACAACCATGGTAGATGCAGTGTGTGAATCTAAGCCCTAGCCCTGGGTGACTCTGATCTTGCCATGCTCTTCAAAATATAAACTCGAATTAGTGCCTGCAAAAATCATCAGTATCTTTATACTGAGTCAACTTTTCATCTAAATAGCTAGTAGGTTTTCTAACCTGGATCATAATATCAATTGTTTCCTGACCATTTCTAGCAGACTCACTCTTCAGCGAAACATGATTTTGTGAAAAATACACTTGGAGCAGTATTCCACTGTAGATGGTGAATCTCTCATCATATATATTGATAAACTGGAAACATCAAATCTTCTCCACAAGCTAAGGGGGGAATTAACCATAAATGAGCTGTGCTTTTTTACTTTAATATGCAAATAAATTAACACAAGCTTACATCTATAAAAGGTCTATAAACTATTTAACTCATTTTTTTAATTGTCAAGCATTCATAACAAACCCCCAAAGTTTTGCATATTGAATTGTGAAGATTTTTGATATAGGAAGCTCATTAGAGATAGAAAACAGGGCTGCTTTTCTTCATTACTATTGGTATCCTGAATCAATAAAATGGATTAGCCAAACAAGTGTGAGATTTTTAATGCTAGACTAAAATCCTGCCAGGTAAGGATTTCCATACAGTATCACATTGGCTGGATGGTTTAAACACTCTCTAAGAGAGGCCAGAATCAAATACTATGGTATAAATGATGCACTGATTGAATTGTCAGTAGCATGTTTCCTCTTGACATCATCCTGCTGTTAGCATGTGCAAAACATTTTTAAGAGAATCAATCTAATTTTGAGAAAGTTAAAAAAAAATGAGGCTAGTATTATCTAAAAACTGAAATCAACCATTGGTGCAAGGCAAAAAAAGCAAACAAAGCAGCTCAGGGTTGACTTAAAAACCTACACGTTTTGTGGAAATGTCACAGATATTCTTTGCACATCCAGCCTATCAAGGCTATTGGTGTTTCAATGAGTAACTGAATTGAGCTAAAGGCCATGACTAGTATTTGATATATATATGAACCTATTCTTGCCCCTTTCCTTTGGGCTATATATATATATATATAGTGTCATCACAGTTGTGGATACATTTCCCAATGGCTATCTGAATGTAATACGGAATACTAAGGACTTTAAACACATTTTTTTTAAATCCAAACTTAATTTGCCCCATTATTATAAATTTATAGAGTTTTTTTTTTCTTATTTAATTAAAGAACAAAATTACAATTCCAGATGCATGAAGAAAACTTATTAAAGTTTTCCCAATGTTTAGGCTTTGTCATTTTTGTTACTTCTCAATCTAAAATAAAGGGGCATCTGGGAGCTATTGATTTGAAGTCACCAAAGAAAAGAGAATAATCTGTAAAAATGCCATGCTTTAATTATTTTGCAGTTTAAAGTTTCTGCTCATATCTCTTGCAGAGACCACTCACTTAACAAGCGAACTAGTAACATTTTCAGTGATGCACTTGATAATTCTTCATCTTACCAGATCACATAAGTTAGAGACAAGAGTCTAGTCTTATCACTGCAGACAGATGAATCACACCAGGACTTTTCCCGTATTTTGCTGTGTAAGACTTTCTGTCTGAATACACATGAGAAGCAGTGTGAAATGTCATATGCAAATCTGTCTCTGAAAGAGAGTTTTAACCTCCAGTCACCTCATGCCTTTGGAAAGTTGTTGGCTATTTCTGAAAACAGCTGCTCGATGGAAAAAAAAATAAAATATCTGGATGGGAAGGGGAGGTGGGGCAAGAGCAGCCCATTCATCCCTAGAACAGTGGTGCAGAAGAGCACAGGGTGCAGGGTGGAAATCTGTAGCGTGGGGTGAGCTCACTGTGTGCTTTGTAAGCCCCGAACTCATGTCTCTACTATATCCAGCACCACACCAACCTGTCCCGCAGGCAGCTTTCTCCTCTGCTGATAAACCCCTGGATAGTTTGTATGAGATGAACGTGGTATTGATTTTCTTCAGACCTGCTTATTTTCTTCCCTTACTTTCTCCCCTGCCTTTCTCTTCTTTTTCCCTTTCTTTACTTCTTTACTTTTCGTTTTTCTTGTAACTTTGAAGTCAACATTTAAGTTCATCATGTCACCATTTGAAGCTGACATTGATATATCTTTCATTGTCTTATTAGGAAATTGTCGCTACATACCAACTGTTCAACTAGAAATACTTTCAGGTGTCTTAGAAATAATTAAAATACCTCTCTTATTTCCAGCAAGTATAACCAGTAATACTTTTCAAGCTCAAGCTGGAAATAAGAAGCTGTTTACCTATTTTTTAAATTTCCCTTACATCTTCTGATAGGCTTCGATATTAAAAAGGGAAAGGCATGTGCTTTTGGAGCCATTTAAACCCCAGACAAAATGTTCAATCAGACACACTGCCTCATTTTTACACTATCACCAGCATGTCACTGAGAAAAAATGCAGCTTCCTCTGCCAAATGTGGGCAATGCTAAAGAACCATAAAACAAATGCTTACACAGATTCATAATCTAGGATTTAAGCAATCAGTGTTCTGTAGAGCACTATTCAGCTATATAAACCCCACGAACTTCAGCTTTTGTACTTCTTCTGTAAAAATATACATGAGCATATTGCCACATGGCTGCCTATATTCTTCAGACTATGCTTCAGTTTCTCACAAAGGACCACTGACTTCAGACATCACAACCAGCAAAGGCCACAGCCTTACTGAGCAGGCTCAACAGCAAAACAAAGTTAAATTTGTTAAGGTCTTGTGTGGGAGATGCTAGAGGAAAAGAGGAGGATGGCAGAGACCACAGCGCTGGTCTAATGCTGAACCACCACACCAGTGTGGTGTCTGTGGGAAGAACTGAGAGGCAGTGCTATTTTTAGATGACACTTTGCGAGTTTTTAAACCCCTCTTCTGCAAAGTGTGGCCATAAAGTTTCCATCAGCAACTTCCCTTGTGATATTCCAGACCAAATTCCAAGTGGAATAAAATTATAATCCCTTTATCAACATTCACTTCACATTTACAACTTCCCATTAAATGAAGGGGAATTTGAATTCTTTTTAGAGGGCTCCAATTACAGCCGATTATTATGCTTCCCTCTAATTACTGCATATAAATAAATACCATGTAACACAGTTTATTGTACCCTTAGTGTACTTACAGTAAATAGAAACCAATATGCTCCATTCAGCCCATGTATTTTGACACACACATCAGATTTAGCAATTTATCTTCATTACAACCCCTTGCACTGTTACTGACATCCTTCTCAGAGCTGCGCTCAAGCACCACAGCAGGAAGATTGATGAAACTTGTATATACTGATTTGTGACAAAAACAGGGCACTTGAGAGGCACTCTTACTATTCTGATACCACTAAGTTGGCTAAAAATTAGCTGCATGAAGCCAACGCTCTGCTCCCACTTCTCCTCCTCATTAATTAGGGTACACGACTTGGACCTGGAAAGGCTAAGGCTGCTGTAACACTATTTTTAAACCTATTGCCTTCAGTTTCTTTGTCACTTCTGAAGAGATTTAAAGTTCTGACCATGCTTATTAACAACTACTTTTATGCTTTAGAAAAATGGAATAGACAAGTTTTCCACCATGACAAATGTTAAAAGATAATTTCTGAATGAATCTACAATGGTGAATTTAAACACAGTTTGGAGGAACTGAGAGATACTATGGATAAAATTTTCAAACTGGCAAAATGACCTAAGAACCCACACCCCATGTGCTCATCAAGGAGAGACTAAATAGCCTCAGCACTTTAAAAGCAATAATTTATTATATACCAAGAGGATGGAGACGTCTTATCTCACCATAGATAATTCATCCCTTCCATCATAAAGTTTCAAAGACTATTGCTAGAATTTCATACTAAAGCCTGTAACCCTTTTGGCCCATTCTTTTGCTAAAACACAGGTCTTGCCCTAGCAATTCCCAGCAAGCTGAACTCCTCAGCAGCGGTTGTGTTTTGCAGAAGCTTTCTGCACTGGAAGCATAAAGTAACAAAGCATCTGCTACACCATATTCAGAAAGTGCTCAAGGTGAGAAAGTACGTGTTCAGACCCACTTTCTGGGCTGAATGCACAAGTCAATGAACTGTAGCCTGGATTCAATGATCCTCTCCCATGAAGCTGCACATGGATGCTAGAAAGCAGACCAGGAACCACTCATATTCTGGACATCTCAGAATCAGCTGACACCACACAAGGGTGCTGATCTTGCATGAAATGGTTTAATTTTTTATGCTTATTATCAGATCTCCATCACTCCAGCAGCTGTTTGCATAAAATCACATTGCAAAATAACTAGAGTTTGTAAAGCTGTGAGACCAGGATTAGGAGGCATCTACAAAAATGTGGGCAGAAAAAAAACCAGCCAGACTATTTTTTGTGGGTTTTTTTCCCTAGCTCCAACTCCACTAATATTCTCCACTTCTGGCTTCTTCATTTTAGTAAATTAGCATAATGCAAGAGCAGAGAGAGTGAAGTGTTAGCATAGAAATTATTAGAGGACAACACATATCCAGAACAAGAAAAAAGAAGGAAAGAAGAGGATAATGTGTTCAATAATTGAAGAAGAATAAAGACAAATCATCTGAAACTTGCACCTTGCTTGGAAATACATCACTCCTTTCATTTACTTGCAAAGTAAGCAGGAAATTCTCAGGATTACTTTTCTTCTTTTAGATGGATATCTAAACACTTCATCCCAACTACAGAATCTTTAAGAAAGTCTGTGAAACAGAACAAATGCTTCTGACTTGCTTCATGTGAGAAAGTAATGTAATCAAGTGGTCATTTTCCTCCCATTTCAGGCAGAACCATTCCATTAATAAGAATCCCCTAAAGCAAGAGACCATTCTGTATAAAATCCAGTGACATCCAATTTAAAACTAAGCAAAAAAATTCTACCTGGTAGCAAGTGCTGAATAAAACCTGCAGCTTTGTAAGACATTACAAATATGTAAAAAAAAAAAAAAATTAAGCCCTCAACTTGGGAGCTGGGGAGGGAAAAAAAAACAAAACATTGGCAATGGCACAATGAAAAATCTGGG
>JAWWEE010000001.1:36896852-36926975 GCA_035221455.1 Xenops minutus | reverse complement strand
CATCCAAAAATGAAAAAAAAAAAAAAAAAAAAAAAAAAGGGAGCCAAACAATATTACCATAACACCAAAACAAACAGAAAATTTCAATTATTATTGTAAAGGGGACTCAATTTATGACTCCCTCATGCATCTTTCTGTTCAGGGTCTAGACATGTTTCCGGACTCACTTTGGGACATACTCTTTGGTAAGAGGCTGCGACAGCAGCCTCAGGTACCATTAAAAAATCCATGTAGACACAAGTCCATATATCCAAAGAAGATAATTAAAGGAGGAAGGAAGAAGAGATGCATCTGACCTGGGCCTCAGTACTTAGTTTCCCACAACATTTTTGTGTACTTACAAGGGAAGTCACTTAGATTTTCCTTTCTTAAGCATGGCAGCCTTAAAAATACATATCCAGTCCTTGCTGGTAATTTGTGTTTCCTCTGGTATGGACAGGGACAGACAACTCCAGAAGCGCTCTAAGCCATCACAGGTGGCAGCCTGGAGACAAGCACTGCTGCTAAACACAACTACAATCACTAACATTTGTCATCTTATTTGACTTCATTTTCCCAACAACTTCTGTGATAGAGGTGAAAATACTGTTAATAGTGAAATTTGCTAAGTACATACCAGCAGGTACCTACAGGGTACAGTGTCTGTCAATTTCGGGCAGGGGAAAGACAAGCTTATTAAACGTAATTAAAAAGTTGTACGTAGGAAAAGTCTGTCAGTGCCTCACACACACACACTGGGCAAAGGGGAGGAAGGATTGCTAGATCAAGTACTAATCAGAGCTTTTCAAAGGGAGCCAAGTTTGCTCTCTTTCACACCGGACAAACTCCTGGATAGAAGGGTATGAAATGAAGCTAGAAGGGAAACACTGTACTACTGGGAGACCACGGTTGTCTGGGCAATTAAGGCCTCCCCAGGATGTTAATTACACAGAGACAGGCATTTTAGAAAAGGTTTCTCCGTTTGCCATGAGAACGAGCAGAGCTTGACCCCAGCTCATGCGATGCGCGCAGCAGGGACGCGCCGGCCAGCAGCCAGGGACAGACAGTGCTCCAGCAGCAGCTCAAAGGCTCACGGGGGCTCCTGGGGCTGTGTCTCCACCAGAGTCCACCCCTCCAAGGTGGGTTTTACAGTGTGTTCTTCTCCCCACTTCTGCAGGACACCCTGCTCAGGTGTTTCTCTTCTACGGAGCCTGCCCTCCACTTGATTCTCCATTCACAAGCCTTGGAGCAGCCCATGACAAAAATGTCTTTCAATTACATCTTCACTCCTCAAAATATTGCAGATGGCTATTTTTTCAAAGCAGGTAAAATTCAGGGGAAGGAATATATTAACTCTGGAGCTCCTCTAGTCCAACATCCCTGCTAAAGCAGCTTCTCCTAGAGCAAGCTGCACAGAATTTTGAATCCAGGCAGGTTTTGATTATCTCCAGAGAGAGAGGCTCCATGTGCTCTCTGGACAGCCTGTTCTAGTGCTCTGTCAACCTCACAGAAAAGACGTTTTCCCTTGTATTTAGATGGAACTTCCCATGTTTCAGTTTGTGCCTGTCGACCTTTGTCCTGTCACTGTGCACCACTGAAGAGAGCCTGGCCCATCCTCTTGACACCTGCCCTTAAGATATTTATAAGCATTGGTAAGATCCCTTCTCAGTTTTCTCTTCTTGAGCCTGAACAGGCCCAGCTCCCTCAGCCTTTCCTCAGAAGAGAGGTACTGGAGCCCCCTCATGATCTTCGCAGCCCTCCACTGGACCCTCTCCAGTAGTTCCTCACCTTTCTTGAAGTGGGGAGCCCAGAACTGGACCCAACACTCCAGATGTGGGGCCTCACCAGTGCAGCGGGAAGGGGAGGATCACCTCCTGTGCCCTGCTGGCCACACGCTTTCTAATGCATCTCAGGACATCACTGGCCGCCTTGGGGACACAGACACATTGCTGGCTCCTGGCTAACTTGTCATCCACCAGAAGTACCTGATCCTTCTCTGCAGAGCAGAAGAGACTGAAGATTCTCATCAATAGATATACTTCAAAATCAATGCCCATTTCATTCCATTTGTGATCTACTCTGACAGTATAAACTGCAAAGCTTGAAACTGTTGGAACACATGATTACTTTACTAATTTTCCAACTTAATTAATCCTAAAAAGAGAAAAATCCTTTTATTTACCTCCATTTATTTATGGCATTTAAGTGTAAGAATCTACAGTGAATTATCAAGAAAAAAAAACACAACCAAACTTGTACAGTAATAATTAACCCTTCTCTCCTGTGTTCTGCACTAACCAAAATAATTTGGTATTTCTAGCAAACAAAAATAACTATGGAATATGCAAATTCACATTTTACTACATTTTGTTGCCAGATAGTAATTCCACTGGGAACAATTTTGTCCAGATGTTTTTTAGCTTGTATGGATTTGAAGAGAATTTCCTGAAATACACAGTAGGGATGATTGATTATGTGGGACAAGGTTCTTTTTTACATGTAGCAACAGGAATCAAGAATTCCTTATTTCACAAATAGACAAGAAAACAGAGTCAAGGATCTTTTACCCAAAGGAAAAAAACACAGCATGGTGTACAGCAATGTGAAAGAAAGCACGTGTGGCAAATCCAGTAGCTTACAAGTGTATTACTCCACATCCAACACATGTGAGCTACTTTCAAAGAGAAACATTCATCACAAGGGCCAAAAGAATGGTTTAGACTCTCTTTTTAGAAGGCAATTTTCAACTTAAAAATTGTTAACAGTCCCAATACATGAAAGTTAAAAAAACAACTTCATTGATTCTGATGCAGTGAATGTGAGCAAGGTCAAAGTTTGTTTTCATTCAAATTATTATTTTGTATGTTAGATACAAGATGCAAAACTTTAAGCATGTTTAACCTGAGATACTAAAAATCTTGGCTGGGTTGGGGTCATTCACCTGTTTAAAAAAAAAAAAAATTTGCTCTGGATATCCCAGACTTCTGTCACAAACAAAATTTAAGGGCTAAAGAAAAGACTTAAGTAGATTAGAGGTAGAAAACATGTGCATATTCAATTTTTTCCTTCACTTGTGAATTGCAAAATGTTTTATTTCTTCTATATAATCAGGTAATTCTCAGCTTTGTGTGAGTCTGTTATAAATGGAGAATACCATTCTCCTGGAACAGGAAGAAGTGATTTTAAACTACAAAAATCAGTTAACCTTTTAACATATATTTTTCACTTAATCTTACCTCCAAAAAATGTTCTGCTTGCTGTTCTCGATCCAATTTTCTTGAAGTGGTTGTAATCAGACCTGTGAAAAAAGGATGATATTTGATTGTCAATAGCCATTGAAAAATATTTATCCACCTGAAGGCAAATTCATTTTTAAAACACTCAAAGGGAAAAAAAATATTTCAAGCTATATCAGACACAGATTTCATGACATCTATCAAGCATTTTACTTCTCAGTCCAACCATTATGTCTGACTAACAGTGAATCTTTAATGAAAAATGTTGTGAGAGAAGTAAGTGAAAAAGTTGTGTATCTACAGTTAACATGGTACATTTACTACAGTGAATAAAAAATTACTAAGGAATCACTATTTGTCTTATGATTAAGAGTTTCAATGAATCATTTGCATTTGACTGAAATCCTTCTGTTATAAACCTCATTAAAGATTTCAGAGTTCTCAAACAATTAGTGGGATAGGATGCTGATTACTTCCACACCAAGAATACTTGACAAAGAAGGTTATTTCTGTAATAACTACTTGTACATATAATGATTTCCAAATGTAATCATTCTAATGCATTAAAGGTTTTGTACTACAATTTCATCAATTTGTTCCATGCTAAAATTGAGTCTTTAAAATAAAGCACCCTTTTACATGAGGATGATCAAGATACATTTTTTTTAAGCAATGTACTTTCACGAATGATTAAACTCTTGTGAGATTTCTATCAAGAAAAGAAAATGAAACACTTCCAAAGTTCCCTCAAGAAAAATGATACATATCTTCTATGAACATAGCCTAGTTTTTTATTTTGCTCTTACTAGAGATTTAAAGGGTAGATTTGAGTTTTCCCTCACACAAAACATTTACTTGGATGGGAAAACGCATCATGTGCTTGTTTTGTGATAGATTCCAACAAGAAAAGGAACCAGCTTTCCCTAGACATAAAGCTGATTTTGGAGACAGTGCCAGTGCACTAAGTCATCCTCAAGAATTCATTAAGATTACCAAGGAAAACCAGAAAATAAATTCTCCCTGGATCACCTGTTCTACTTATTTATTTAATCAGGCCAACAAAGCATCTAAACACAAATCCACAATGACCCTGATTTCTTAAAAAAACTCATCAGCAACATCTTACATCTACATAACACTTCTAGTCCCGGAAGGCTTCTACAGCTGCAACTATTCATACACTATCACCTTCTCCCTGTAGGAATCACTTTACCTATTTTGGTGAGAAAGGGAAAAATATTACTTGAAATAATGGGATGAAATGAACACAGAGAAGTGCACTTTTCTTCCAATATTTCAGATTGTTACAAGATCTATTAGACCGCAGAAGTGACACCCAGTGGGAGGACACAGAAACAAGAGCACATCATTACAATTACATGGAAGAACCTGGCGCTGGCAAAAAGCTCAAAAAACAAAACAACTGGTATTGCTTGCATCAAGCAATTGTAAGTATTCAAAACAGTTACACCATATGGGAGACATCTACTCACTGCAGGAGTTTAAACAGACTTGACAGCACGGATGATAAATTGGTGTCATTCACACAAAATTTCCCCATGTCTAGAAAGAATGCAAAGATACAGGCAAGAAATTGCTAACTATGAAAGAAGTTTAACCCCAATAAAGAGATAAAGTAAAATCTCAAGTTTGAAATATCCCAGTTGATCAAACGCATAGTGACTATGGATATTTATCAAGCACAACCTAAACACAGTTAAGAATACTGTAATATTTATATAATCTTCCTTCATTCCTAATGCGTCACTGTAACTGTGAACTATACCTACTTTCTTCACAAATAAGAAATGTCTAGCTGTAAATTATAGGTCTCTGTCCTCATCAACTTCATCAAGCAGATAAATTCACATTCTTTTTGCAGACCAAGAGCTAACATCTGAAACTGAATATGATGAACTGTCAAAATGAGTAGTACTTGTCTTTCACTGGTAAAACTAAAACTATTACTACTATTACCCCCTCAGTTATCACTAAGGGGTTTCCTTTTTTCAATGTAGAGCCTTTTTGACTGCAATAATCGTCAGAGCCTTCAGACCTGAATTTTCTTCTAAAAGAGGTGTATGAACACACAGCAAACAACAGAATTGCCTATATTTTAAATGTAGCAGACCTTAGAAGATTTAGCACTCAGACTTAACAGCTGGTCCTAAAGGGCAGGTACCAAACCATCATCATCAGTTCTGCAGACCTGATTGTGAAGTTTGGTGATCCTGAACCAGCACTACTGGTGGGTTTTGCTTTAAAGACAGCTCTACACACAACGATCCATTTGTGCAGTTTCATTAGAATGTTTAAAAATAATGTATTGAAATAATTGTTCATATGTTTGTGAAGTTATGAGGCCTCTAGTTTCCATTCCTATTCTCTGAGGAACTGTCCCATCCGGCACTCATGATGGCCTCAGGGCAGAATCCTGGCTGCTCGCTTTCACACACACTCCTGAAGTCATGGATAGATCATACTGTATGACACTACTGTTTAAAATATGACTACACATAAAATCAGGTGTCAATTACTTGATATTAGTATTGATTTAGTTATGGTCATGTGTTGGTATGGATATGAGTCTGGTCCTTTCAGATTACAAAACTGCCTTTCAAGAAATTCTGAAGAACAATTACCAAAACTGGGAAAAAAAAAAAAAAAGCCAGTTATGTCTAAGACTACCCACAGCTTTACCAGTCCAGTCTCAAAGAAATTAATTTCCTGAGTTTTATGAAAACCTTGCTGTGTCCCTCCCTCCTGTATTCAGTACTCCATACTACAGATACATAATAATACTAGCAATATTTAGCAGGATGTAGAACTTTATTTTCAAGATACTGGGGCAACTGAGAGAAACTTGACTTTGCACAGGAGACCATATTCCAGCTTTAGTTCTTATCTGTATTAAATTGTCACACTCTGTTATGGTGTAAAAGCATTATCTGAAGAAAATAACTCACAGAGAAAAATAAACCCAAGGAAATTATGTTAGGCTGTGCTCCTGGTTATGACAGAAAAATCACAAGGGGACAATGATAAAAAATGGCCCTTCTTTTTTTCCTATCTTTAATATGTGCCGTAGCCCTTATAGACACAGCCATCTGGACATCTCCTCAAAGCCAGCTGGGAAATGTAGTACACATTAATCAAAGAACAGTCAAAAACACTAACAAGCTTCAAAAGTTGAGCACCTCTCAAATGGTTTCTCTCAAATTTCCAGGGAAACATCATGGTTCTAAGGGCAGGAGATACTTAAAACTGTGATCTTTAAGAAAATCCATGAAAGTGAAGAGGAAAACCGCATTTTTTAGAAAAGTTATTGACAGTGAAACCATCAGCTCACAAGCAAGGTTATGTCATTCTGTTCACAAAATTGCATGCTTTTCTTTGACTTTCTGAGTTATTATATCTCTCTCTGCATTCTGGAACATCTGTTCCTCAGACCATATAAATTAACTGTTTTTTGAAACTTCAAAACATTGTTTGACCCAGTATTTCAGCTGGGAGATAACTATATGTTCTTATATATCTTGCTTTTCTATGATACCTGCCACTTTTCCCATCTTAATAAATGAAAAATTATTGCTCTCCTCCTGTTACAGAGTTCAGAAATCCTTGAAGGTGAACAAGCTCACCCCACACGTCCTGTTATACTGCAGGACATGGTCATAAGTCCCAGCTGACACCAACACTGAAACATTCCTTCCTTCATAGTTCCTACTGTACACTGGATAAGCTCATCGTATCCCAAATTATTCCCCTGTAAAAGTAAATTCAGCATGTAGACAGAGAAGAAATGACAATGTTCTTCATCCCATCACTTTATAATCTGGAGGGGAGAACCAGAGATGGAGGGTGGGCAAAAAGGTAGACCTGCCTTAGCACTTAGATGCAGCCCTAGTGACACAGAAGAAAGAACAGGACCAACACAAAGAAATCCTCACAATTTAGCCAATACATCAGCCTATACAATTTTCAGCCAATGCATCATCTTAGAAACAAATCACCAGTTATCAGGCCTCAGATGTGTGATAGAGACATTTGAGCAACACTTTCCACTGTTGCTTGAGATAATGCTTTTAGCACATTGAGATGTGCTAAAGAAGGGAAAAGTTCAGTGAAACAGATCTAAACCCACCTGAGTTACTTTGCATTTGCAATTAGTAAAGCATGCAGTTGCTTGAGCTCAAATGAAGAAATGTAACTTATTAGCAAACAGTAACTTGGTGATAGGTCTGATGTCCTAGAAGTAATGTTGGGCATGTGTGTGGATGACTGCACATATGTGTCTGCATACATCATTGAACATGACATAAAATCAGGAAAGGTACAAATTCAACAGTATGACTAATGCTTTATAATTTTTTTTTTCATTTTAAATTTTAATTTTATGGGGTTTTTTTAGAATTTGATGATGATCAAAGTGAAGGTGACAGCCAAGGATGGAGGAAATAGCGCCAAAACTAGCGTAACCCAAATTGTTATCTGAGGATCATTAATATATTGGACAACACTGTTTTAAAAATTCCATAAAGTATCAACTAATCATCCAGAGTAGATTATGCACATAAATCTTAATTTATATGCTGGAGAAATTAAGTGTTTGTTTTCTTAATGCTTTCTGATCTGGAAAACTCAAAACAGAAAGGGGGATGGCAAATGCAAACCTTCCTACTAACTCTGCCTTAAATGCTTGAATTAGAGCAGTTGACTGACAATTAGGATTTTACAGCTGAATAATCCATGCTCTGCCTTCAGTTAGCTCTCTTGTTTCACAGAAGGGTGCTCACAGAAATAAAACCTCTGTGTGTGCTGAAGTAGATAGACCATGCTATACAAATACATACATGTACACTGCATATACAGACAAATATTTGACTATGTCTATTTATGTGTGTGAAATTTTATGTCTATCCCAGAAAGTTGAATATTAAAAATTATCCTAAAATGCATATATTTACAGAGGCATATTTAGCTATATTATTTACAGATGTTCATTCTTTTAATATATATACATTATTTGAAGTATTTTTGTTGGAAACAAATTAATTCATTGGACTTAGCCACAGAAGAAAAATTCATCAAAGGCTGTTAAATATAAAGGCTATGGCAGAGGAATCTTGAAGCACTGGATAGCTTGAACAGTAGTACATAGAGGGAGACACTGCTGTGGGTTTGCTTCTTCTGATGCTTATTCTCTACATATCCAGAATAGCCGATGGCTGTAGGTGTGATAGTAACTAAACTGACCCTTGACTCAGAAGAAATTCACATATTTTTCAATACTATGGCACTTAGGGACCAAAAATTAGTTTGCCACAGTCTATTTTCTAACACAGATTGAATTTCCCTAATATGGCTGTGAAGCCAAGGAGAGTTCAATAGCCTTCTCCTTATGAAATTAAATTATTTTCATTCAACCCGTGGATGGATAACCTTACCTGAGCTGTTTCCTGAAGTACTGCTTAAAAGATAACAGAACCTGGTATGGAGAGACAGCATATTTTACTGCTATCTCTGAAAGTATTGCATATTTTATAGTATAAAGAATACTTTTTTTAAAAAAATGAAATCCTGAAAAACTCTTTTAGTGATTTCTTATTCTCAAACTTTGTTTAGGTGAAATATGAAAAGAGTGTAAGACAGGTAACAACCAAGCTAAAGTAAAAGCTAAATAAATTTCTCTGTTTTAAGCTGAAGGCTGAGCGTCTTCATACAGATAGGAAAGTGAGAAAGAAAGCAACATCTTCCCCTTTCCTGTCAAAAGATTAACAGGATACAATTTGCTGCATGTTTTACTGTCCATTATAGTTTTTTTTCCCCTGCTCTGCATATTCACAAAAAAACCCCATTTAATTGAAAAAATACAAGTGTGGGATGGGTTGGAAGTATGACTAGGGACTTCAGTTTACTATGCAGGCTTTAAACATAACCTCAGAACATACTGCCTGGCTCCAAATCATAGAAGTACATGCTTTACCCCCTTTCCACTCGCAGTGGATTTAGGGTCTTTGCCTAGGACTGCCAGGCAGCACAAGGCCTTATACGCCCTGTGACACCCAAACAGAAGGGGTCTGGACAGATTAGCTGAGGTCTCGTCTGAAAGCTTTCTAGTCCCTATTTGCTGAAGGAAACTTTCTCCTTATCAAGACACTGATCCTCATCTTCAAACTGAACAATTTTGAAGTGGAAACGGAAACAAGATTATGAAATTAGACACCTTTCTCCACAGAATTCTTGTGCCTTGTGAGAGGCTGTGAGCATCCTACAACACTGATGCTACCCTGTCACAGTCCAAAGCAGATGCGCTTCCCAATCTGCCTTTCTTGAATACTCTAAGGAACAAGGATACGGAAAGAAAGCCTCAAGAAGATATAAAGAAAACATTCTGTAGAGTTACCCTTGAAAGCTCTGCTTGGGAAAAATATGCCTTGGGATTGTTTGCTGAAAATACAGGCCTTTTAACCCAACCAGTTAAACAGACAAAAGGAATAAGTAAAACAAGCACTGTTTTTATGAAACTGTCCCAGAAATTAACTGACTGGTTATACACACACTGCTCGCTTACCAGAGCCCCAAGGCTGAATTGACAGAAATTCATATGGGAGTTTATGGGTTTACTGATGAGTTTATCAGAAATCTCAAATATTTATTAACTGTACACAAAGGTATGAGCACAGTCCCTCCACACATATACTGAACACAGAGGAGAGTACGCAGCTACTAAGAAATATAGCCATCAGCTGTCAACTGTTCCACTACTCTTTGAAAGTAAATTTAAGACTTTAGAGGGATAAAAACAAAAGGGCACCCACAATAAATAGCATTAGGATTTCCACCATATATTCAGGAACGTAAAACTATCGCATATTCCTAACCATAGAAATGTCGAAATGAATACCAATAACCAGGGTAATTCCATTACCCACAGTCAGCGAGAGGCATTGTAAACACTCTAACAGCACATTTATCTCCTGCAATAAATTAGGGATCGACAAACCAAAATTGAATTTCAAAGATAAATGATAGAAAACGATGTACGTTTTACTTGGAGCTGTAAACAAACATATCATTTTATATAATTACACATGTAAACCTCTAATTTAGAAAGACTGTATTCTGATCTAAATGAATGATACTTCATTGAACAAGAAAGAGAACCCACCAGGCGAGCCTGTGCAATTACATGGAGACTGCTGCTTTATTGTTTTTCCTGAGGTGACAATGAGAGTGAAATGACCTCTTTGAAACAACCTAGATAGAAAAAATGATTGCTTTTAAAAAACAGTTACGTTTTCTAATGCCTGGCTATGTCGGAAAAAAAAAAATAAAAAGGAGAAACTGAAACAAAACCTTTTTGTTCCTCTTTGGTTGTCCCTTCTGTCTCTCTTTAAGAGTTTCATCAGCTTATTGCTGAAAATATCAAAACTCCAAACAAAATGCACAGCAAACATTACTTCAAAGAAGATTTTGGATTATGCTTTCCTTTAAAGGCAGATTCTGGCTTTTTTTCTTCCTAGAATGTGTTTAAAGTGACAATATGGTGTGCCAGTCTGTTCAGCCTGTAGAACAGGGGAATCAGAGGAACTCCCCTTCATTCTTCAAAACTCAGGCAGCGCAGTCCTCAGGAACTGCAGGCAAAGCCACTGCTCTTCTAAATATTCTTTTCCATTTGTGGAGCGGCCAGGTTTTCTGTTCTGTGTATTCCTCCTGGAGGGTTGTTTGAGAGCATGACTCTTGAATGCCCCAGTTTCCAGACATTGCATTTATGAACAATTTGCACCTTCATTTTGGTCGACTCAACAAGCCAAGCTCTATTCACTTCCTCTGAACTAATGTATTTGCCATTACCCTTCTTGCACTGCAGTTCCGACCCTTATCCCTCCTAAGTCTGATGGATGGAAAACACTGTGCTCCAATAACATCTACGCAGCACCCAACAGCAGCCTCGCAAAAGCAGCCTAACTTCTGATTCCTGTGGATGTGTCTAGCAGGGAGCAGAGATCTTGTACTGGTACTCAAATATACCATTTTGTTTACTCCATTAATGAATTTCTACTCTTCAAACTCCCAGAGATTTTTTTTTCTTTTCCCTAACCCTCTGGTTTGGACAATGCCTGCTAACTCTGGATGAGAGCAAACTCCCTCTTTTGAAGCCAGCATAATTGAAGAAACCACCAAATAAGATCATTTACTTAGCCAATACTGGAGATAATCTGTTAATGTATGCCCTTCAGCATGCAAATTCCTTATTCAAGACTCATAATTTTTATTTCCTCTTTAGCCAGACCCATATGCGCACATCAATTTGACTATTAATCTCCATGTCCTTGTACCTCATAAATTCTGCAGTGCAACCGTATCAAATGCATTACTGAAGTCCACGTAGATGACACACAGAGTATTTCTTAGAACATCATTTATCTTTTTAGTGACATCAAGATAGGCTGATACGATTTACTTCTGGTAGACCCATGAGCACTTTTATCTTGCTTTCTATTTATTTTCATGTTTTTAATTATATCGTCCTTCAAAACATGTTTGAAAGCTTTGCAGTTGACAGAGGTCAGACAAATAGTTCTGTGACTAAAAGGCTTATTGCTTAACCCCATCTTCCTGCTCTTTACTGCTGACATTTTATTTGTTATCCCCCAAATGCATGACTCCAATCTCCCATTTGATAATGCCCCTCCAAAGTTACTTGCTACAGGAGTTGCATTTAAGGTGCCAGTTCTTTCACACTTCTGGAGGGGAAATTATCATAGTTATTCTTACTTGATTAAAGAGTGATGGCAGTGAGTTTGGTGTGGTCAGGAAGAAGCCAAATCCAAACTAGCTGTGAACAGCAGGATGAGGTCTGCAAAGGTTCCTGTATCAAACCACAGTCACCACCTGACTGTGGGCACTTTGGACCACAAATAGCTTCAGGCATCTTAGTGAAGTGCCTGAACTCAGATGGGATGAAACTCAAACTGCAACCCCAAAAAGCCTCCCTCTAAAATGATCATTTTATGATCCCTCAGGACCTACCCTTAGGTGTCTGCAATCAGACACAGAGTCTGCAATCCACAGCTGCATTATTTAAATGAAAGGACTGATAATATTCAATGTGCCCAAGCTGCACTGGCTCCTCTAATACAACTGATGAGCAATTTCTCTGCGGTGTCATTGTTGCCCGAGTCACCCCTTAGGGTTGTGATGCTCTGGAACAACTGAGTAAATGCCCTTGAGGGACTGTCACATAGGGGCTTAACTCTTCTAAAACACTTCACACATGAGTTCACGGTTTGTAGGATAAGAAAATTTTCAAGTTCAAATCCTTTATTTAGGCTTAAACAAATGCAGAGTAATAGAAACAGTATTCAAATCTTCTTTTGTTTTCTTCCTTTTAAGTGCAGTGCTGCCTAAAAACCTAATTGCTAATACGATGCCTCAGCACAGATTTTAACATCCCTCTGCATCACTTTCATTTTCAGGGAGAAATTACAGAATTCTATTTGGGTTATAATTAGCATATCATTATTACTGGCAGGAATAGCTATAAATATATCTAACTGGTGGCTAGCTTAGTAACTAGCACACATAATCATTATACAATTTCCTTTAATTTTTTTGTGCACAAAGGCCTTATAATTCTGCAAAAGTGATGACTGAGCCTAACTAGACTCAGTTCATAATTTATGCTAATTAATTTCACTGTTTTCAGGAATGAAGACTTACATAATATCCACAGTAGGAGTAGGTGGTGCCACTTTCAGAGGAAAGGGGCTGTGCAGATATTCTGCACCTTGGGCCTGGATACATTATGAATTATTATTTGATCTTTCTCTCTGGCATATTATGACAAAGGAAGGAAAAAAGAGTAATAAAAAAGTCTCCGATGTATGCTTTTGTATAACATATGCATAGGTCACAGCATGATGAAGTCCTGGTATTTTCCTTTCTCAATTGCGGAGGAGGTGCAGAGGGTGTGCAGGGCGCAGCTGTCAGTTTTCCCCCCTAATCTAGACACCCTCATTACCTTCTAAAGAGAAGTGATTTTACATTCTTCCCTCAACCAAGTGCTATTCTTGACAACAGAGAAACTACACCAGCTTTACTCCCAAACATGTTAAAAAAAAAAAAAAATAGAAAGTGCTGATCCCTCATGACCAGCAACTGGCTCACAGCGCTGGGAGAGCAGTGCCTTGTGCTACCTGCATATTTGCCAGGTCAAGTCAATCTCATCTTCATCTCTAATAAAAAAAAATGATTCATTGGCGAGGTGACCTTCCTGATCTGGAAGCAGAACACAGTGCTGTGGAAAGAAGCCTAATAGAAAAGATATATGGCCCTGTTTCATGATGTGCGACTCACACTCAGCACTGTCAAGATTCACTGCCCTTTCCAAGGTGGTCTCCTGTCTAAGAAACCATATTGAGACACCTCTGTTTGGTTTCCAGCTCCCCTTTTGTCTTGGTCTGTAACCTCACATGGGACATTTTATGTCTCTGTGCTTCAGTTTCCTTTCCCATAAAACTGGGATAATGGGTATCTTTCTTTGCAAAGTACCTTGTGATCTATAGAGGAAAAAATGACTTCTGTGAGAGTGAGATCTTATTAAGTAACTATCATAAAGCTCAGCTATAACAGCACTAAGAATTTTCTAAAACTTGCCTCTTTTTCGCTTCTTTGTCCAGGGATTTATAAACTTTTATCAGTGGGTAAAATACAGTATTAGCTGTGATCCCCATTTCAGTGGCGCAGCACATAAAAAATAGCAAAAATGCATAGCAAAACTAGAACAGGAACAGTAGCTGCTTTTCTCTGCAAAGCCAGTGCAGTGCCTCAGCCTTGTTGAAGAGCTGTCAGTGGGTTCTGGGTACTGGCAAATCTGGCTGAGGAAGAGGAGTGGAATCAAGTATTTGTAAAGAGCTCTCTCTTGCTTTGAAACCAGAGGAGAGGTAGCATCCCCAGAGTGAGCCCTTTCCATGTGTGCAGACAGATGGAGGACAGGAAGGGCAAGCACGCTCCATATTCAGTTGCTCAGTCAAGGGTCTCGGCAGCACCCCATGCACCATTTCTGTGGGCTGCTGTAAACCATGACACTGACCTATTTATGACTTTGAAAAGAATGAGGCTGGGATGAGAGTATAGAGGGGGCAGAGGAATTAAGGAGATGTGCACTGGGGGAGGATGTGAATGGGCATCAATTCCAGCAGAGGAGTAGAGGAGACTGAAAGCAGGGATGCTAAGCAAGCCTTTGCTACCAACAGGGCTGATGACAGAGGAGAAAGAGCCAGCCATCACTTAACGAATGAGGATGGAGTGATGCTACTGCAAAGACTACTTTTGGAACAGAGGATGCATCCAGAAGCAGTGACAAAGAGCTGGTAGAAGTACCACAGGTGTAGGAATAACCACCATTTCCCTTTTACTTTCTCTTGCCTGAAGCTCAACACTGCTGTTTTGCTCCATCACTTCTTACACACTCCTTTGCTTTTATACTTTCTGAATTCTCATTTGAACAGTTGGTTAGTGCACAAGTCCTCATATTTCATTTCCTCATCCTCTGAAGGTTCCAGATAATGATGTTTGCCTACTTCAAAGGGGCATGTGTGCGACTTGACCCAGTCCTCATCTGTGCTTCTCCCCTGGCCACATAAATGGGTTTCTGAGATCCTCTCAGACCTGCATGGCAGAACTGTGTACCCAAGGAGCAATCAAAGTTATTCCTCCATTCCTTCTTTGGTCTTTCCAACTGAGTAAATCAAGTATCCTTAGCTACCTCCCTCTTGTACATACATTATGATTAATATGGATGACATGGGAATGGAAACATCCATGTGTGAAAGCACCAAAAGAAACAACAGTCAGGTTTGAAAGAATGATCTATACTGCTAAACCAAGGAGAAGACTGGGGAGCATGCTGTTTACATCGGGGCACAGGGCTCTGATAAGGTCCCAGCATTCACCTGTAAGCAGAAGACCTGTGGTCTGGTAACAGGAGAAGGGCAACAAAGCTCCAATACATCACCTATACTATCATGCTAAGAGAAAAACAGATGATGTCCTTAAAGACATTCAAGACAGATGAAGAAAATCAGCAACAAGTTACAGAAGCCAAAGTAAGCAAAATTGTGATGTAAAGGTAAGTGTTAATTTCGAAATGCTTTAAAAGACATGTTCAAAGCTCAGTTTCTTGTCAGTTTAACAACCCAAGAGACACAGTGAAGACTTCAGTTTTCCACAAGAGTCATCTTGGCCACAGCACCTGGATACATATGCCTTGGTGTGCAGAGTATGAGAGTGTGAATAAGAAAAAGCTGCTTGTGGACCAAGTTAAATATAATAAAATGCTCTTCTCCCTTCACAAGGTTCCACACTGAGTTTTGTTACACTTAATTGTCACACTCTTATTTCAGATAGTTTTAATCTAGGCAATTTCTCACTAAAATGGATGTCAGGTTTAACTATCCTGCTGACCACAAGCTGGGGAGAACTGTGAGGATAATAAACACACCCATTGTGAAACCTATTCTGTGCTAACCTATCATGACTCAAAAGCTGGTTGTTATTGCGCTACTGGATACAAAGGCTCTGAGGCAGAGTAGGATGCTTGGTGTGCTCATTTGCATCTCATTACCCAGCATGCTCTTCCTCCTCAGAGCTATTTTCATAGTGGCATTGTTGTCCGAGCCCTGGAAACAAGTGAAAAGATTTGGTGACTTTGGATGCTTGCAGTTCTTTTCTCCTTGTTTTGCTCCCCCTTTACAATGAAAGGCTTCGCAAAGTGGTGAAAATGAATTGATTTCCCATTTTTAAGGCTGTATGGGTGTGGGGTTTTTTGTTTTGTTTTTGTTTTTTGCCTTCCTCCTTCCCCCCCGCCCCTCCGCGTAGTTTAAGCTATCAGGAGCAAATCTTGAATAGCAAATAAGATTACAGAAATGTGAGCCTAATGTTCCTCTCTACGAAGCACTCAGGCATGAAGGTTTTGATCGAAGAGTAAGAAATGAGATTTAACTTCCTTCTGATTTAAGTTTCGTTTGTACAAAGAACCTGTTTCAGCAAATTGTGATTGCAAGCTCATTATTCAGTGAAGGGCAAATATCTTCAATCGCAATCCAGTAAGATCAGCAGCTTTTTTTGTGTTACAAGCATCAACGAAGAGAACTGAACATACTGGCTTCTGTCATTGTCTACATCTAAGACTGTGATGATTTCACCCTGTCCAATTCATTTCAAAAGCTGTAGCTTCCAATTAAATGTATAAGTTGTCAGCCAGAGTAAGTGTCTATCATTTGAGCCAGATCAGTTTTGGTTTCTGGCAGTTTTACTGCATCAAAGGGTTGATTTACAGATCAGTTACTTCTTTCTTTTTTTTTTTTTTTCCAGTTCTGAAGGGAATAAAACTGCCTCAAACATGGGACTCAAAACAACACTAAGTTACCTAAGTTGTCTATAGTTTTGAATGTTTCATCAAGTTGGAAATAAAACTTAATTCCTCAGTGACTTCAGAGTCTTCAACATACACTTAAAAACAATTTAAAAAACCCCGCGAAACACCTCCACATCTTGTTCTTTAACAACATCTAGCATACAAAGATTACATTTTACCCTATAAACGTCAACGAATTCAGCACCAAAACCCTGTGTGAGGTATGAGGTTAACTCCTCCTTGGGTTAAACAGATTTCTCCCATTTCACAGGGAAGGAATCTTAGCTATAGAACTAGGTACTGAAGACTAATTCTGCGCACTGTGGAAGCACATTTAAAACACTTCAGTCTCTCAGGTTTTAAGAATGTGAGCAATTTTGAAAGTCCTTATTGAGACAAAAATTGGGTAAACATAGGTGAAAAAAAAGATACAAATATGTGACATAGAGTCTCTATGCCAGGAAAAACTATAAAGTTTTGGCTTTTTAAGGCTAAGACTCAGTACCTCCTTAAAACACGTGGAGCATTTTCTCCTTGGGCTTCTTGTGGCAGGAGGCTGAGTGGCATTTCACAGCAGGATCCTGTGACGATGCTTTTAAGTGTTTGTGCTGTATAACCCTTGATGAATCAATTAGGCCTCCTCACCCAAATTATTCTTTTTACTTGCAGTATTGTTTTTACAGCAATAGCACAGCCCTAAGTCTAGAAACTGGTCAGGTTATATCTGCTGTAGGTAGTGCTTCGTGAAATTGAAACAACACAGAGATAACAGGCAAACGGATTAGGTTTTTAAAAAAAGTTAAGATGGAGGAAATCACTATCAGATAGCTTCTTTACAGTCCTTATCTCCTGAAGCACACTGCACTGAGCTAAGAGCCACTGTGTGGGGTATCACAGAGACATGCAGGAACTTGGAGCAGAGACCAGAGACTGCTTGGCAGATGGGATGGGGCTCCATCAGAGTCAGGACAGGCACAGATCTAATCCCATGGACAACAAAACACCATTTTCACAAGGGACGTGATATCTGGTAACAGCAACAGACAAAGTTGAGGGCAATGCTGGAGGACCTGGGTGATCCTGGTGGCTACTTCAAAGAGCAGTGATGATGGTCCAAAACCAGGGATGCACAGAGAGCTACAGTGGCCTTTTCTCTTCCAGAAGCAATGCTTGTGTGAGCAGGCAGAAAGGAACCCATGTAGTAACAGTGCAAAGCAACAAAATAATCAGCAACGGTTCACTGCAGGTTCACTAAGACTCCCTATGCCCCAAATAATTTTGCTTTGTCAGTTAAAGGAAGGAAGACAAATAAGTGCGATTAACACATGGACTAAGGCCGTGGAATTTTCGAAGAGTCAGTAATATTTCCTCAGACACACCACCAAAACCACTCAAAGCCAAGGGCTAACAAAGGTGCCACAGACCAGAATAAGAGCCTGGTTAACTAGGACAGGTAAGACTTACTGTACTTACCTGCATACTACCTGGCTGACAAATATCCTTGTACAGTCAAAGGAGAGAAGTAGGCACTCCTTAAGCATGTTTATATGTTTGGTTTAGTGTTGTTTTACTTTTTTAAAATATCCAAGCTAAGAGGAGATAAAATGCAGTTTAGAGGTGTCTTTCTCTATCCAGTCACTACAAAGGCAGTTTACAAACACAGCTCAGGTGCAGATGACTAGGGCTTGATAAGGGAAGTCCCACCCTATCTATCCTAAGATAAAAAACCAATCAGGCAGCTGAGGGAGGCAAAATGGGATTGCCTCTTACTTCTTAAGGTCTTCCTAGACTTGAGGCTGTCAGTGTGGCCTTATGGCATAAATGAGAGCAGCTCCAGAAAGTTGTGAAGCAGCTCTACACCTTTTACTTTAGGCTACATCGCTCTCTTTCCTATCACTGATATTTCTCCCAGATGGTCTGCTGGCTGGCCCCTTTCCCTATCTCTGTAGGGGAAAAGACCTCTCCTGTACTGTGGCTCAGATGGCTCCTTCATTCTCCAGCCACTGGAGTTCAAGGAGGGAGATAGCACCTGTGACCCCTATTTCTGCTGCTGCCATAAATTCAACTTTCCATTAAATTTTTATTTCTAGGTCAAGACAAGAATGATAGATTAAAACCAAAAACAGCTGAGCATTCAGTATGGAAGGTGCTGCAGCACAGCACTTTCAGCCTGCCAGACCCCAGACAGCCTCCAACTATGCCAGTTATTGATTTTTGTACCAAAACATTTACACTGGCACAACCCCCAGTGAGTGCAATTATATGGGTATAAAGGTGCTTTATACTAGCATAGATTATGAGATAAACAAGCTCATTTATATTGCTCTAACTGCATTCACTTCAGGGTATTTGTACTGCTTTAATGATACCAGTGTAGTTATAGCAATACAACTTGTGTCTACAGACAAGACCTCAGCCTGATGGTAATTAACACGGGCATTTCCAGCCACTCTGAGCAGCTGAGGTTTGTGTTAGAAATAGCAACTGACCCATAACAATTTTCAACAGCATCAGAAACCTCTATAAAACAGCTCCACCTTCCTTCAATTGCTTTTTACACATTTGCAGGAAGGATGTTTATTGTGCCCCTTTTAGCAGGCGGCCCCAAGAGCTAAAAGTTGCTTGTGGCCACTTTTCTCTTGTGTCTGGACAGCAAAACAAAACCAAAAAAAATCAATTCAGCCACTGACATTTTTCTGTGAAAGAGCTAAACCAGCACAAAAACGCTGATAAAAGTGGTGGTTAACCCTGTGCTACCCTTATTGTTCCTTATTCCAGTGCTCTGAGTGCTCGAGCTGCCCATGGAGCACGGGAAAAGGGGCTTTGCCTAGGCTGACATCACCCCTGTTTGCTCAAGCATTGCTGCAGGGGCTGTGTTTGCATCATTAATCAGCACTGGCCCTGTGCTGGCCCATTGAGCAGTGCCTCGGCTGTCAGCTCTGCAGAACCTCACTGCAAAAAAGAACTGCCAAAGTGCTTGGCCTCACTTGGAGAGAGGTTTGGATAGATGTCAACACTGCTTTAGACGGAGTATTTGTCTACTGGTCCTGGGAGAAAGTGCCCTGCCCTGCACAGTACACAACTTGACAAAGGGAGAGAAAACAATGCCAGAAAACCACCCCCATCTCCCATAAGCACCCTCCATGGGTTAAACTTCACTCCAAACCACAGAAAACCAGACTGCGCTTTCCCTGAAACCGTATTTGCCAAGACACTGCTGAACTCATCAATGTGATAATGGATACACATCACTTTATCTCTCTTCCTGAATAATACTAGCACAGTCTCATAGGAAACTAAAAAAAAAAAAAAATCCTTCTCCAGAAAAAACAAAAGAAAAATATTTTAATAAAAAAGTGGGCTACCAGTGCAGACAGGCCAGAATGCTGCCATTGGGCAATTAGGGAACAGAGGCACAGAGGGGCTTAGTGACTTGCTCGGGGTCAAACACAGAGAAATGAACGAGCAAGGAAAGACTGCAGCACTGGCTGCAAATATTGCAACAGCACAGACACCAACTACACACACGGATTCCTCATTTCCAACCATCCCCTATTTTCCCAAATGTTCGAGTGGGCCATGCCATACTAGGATAAACACAGGGCATGTCATGTTTGAAATAGATATGGCATAAATATTGAAAATGATGAACAGAACTGACACGTATATTGAATAGGTTTCTGGAAATATGCAAAATTTCCATGAGGAGTTGTTTTCATTTTTTTCTTAGGGAAGAAGAGGGGAACACAAATACAAGGTTCTTTACAAGCAGCAGATCTGTAATTGAAAAATCAGTAATTCTGTAAATCTCAAACATCAGACGAGACTTGACACTTAAATTCAGGTGTCTGCATGTGATGCAGAAAGCTCATCAATGCATGTTCAGCTCAGTTTCTTACAAATGAGCATCTATAGCTTTGGGTACATCTGCAGCACTGGAGAGACAGATCTCTCCTGCAGTTCCTGTGGATGCCTCAGGTATCCCAAGACTTCTCCTTTAGCACTCCATGTGCACGTCTGGAGTGCTTTTCTCCCAGTTTGAGGGGTGAAAAGAAAACATTACTTTTCATACATGTTCCTGCAACACAATGAACAGGGATAAATCATTTAAAGAACAATTCAGGTTCCTACTTTCAGTGACTTAAATTTCATTTTAATCCTATGTGGCCTGTTTTCCAGACCCTACCTGGCACCAAGCTAGGTACCATACCTTCCTACATTGCTAAACACCAGTGATAGCCTCACTCTCAAGCGGTTTTGACAAAATTGGGCATCAAATGAAGTGCTTTTCTCACTGAATCTCAGCTTTCCAATAGTTGTGATAGTTTTTTTGTTAAAAAAAAATAACAACACTTTTTCATTACAGTGTTTTTAATTTCCGTATTTTTTCTCTAGAATTAGGAATTTGGATTTGAGAATCCCACTGTTCTGTCTAATAGTCTCTCTTCATGCCTTGATGCAGTCCAAATTCCTAGAACCCTCATATCCCAGAATCTCACTGGGACATACCTACTGCTCAGAGGATGCTGTCTCAGTGGGTTGCCCATGCCAGAGGGCTGGGAACTGTGGAAAAGGCATTGAGATTGCACTTCCCAAAAATAACAAACAAATATTTAAAATTTTGATTTTTCATCCCCCAAAAATGCAAACTTGTATATGGCATTTTTTAATTGAAAAACCCCAAAACAACAACCAAGCTATGACAAAACCACTCAGTCTCTCCAGCACTTCATACATTGGTACACTGGACAATGCCCTCAGGCACATGGTGTGATGTTTGAGGGTGAAGGGTCAGGAGCTAGACTTTGATGATCCATGTGGGTCCTTTTCTAACTCAGGATATTCTGTGATTCTGTGTTTCTACATAACTTCATGGCATGTCACCAATTCAAAATCCTCCTTGCAGAAGTAATTTTTTGGCTGATACATGTTTGGTTTCTGTCGTACTGTCATTCCCTGACTGGTCAAATATGCCTAACCTGGAAGGACTAAGGAGGCAAGTTAGACCCCAGCCAGTCCTTGAATGAGTGTGTGCTCAGGGCTGCAAGCAGATAGATCTGTTTTCTTAATACGTAGCCACCCACAACACCAGCTTCTGAGCAGGAACAGCTCACTTTTTCCCTGTCCTGTTACCCTAAGGGAGGAGGCAAAGTGTTGGCTTTGGACAGTGCCTGCAAGATGATACGATGGCTCCATTCTTGCTCCACGCTGCCCTTTCCACAAGAACCATACCAACAGAATATACAACCTTAAACAATAGCTCTGCATTAAAACATGTTCTGAGGGAGAAAAATAAAAAAAAATCACACCTTGTCAGTAATTTTATGTGAGCTGCATCATGGCAGCACCATGCTCTCACAGGAACAGGATTAATATTTCAATTGATATCATGCCAAAGACCACATAGAATGAAAGTCATCTTGTCTGATTTTGACTAAGTAAATCTGGGTGTCCTGCCTAAGCCTGTAATCCAGGTTTCTGCTATAAGAGACTCAGGAGGGGCTGCTGGGCAGTTTTCTCTCTCCAGTACCTACAGATCAGTCTGCATGCCTGGCTTAGCACAGAACCCTAATTCTGAAAAAGTGACATTAATCAAGAGGAAACTGATGGGAGACCTTATCACAGTCCACAGCCTCCTCACGAGGGGAAATGGAAGGGCAGGCACTGATCTCTTCTCTGTGGTGACCAGTGACAGGACCAGAGGGAATGGCCTGAAGTTGTGTCAGGGGAAGTTTAGGTAGGATATTAGAAAAAGGTTCTTGACCCACAGGGTGGTTGGGCACTGGAACAGGCTCCTCAAGGAAATGGTCACAGCACCAAGCCTGAGAGAGTTCAAGAAGCATTTGGACCATGCTCTTAGGCATGTGGTGTGATTCTTGGGGCTCTCCTGTGCAGGGCCAGGAGCTCGACTTTGATGATCCTTGTGGGTACCTTCCAACTCAGGAGATTCTATGATTAATCCCATCCTTCATGGCCAGCAGCACTACCACAAAAGCTGTCCTCATCACTCTTTGCTCTCCCCTCTCTCCCCTTGCCCATTCCATATATTTAGTAGATGTCCTGGGCAGCAGCACGCTGGTATTCTGAAGTCTTGATTTCTTTTGGCAATTTAGTCCTGAATTTTAGCTGTTTATATGGGAAGACTTAATGAGTATAGTTACTTGTGTGAAAACACAAGCATCTGTGGTTGTGATTATGGCTAAATTCAGCCTGAAACCTCAGCTGTCAATAGTTTATTATCTTTAAAAAAATATAATAAAATTAAATCACATCTCCTAACTATAAAGGGATCATTTTGAGAAGCCTGAAAGAAGAGACCTTCACCTTCTGGGCAGGAGTGCGCTTGCTGTGTGACCTTCCTGTCACCCTAAGCCTAACGAAGCAGAAATAATTGGGAAATTCCCTCCGATGTCACCTCTCAGATTGCGCTTGCTGCTTCTCAAGGCTGTCATCGCGCTGCCGCCTGCTCGCAGTAATCGCTGCTGGCACAGAACGTGCTCGTACCACGCTGCATTATTAGCAAGCTGTCAGACACGGGTGACACAGACCCTCAGTGCCAACACACAGAGAGTTATAGGGGTAATAATGTTGTTTGTTAGGTAAAAATAACTGAACTTCTAGATTAAAAATAAAATCACAACACAAAACTCTAGTCTTTGGTTGAATGCTATTTTATTTCGTTCCCAATGCCAAGCTCAGGAAGGGGTTTATGAGGTGGGTACAAGCTAATGTTGAAAAGCAGTAATTTATTTGCAGAGTTCTTTCAGCAAGCCAACAAGGGTTGCCGGGGGCAAATACTTGCTATGTTTTAATTGCTTTTTATAGGCTGGATAGTGGCTGTAAACCAAGCCCTGAGTAAGATCTTGAACACAACCTCTGCTCCAAGAAAAGCAGCTCCAGCAGGCATCACGGCTTAGACACGTACTCCCAAGTCCAACTTACCCCCCCGTTTCCCTACCATGGACCCATGACAGTAACACATCCTGGCACAGCTCCCTTTGCCCTGGCTCCCTGGGAAGCCCAGGGGCAGGAGGAGAAGAACCCCACAGAGCCCTCACCTATCTGCTCCCAGCACAGGAATGGAACAGTGACCACTGATCCTCTGCACACCTGGCCCTGTATTTTGAGCAGCCAACAAAGGAGCAGGGGGATTCACACTCTCCTGTAAAAAAAATCCATCAAAAGTCAAAGTCCAGCTGTCAAACAGTTAATTCCTTTATACCATCTTCCCCTACATAAGGAACAGCCTCTCAGTTCAGTTTTCAGCCTAACACCTCATTCAAATCTCTCTTGGAGCCCATAAAAAAATCTGTGAAAAGCAATAAATATTTCAAGAAGGACAAGTCCAAGTTACTTCCCTCTAACCAGCTCCTCAACATATATGCTTCTCCTGTTTCTGCTGTACATGCAGGATACAGGAATACTATCAATTTGCAGCAATGATGATTGTTCAAGTATCACAGGGACAGCAGGATAATACACCAATTTACAAGTTGGTTGAAATACTTAGCAGCTGAACTCTTCTGAGTGCTCATGAAATCAATAGCCAAAATTTCCCCTCCTACAACTTTAGCTTAGGAGCTTGGTTCCTGTACCTCACTGCACTCTGCCTGCATCTGTGCATGTACCATTGGATAGCATTTTTCCAAAGGATATGAACTATATTAAATTGAAATAAAATATGACTGTGTATTTCCTATCCCCTCCAAATGACCGAATGTAAGATTCACTTACACACGTGACTTAAGAAACTGGACAAAATCTCTGTCATTTCCAGCAACAACTGAGAAACAGGCACTTGGTGTGATTTTTGGGGTGTCCTGCACAGGGAGAGGAGCTGGTCTCGATGATCCTGATAGGTCCCTTCCAACTCAGCACATTCTATGGTTCTATGATTTTCTGATATACTTCTGAAACATTTATTTCTTGTTTGTACAAATGGTCAATACTTGATTTGAAAGCAGCATTTAAGCCATCATAATTTTTTAAACTGGCACTTGGGAGAACAGTTTCACACATGGCTATGCTGACACTGAAGACCTGATTGACTGATATGAGGAAAGGTTGGGTAGAGCTGGATCCATGAGACAAACGAGAATTCCTGTCCTCGAAACGACTTTGATAAAGAATTGGGTGAACAGCATAATTAATACTTTTGGCTCTGTCATATCAGCTCACTAGCCATCTGGCAAAGGGATAAATCATCAGTCACCTGCATACATTCTGTCAAATCTCATCATGTTTCTTAGCATAGGAGTAAGAATTGATGTGCTGATGAGGTTTCTACCTTCACAAATCAGAGCCCAAGACCAAGAGGAGTGATCAACAATAACCAGGGCTTGCATTTGCTGAGCTGCACAGGGCTCCATTCTCTTCAACATCCAGGCAGGTCTACGGAAATATCTGGGTCAAATTATTGCTAGAAATTGCAAAAGGCCGCAGCCGTGAATGGCAGCAGTGCATGGGAATGCTGGCAATGTCTCTCTTTGAGCCAGCTTAGCAAGCAAACAAGTCTGCACCTGAAAGAATTATAAATGAAGTTAAGGCTCAGCAGGACAATTAGAGTTATTGTACTCTTAAGCATATGGGTAAAAGCCGTATTTCAAGAACCACTTTTAATTTTCAGATGTAATAATCTGGGGTGCCACAAACGGAAGTACCTTAAAAAGGTCAAGTTTTTAGAAGACTGAAAAACTGCATCTTTTGAATTCAAGTTGATGTTAATTGTTTCATTTTGGGTGCCCCTAAACTGAAGGAACTATTCCATGATGATCTCTTCTTATACTCAGTCTGAATTTAATGACTTTAAAATAGGGAAGGAAATACTTCTGTATTTAAATCTGGCACATAGCCACAACTCTTAGGAGTCAGTCCTATCTGCTGAATTACCCTTTTCATGCTAAGGTCAAGTATAGATTTTACCATATACATTGTCCCTCCTATCAATCACTGAATGTAAATTTGTGCTTTCTATCTGATGACTCAATGATCTTAGAGGTCTTCAACATAAATGATTCTAGGCTTTGAAACCACATGGTTGCATCTCTGGCTACAGATCTCTGGCTCACAGGAAAGGACTATCTACACCCGAAAGCCATCTGCTACAGAAAAGCAGACTGACTGCTTGAGCCACTTTGTCACACCCAGTACTTCTGAATTCTCCTGTGACAGGTCTGGGCAAGAGTGTTCACCTCTACAGGCAAGAGAAAAATGGAAAGAAAACAATGGTACCTGGAGAACAAGGAGAAAGAGAAGTTGAAGGTTCCTCAGTGATCTTTACAGACATTGAGGCAGTACAAGTCTGGTTGCTGCTGCTCTTAAGACAACGTGGGAAGCACATACAATGAGGGAGAGTGGGGGAGAACAGCTAAAATTATTGCTCCTCTTTGGGTAGAAAAAGGGGGAAATCCAAACGAAAAATATGAACACATCTGTATACACATACATATAGTGAATGCAACAACAGAGCTCTGAGGCTACAATCTTTATAGGTCTTGTGGGGAATATATCAGGCTTCTCTGTTGAACACGGATGGGAGGAAAGCAAGAAACAATGGTGATGGTAGCCTCTACACATGAGGCAGCTGATGGATCAGACAGACCTGTCTGACTCTCCTATTAAGAAAATTTCATAAGCATCTGTATCTGATACACTTGTCAGAACATGATGGGTCCAGTTAGTTGGTGATTAGGGTGACAACTGCATCAGTTTCTCCTTCGCTCGGGTAGCTCCAAGAAGTAATCAAAGCTGCTGTCAACTAGAAGCGATAATTTAAATTTGAGGATCAAGCATATTTCTTCTCAGTAGTTTCACAGGCACCCTGTTTGAAAATGAGATGATATCTTCTCAGCATATGTTTATCTAAGATTTATGCTTGTGCTTATCCATCTGGTCTCTTGGGACAATTCTTGGGCATCTTTTTCCCTCCTTATTCCTAATGCCTTCTTTGCCTATTTAGTTAAGTTGAGGGATATCTCAATTTATTCTTCCCTTACAAATGAGTGTTACAGAAATTTACTTCTGCCTCTGAAGATGCTAAGCTACCCCTCTAACAGAAAAGAACAACAAAGGTCATGAAAAATCCCTATGCCATTAATATAGCTTCATATGTATACTCTTAACAGAAAAATGAGGAGGTTAATATGTCATTTTGACAGTAGTGGTTTTTAGCACATAGTATTTTTGTGTCCCATCAATCTCTTTTTCTACTAAACCACTGGACTATCAAGAGCAGTTATCACAAATCTATCCCCATATCTGTGTGTAAGATGCACTTTACACTGAAGACAGGAATGGCATCTATGAAGTACTACTAACTACCAATGTTTCTAAGACACCAAGGCAGTAATTCAGTGCAATATGGCATCCATGATGGGCCAACAGGAAGGATTTACACAAATTTGACTCCAAGCTTCCATATCTACACATCTTGTTTTGCAGTTTTTCCACAGAATATCTTCTTTCTCCCTCACACACACACATATAAGGGTATAAAAAAATGAATGACCTGTAGCCACACATAGTAATTTGTGTTTGCACGTATAAAAGATCTGTCATGGCTAGACAACATAGCTAGCAATTGGTAGCTCACTAGATCTCTATTCAAAGACTTAATTGTATTTGCATCTGCCTGGACAGTAGGGAAAAGGTGGAGAGAAACAAAAAGGCAGATTGATAACAGCCTGAGTTATAGCTGCTCTCCAGGTCTTCCCTATGGTAAACCCACCCTGTAAGGATGGCTCTGCAATGGAGCCACTGAGCTCTGAAAAGAATCACAGAGTCATAGCATGGTTTGGGTTGGAAGGGACCATAAAGATCATCTAGTTACAAATCCCCTGTCATGGGCAGGGACACCTTCTACTAGACCAGGCTGCTCAAAGTCCTATCCAGCTCGGTCTTGAACACTTTCAGGGATGGGGACAAAACTAGGAGTTAAGAGACACTACTCTCTTCCTCTCTCTGAAGATCTATAAATGTTTGAGTAATGCAGAATACACTGCAGTTAATCTTTATTGATTCAGGTCCAAACCATGAAAAGCAAGTTTGAGAAAAGCTGAAGTGGGGTCACCATATCTCAAGACTGGATTCGGGGGCAATAAATAGAAATACAGCAAATATAGTAAAAGAACATTGGAAAAGTGATTGGACTAAAAAAAAAAAAAAGCTAGTTCAAAATTGTTAGGTTTTGTAGGGAAAATCTTCAGTAAGATTTACTATGTGGCAATGTAACTAAAGACAACAGCCTTCACTTTCCAATTTTACACTAGCTTAACTCCACTGACTCCTCTGCACCCAGTTCCCACTCATGCTATTGCAACTTGGATCAGAATTAGACTAACCATCCCAATGAAATTTTAACTAAACACTCAGCACAAGCACTTGAGAACATTTTTAAAACTGCAGCAAATGGAAGCAAGTACATAGAGTAACTTGTTGAGAATGCTGCTGTAACACCGAGACAAAGAGATGTTGTGTCAAGCCTGTTTACGAAAGACTGAAGCAGCCCCAAAGAATACATCACTGACACAGAAAATTACCAAACATTTATAAATAATACAGTATGCTCAAATCTATCACACTGCAAACAAAACAGATCAGCAAGCTATCAAGCAGCTGATGAGAGAGGAAGTTACGAAGTCAGCCAGCCTGAAGTCAGCCAACTGATGACAACTGGTGTCAGTGACAGGGCAGGTGAACCAAGGTTTTAACAAGGGCTGTAGCAAGGGGGGCTGCAATGGAGTGAGGTGCCTTCACGGTCCTGACTGTTCTTATAACTGCATCAGGCTCCCACAGCTACAGCCACGGCTGACACCCCTCAGCCGCCGGCAAATTCAGTGAGAAAATCAGGGTAGAGGGAGTAGGGTACAGGAGTGAAAGGAAAAGTGTGATGCCAGAGATTATCTCCAGCAGCAAAGTGGAAGTGACATTGAAAGTAAGCTTTATGGATGAAAGACAAATGCAGTCAAGAAATCCTAAGTACTATTAAAAGACTCTGCAAACGGATATGCCTATTATGAATAGCAATGTAATTGGCTCTCTTGAAGTCTGAATGTCACTCAAAGTGTTTAGCAAGAAGCAATAAATTATATCTGCAAGGAGATTCTTTTCCCAAACTGTCACTGAACAGTAATGTTAGATAATAGGTCATAATTCTATAACTGAGTGATCCTGTCAGGCAGAAATTTAGGTAAACTCACATTTCTTTATTTACGGGATTTGACCGTCAGGGTCAAATCATCACATCAAATCAAAATTGGTAATGAAACTTAATGGATTCTAGCTATATTAACTAAACCAAGATGTAAAATTCCCTCTCCTCTTGTTGACATCCAAGTGCCACAGGCAGGTGGATGTTCACTTCATATCATACCCTTAATTTAGCCTTTTTTTCGGAGGTAACAAGATGACAAGAGTGTGCTGCTCAATAAAAGCCCATGATCGCTTTTGCACCAATAAAGGCCCTCAGTTGTATTTATTAGGCAATTTCAACAAAATTTAACAGAGGAGTACAGGTCTCAATTATATTGATTTGATATAATTTACTATACATTTTTGAAAAAACCTAGCAGCTGTAAACAGGAGAGACACAGCAAGCTGAGGCCAATGGTAATGGATCTACCCATGGTAACAGGTAGAATCTCCAGTAGTAGTGGACAGCAGCAGGGATGGCCAGTCCTGAGCTCCTGACTCTGTCTGGAGCATGAATCCAAAACCTTATGTCCCAGCTCCTCAGAGAACAGCCAGTCCAAATCTCAAGACATGTGCGTGGAAACATAGAAACTATCTTGTTCCTCCTACAGGCACTACACTGCAGCAAAACAAAATATCTAGAATTTACTTGCTCTGAGAGAAAGCTTAAGCTGGATCATCAGTCAAGGAGCTCTTTGGTGGAAAATCTCACCTTGGAAATCCTTCAGTTTTATGTTGGCTATGCTAATTGAATTGTGGTTCAGCAAGAAACACCCAGGCTGCCTCATGAGTAGAGAAGAGGGTCTCAACATCCCCTCCCAGGGGAACGTTCATAGCCCTGTAACAGAAAGTCGTGTTTTCTCTTGCTCTCTCTGCAAAGCTTTTTGGGCTTTACTTCTCTCCTTCCATTACAGAATTGTTTGTTTTTTTTTTTTTCCCCCTGAGAGCCAGCACTAAAAAAAAAGGGTACCCAAGGTATTAGTATAGTGCCTCTAACTTAGTACACTCATCTCCTGGAAGAGGAGAAATGCCATCTTGAATCTTTGGGGATGAGAGAACATTAAACTTCCTGGATAAGTGCTATAGCTGCTTCATTATTTCATCAAAGACAGAGCCCCTCCATTCTTCTTACACCCTGGCCATGACAAGGTGCAGAGAGCCCAATGTGTCCAGCACGCATTCCTTACGCTCAGAGAAACCTTCCCTGGATCAAGCTCATCTCAATGTTATACATGAATTGGAATCCAGGCTGATCAGTCCTGCTGAGACCACAGAGGATCCCAGGATGGGGTGAGT